>CAWUFW010007925.1:600000-940000 GCA_963921515.1 Calotriton arnoldi
TGTTCCATCGACAGGCGTATACCGTCTTATTGGAGGGACGCCTGGCTGCCAATCTGACATTACAGACTTCGGGAGGAAGGTCAAATGCTGTCAACTGTCGCCGTTCAATCTCCACGCAAGGAGGTGGATCCTGGACAGGTTTGGGTGGAGAACCGTCCCCTGCTGCTGCGACAGAAGATCCTCCCGAAGGGGCAGTCTGATCGGAGGATCGATAGCCATGCTCAGGAGCTCGGGGTACTAGACTCTTCTTGCCCTGTCCGTTGCCACAAGAATGACTTGGGCCCTGTCACGCTTGATCTTCTTCAGCACTCGGGGCAGAAGTGGTACAGGTGGAAAGGCGTATAGGAGGCGGCAACTCCACTCGCAATGAAAAGTGTCGCCGAGCGCCGCCTTGGAAACTCCAACGCGTAAAACTGCTGACATTGCACGTTCTCTTCAGTGGCGAACAAATCTAACCAAGGCTCTCCCCTCTGCTGACAGAGACCTTGCACCATCTCGGAGTGAAGACGCCATTCGTGATCCACCGGACACCGACGGCTGAGTTAGTCTGCCCTGGCCTTCAGAGAACCTGCCAGGTGTTAAACCACCAGGGTCATGCCCTGATGTTCCAGCCATGTCCAAAGGGGAAGAGCCTCTTGAAAAAAGGGTCCACGACCCCACCCCGCCCTGTTTGTTGCAGTACCACATGGCGGTGGTGTTGCCTGTGAACACCTGCACTGCCTTCCCCTTGAGGGAGGGAAGGAATGCCTTCAGTGCCAAGCAAATCGCCCGGAGCTCAAGCAGGTTGATTTGGATCCCGGACTCCGCCGGAGACTAGACTCCTCTGATCTCCGCCTCTCCCAGGTGGCCGCCCCATCCCAGGAGCGATGCATCAGTCACCACGTGAGGTCTGGTTGGGGAAGGGAGAGGGATTTGCCTCTGACCCAATCCTGGTTCGATAACCACCACTGCAGTTGTTGCGCAGTTCCCTCCGAGATCTGGACGTAGTCGGAAAGATTCCCATGATGCTGCGTTCACTGGAACTTCAGGTCCCACTGCAGAGCCTGCATATGCCACCTGGCATGGTCCACCAGCAGGATGCAGGAGGCCATGAGGGTCGTTCTCACCAAAATCGGGGATAGAGGCTGAAACATCGGCATCCTAGCCCGAATATCCCGGACTCGCTGCTCGGGAGGATAGGCCCGAAACTGCACTGTGTCCAGAACAGCTCAGATGAAAGGGAGCGACTGAGAGGGAGTCAGGTGTGACTTCAGCATGTTGATAGTGAACCCCAGCGAATGCAGGAGGCCCGCCGTAGTCTGGAGGTGGGAGACGACAGCCTGGGGCGAGCCCGCCTTCAACAGCCAGTTCTCGAGATAGGGGAAGAGTGGAACCCCTGATCTGCGCAGATGAGCTGCGACCACCGCCATCATTTTCGTGAACACCCGCGGGGTACTGTTAAGGCCGAAGGGGAGCACAGTGAACTGAAAATGCTCGTGGACTACCCTGAACCGTAGGTAACATCTGTGGGCTGGCAGGACGGGGATGTGGAAATAGGCGTCCTGCAAGTCCAACGCCACCATCCAGTGTCCAGGGTAGATAGAACCTGAGCCAAGGTTAGCATTTTGAACTTCTTCCGGAGGAAGTGGTTGAGGGCCCTGAGGTCTAGGATAGGACGCAGGCCTTTGTCCTTCTTGGGCACCAGAAAGTAGCGGGAATAGCAATCACGACCTACTTCTGGCGCAAGGACCCTCTCAATAGCTCCCTTGGCCAAGAGAGCTGAGACTTCCTGGCGGAGAAGTGTCAAATGATCCTCCGACATGCGATCGAAAGACGGTGGCATGGAGGTAGGGGTAGTCTAGAAGAGGAGGGAGTAGCCCCTTCGAACTATCTGCAAAACCGACCTGTCTGACGTGATGGATTGCCAGTGGGGGAGGTGATGGCGAATCCTGCCACCCACTGGCTGCTGATGGGCTTGAAAGGTCAGACTAGGAGGGTTTGGAGGCTGCTGCAGGGGGGGAAAAGGATGGACTGGCCCACCCGCCGGTTCCCATACCCGCGTCGCTGGGTCCCACGTCCGCGGCCACGCAGAGGCTGGGCAGCTTGCGTGGACCGGTGGCTGGACTGGGTCGGACATGGTGTGGTGCCCCTTCTGTAGCCACGAAAGGGGCGGAAGGCAGACTGTGGTGGACGGGAGGATGCAGCGAGGCCTAAGGATCTGGCTGTAGCCCGAGAATCCTTAAAGCGCTCCAGTGCCGAGTCTGCCTTGTCACCAAAATGGCAACGACCATCGAAGGGCATGTTCAGCAGAGTTGACTGAACATCCCCAGAAAAAGCAGATGTCCTCAACCAGGCGTAGCGCTGAAGGGCTACCGACGTGGCAATCGTTCTGCCCAGTGAGTCGGTGGTATCCAGCGAATTGTGAATTTTGCTGCGTCTCTCCCATCTGCCACGGCTTGGGAGAGAATGGCCCAGGCCTCCTCCGGGCACTGAGGCAGCACCTGCGCAACCGTATCCCAGATGGTATGGTAGTATCGGCCCAAGAGACACGTGATATTCACGGACCGCAGTGCCAAGCTGGAGGAAGAAAACATGCGCTTCCCAAGATGATCCAGCTTCTTGGACTACCTGTCTGGGGGTGCAGAAGGGAATGCGCCCTTTGAAGAAGAAGCTTGGACCACCAAGCTCACGGGGGAAGGGTGTTGGGTGAGAAAAATGGGATCGCCCGAAGCCTGACGGTGGCGGCGGGCAATCGTCCGTTCCACAGGAGCCCCTGTGCTGGACTTGGACCAAGTTCCCAGAAGGACATCCATGAGGGCTTCATTGAAGGGCAAGAGGGATTCAGAGGAAGTTGCCGCCGGTTGAAGCACCTCCGTCAGGAGGTTGGTTATGACTGCCACTGTAGGGAGATCCAGGCCCAAGGCCTCGGCTGGCCTACGCACAACCACTGCATAGGAGAGGATGTGGTCCGTCGGCTAGACTGCCGACTTTGGTGCTGGAAACCAAGCTTCGAGCCTCGGGGTCGCGTCCACATCCTGTGATTCTGGGCAAATCACTTAATCTCCCCGTGCCTACCAAAAAAATAAAAAAATGAATGTGTCCTTGTGTAACGTAACCGGTGCTCATGTAAAGCGCTCCAATACCTTTGGGTCGAATTTGTGCTATATAAATCTGCAACAAAAAAAATAGGACGCTCCTTCCTCTGTAGCCACGGTAGGGGGAGAAGGCATGCCAAAGTCTGTGGAAGTGTCCCGACCACTGGCGTCACACAATTCCTCTCTCCTGTCCGGTTCTTCCAGCTGGTCTGTCAAAGGGTCCAGCGACCCCTCCCAGTCCTCATCACCACCCTCAGGGCGATAGGGAACACCTGGGATGAACAAGGGAACAAAAGTACACTTTGGCGTTGGATTAGACGTGGGTCTGGCTCCGGATCCATCTCGCGGATTAGGATGGGGACGGCCGGGGGCACGGCCCGCGCCAGAGGCGTCATCGCCGGGGGAAGGTCGACCGGCGCGATCTGGATCCAGCCCTGGATCCACAGGAGCCCTCCGGTGCCTGGGCCGGAGCTATCGGCATCGAAGGCCCAGGGCCCCCAACCGACTCAGGGGGACCCGAAGGCGCACCAGTGGAGTCGGGCTGCCCAAAAATATGGTGGAGGGCTTCGTGGAATGCATGAAGCTGGGCAGGGGACGCCCCGGCTCCAAGAAACGGGGGGAGGCACGGAGTTGTCCCTGAGTGAGGCGCCTGAGATGGAGCCTTAGAGCTATGACACTCCGGATCCTGCGTCGCGTCAGCCGACCGACGGGGAGAAGGTGAAGAGCGACAGTGCGTCTTCGCCTTCTTCTTGTGCTTTGACTTACCCGAAGAGTGCGAAAACTTAAACGAGGTGTGGTGGCTCCGCGAACGGTCTCGAGACCTTCCCCTCGAGCGAGACCGGGAGCGACGTGGAGCCGACTGTCGGGCCTCCAAAAGCTTTCAGGTCCACTCCCGCAAAGACTTCGGATTCATTGCCCGACAGTCGGAGCACAACTTCGGGTTGTGGTTGTGGTTGCGCTCCAGGCCCCAGAGGCACACGAGGTGCAGATTCGTCACTGACATCAGCTTGTGACAGGAGTCGCAAGGCTTGAAGCCGGTCTGACGATGGGACATCCCTCACGCACCAGGAGTCGAAGACTCAAAAAAAGAAGTCGACAAAAGTTGAAAAAAATAAAGAGCAGACGTCAGCACACAGGGGCGGCATCTAAGTAGGCACCGCGACGTCATACCGGCGACCACAAAGCCGACGACGGACGTGGAGTCGACCAACGCCACCTACCGACGCGCAGGGGTACTGCTGAAGAAAAATTCTCCAGATCCAGTCTGACGCCTGGGGGTAATTCTAAGGTAAGTAATCTATAACTAATAGTCTCTTTCAGATTGATTATGTTATGTAAAACTACAAAAGTAATTAACAGATTTAAACAAATTAAATCATGCTTTAAATATCACACGAACAATAGAATATGGGGTGGTGATTTTTACTTAACACTAACCTCCACGCTTGACAGATCAAAGACCCAGGTGGCTCACACTTCTGGGGCAGTTCAAGTGTTACACCAGATAAGAGAGAGGGCAGATACTGTGGACGCATCACGGTTCACGGTGGACCTGTTCCTTTCACACTGCTGTGCGTGGCTTTTTCATGCTTAGATTATTGGTTATTATCCAGAAATATATTGCCTTGGGTGGCTAATATGGCCTACCTGTCTCATACTCTGTCTGACCACTCCCCAATTTTGCTGGCCCTGAAACACCACACCCTCTCACGTGACAACACTTTTAAAGGTTTCCTTCGGAGACTCTGTTGGATGCGGTATTTCAATGTGAAATCCACACAGGAATAACAGACTACTTTGAGATGAATATAGGTACAGCGCCTCACTCTAGTACAGTATGGGAGAGTGTTAAAGCTGATATTCAAGGGATCTCTATTTTGAAACAGACTGGGATGCTCAAATCCATTAGACAACAGACAAGTCACTTGGAACACTTCTCATAAGATTTTGAGGAAACATTCATGGAAAGTATAAATGATGGTCTCCTCATTGAGATAAAACAAGTTACTTACCTGTGGTTCTCCAGTATTGATATCTTTTCTACATTCACATGCTCAAATCTTCCCCGTCGTCATGGTGGGAGTCCCACGGTAACAGTAGAAATAGTAGTACTGAATACATTACATAGACCTCCATAGAAAGAAAATTCAATTGAGTACTCTATCAACCTCATTTTATAACATCCAAAGTTCAGCCAATGACAGCAGAGACCTCAGTGTAACCCTCTCCACAGAGCCACCACACCTCATATTTTGAGCACAAGTGTACAAATATATATATGGTACTCGGAGGTAAAATAGTGAGCCTAACCGGGGAGGAGGGCGGGTCGCATGTGAATCTATAAAAGATATCAATACTGGAGAACCACAGTGTACAGGTAAGTAACTTGTTTTTCTCCAGCATTGTATCTTTTATAGATTCAGATGCTTGAATCCGATTAAAGAGCAGTAAATTGATAAAAAAAGAAGCAATAATGAAGGAGAACAATCCTACCATGACAGCACCAGAGAAAAGCATACATAATCAGAATTCTCTTAATGCAAGTAATAACAACAATCAAATAGATATACAGGAATAAACAAATAAGTACATAAAGAAATCAGGATGGCTACAAGCCGCCTCCCTTAGGCAAAGAGATGACGAAGAGCCGCTTGTCCCACGGCTATATCTGCCTTTCTCCAACCATCCAGGCAGTAATGCTTTGTGAACGTGTGCGTCCTCGCCAAGTTGCTGCCCTGCATATGTCAGGGAGAGAAACCCCCACAAACAGGGCCAAAGAAGTTGCGACTTTTCTCGTCGAATGGGCCTGCACCCTTGCAGGCAATGGATGTCCAGCCTTCTCATGGCAGAAGACAATAGTTGAAGTGACCCAGCGAGCAATACAGGCCCTAGTTAGGGCGAGTCCCTTCCTGGGTGCAGAGTAAGAAACCAGCAGTTGAGAAGACTTACGAAAGGATCTTGTCCTTTGTAGATAACATTTCAAACAGTGTTTGATGTCCAGAGAATGGAGAGATTTCTCCGCCACCGAGGAAGGATTTGGAAAAAGTGTAGGCAGAATTATAGGCTCGTTGAGGTGATAAGACGATGGTACATTTGGTATGAAAGAAGGATTTGTACGTAGAATAACCCTGTCTGCTAGAAACTGAAGAAATGGTTCCTTCATAGGGAATGCCTGGATTTTGCGGATACGTCTGGCAGACGTAATGGTCAAGAGAAAGGCCACCTTCCAAGAGAGAAATTTTTAAGTCACGTGTGCATAGGCTCAAATGGGGAATGCATTAGTTGCAACAGGACCGTATTTAATTGCCACAGCACTGAAGGGGATTTCACCGGTGGGTAAGTCCTGAAGAGGCCTTTCAGAAATTCCTTAATAAGTCTATGAGACCACAACGAAGATTGATCTAGACGTCGTCTGTATCTAGAAATTGCAGCAAGGTAATGGGGAACGCATTAGTTGCGACAGGACCGTATTTAATTGCCACCGCACTGGGGGGGATTTCCCCGGTGGGCAAGTCCTGAAGCAAGGTGGATCTTAATGGAAGAATGCCAGAGTCCCGCCTTGGCTAGGTGCAAGAGATAGGGCAATACTTATTCCAGTGTGGATGAAAGTGGATGTAAAGAATGAGCGCTGCACCACACATAGAACCTTTTCCATTTTGCAGAGTAACATTTGAGCGTGGAAGGAGCTAGAGAATTTTGTAAAATTGCTTTGCAATCATTGGGTATGTTGAAATTCCCAAATTCAATGAAGTGAGGAGTCAAGCCGAAAAGTGAAGAGAGGGAATTTGAGGATGAATCACTTGCCCCTTGTCCATGTAAAGAAGATCCTCCCTTGGAGGAAAGAGAATCGGAGTGCACTCTGATAGGCGAAGTAGCTCTGTGAACCAAAATTGCCATGCCCACCCGGGAGCGATGAGAATGATGCGGCACAGCTCCTGTTTCCTTTTTTGGAGAACTCAAGGAATAACAGGAAACGGGGGGAAGGCGTAGGCAAATTTTCTTGTCCAGGAGAGCAGAAAAGCGTCTCCCCACGATCCCTGCTGAGGAGTCCTGCTTCCGTAAAAGGTGCACTTTTTGTTGAGGTACGTAGCGAACATATCTAATGTTGGGGAGCCCCAAGACCGAAAGACCATCTGCAATATCTGGTCATTGAGCTCCCATTCGTGGCACTGTTTGGACACCCTGCTGAGAGAGTCGGCCCACTGATTGTGGACCCCTGGCACATACTCCACCCGAAGTGAAATTTGATTGAGGAGAAGCCATTCCCAAATCTTCTGCGCTTGAAGAGAGAGAGAGCCTGAGATCTCGTGCCACCCTGTTTCTGGAGATAGAACATGGTGGTGGTGTTGTCCGTCCGGACTAGAACTGGAGATCCCCAAATCCGGGGCAAGAAAGCTTTCATGCCCAAGAACACCGCTCTTGACTCTAGAAGGTTTCTGTGACATTTCGATTCCTTTTTCCTTTTTAATAACTTTATTTCGGTCAGTTTGACATTAAAAGTACATCTAAAATGGCATACAATTCATTTACTTTAAAATCGATATGGATAAAAAGAGATAAAACAAGATTGAATATATACAATAAAAACAGTTAGATAAAACATACAAATATGAACTGTGGTGCAATCTATGCAGGCAGCTCAACAAGTTGGAGAATCAGAACATATGAGGTAATAGATTAATCAAAGATGGAAACAGTGCTGGCAATTCAAAGTGCATGTGCGAGCTATATAAGCAGGAGACCGGTCCAAATATAAGAGGTCAGACTTGATCTTAGCCACTAAATACAGATTTTCGGGAGCAACAGACCAATATAACAGTTTCCTGTTTGGACCATTTCCCGTGCACTTGTAGCTCCTGAAGGTGAGCACCCCAAACCTCCATGGACGCATCCTACGTCATCACAAACTGAGAAGTTGAGTGAACTGAAGACAGACCCTGAGTAAGGTTTTCCTTGGTCCTCTACCAAGACATTGCAGCTTTCATAGTCGTCGAGATTTGAATCATGTCATTGAATGACCCCTTGGATTGAACCCATTGAGTGTCCAGTTGCTCCTGCAGTGGGCGCATAAGAAAACGGCAATTGGGAATTAGTTGAATGCATGAGGACATCATCCCCAGCATAGATTTGTACTTTCTGACAGAAACGGACCATTTTGATGATAGGAGGCGTGTCATCTCCTGGAGACGCGAGCCCCCCTTTCGGGAGTTGGAAAGGCCTTGCCGAGATTTGCATCGATGCGAGCTCCTAGGCAAGTCAGAGAGTTGGAAGGAATGAGAAAAGACTTTTCTAGATTGATGTGAAGACCCAGAGACTGGAAAAGATTCCAGCAAGTTTGAGTAGAGTTCCTGGCTGCCTGAAACAAAGGAGCTTTTATTAACCAATCCTCCAGGTAGGGGAATACCTGGTGACCTGAACATCTCAGAAAGGCAGCTATAGGAGCCATGCATTTGGTGAAGACCCTGGGGGCCGACTTCAAACCGATGGGAAGCCCTCTGAACTGATAATGGCCCCCGCCACTTCGAACCTGACATATCTTCGATGCTTGGGATGAATGGGGATGTGAAAATAAGCATAGAGAAGATCGGAGATGACAGATAATCCCCTTTTTCCATAAGAAGAAGGATTTCCTGCAGAGACAACATTTTGAAAGATTAGTTTTTGATTAATTTGTTCAGTAACCGGAGGTCCAAGACCTGCCTCCATTTCCCTGTCTTCTTTTTGATTAAGAAGAAATGGGAATAAAACCCCCGATTGCGCTGATGTAAGGGTACCTTTTCTATGGCGCGTTTGGAAAGAAGAGTTTTTATTTCCGTCTTGAGATCTGGTAAATGACGATGTGGTACCTTTGGAGGAGGGGTAGTTGAAGGATACTGTACAAACTCTGGGTGTGACCATGACGGAAGACATCCAAAACCCATTTGTCCGACGAGATGGACATCCATTTTTGTAAGAAGTTTGAGCAGGTTGGTTCGAATTGTTGTGGGACTGTAGTTGCAGGGCCCTGGAGAAACTAATTGCCTCTTGTTCGAGCCCTGCGATCTTCCGGCAGATTGCTGCCTTTTACGACCAGTGGGCCGTGAATAGGACGATGCAGTGCTGAACCTGAAAGGTTGATTGTACGCCTGATAGGTGCTTTGAGGGTAATGTTGAAACCGCTGTTGGAACTGCGGTCTGGGTGCATACTGCCCTCGAACTCTGCCCAGAAAGGACTGGAAACGACGTTGTAGCGTTGCCAAGGATTTAGCAGTGTTTGTGTCCTTCTTTATAGACTGAAGGGCTTCATCTATATGACTGCCAAATAAACATTCGCCATCAAAAGGCATATCTAGCACTTTAGCCTGAACCTCAGGACGGAAGCTAGTCGCCTTCAGCCACCCCTGACGCCTCAGCACCGCTGCTCCTGCCATTTGACGAAATGAAGTAGAAGAGATATCCGTAGCAATCTCTATAATTTCGGTGGAAGCCCTTTCTCCTTCTGATAAGATATCCTTTGCTTCGTTTTTCTTATCTTCAGGAAGATGTTCTAAAAGCGAAGAGATATCCACCCACATCTGTTGGTCGTATCTTCCCAGGATGGCCATAGTGTTGGAGGCTCTTATAGAGGTAGCCGCCAAAGCGGAAAACCTTTTCCGGATGTTATCCAGCCGGCGACCTTCTTTATCCGGAGGTGCAGAACACTGAGATGCCGGGTTTTTAGCTCTTCTTTGTGCGGCCTGCATGATTACAGAATCCGGTCTAGGATGACCGATGAGGCATGTGGGTGAATTATCAGGGGCTTTGTACTTCTTGTCCAGTTTCGGAATTACCACTGGGATAGAAGCTGGTGTCCGCATCAGTTTTAGACCTTCTTGCCATAAGTAATCCACTATGGGGATTGCCCTAATCGATCGTTGAGTGCCTGGCTTAAAGTCATACAAGAAACACTCAGTTTGTTTAACTGGCATAGGTAGATCAAAGCGCTTCGAGGCACGTTCTAGTAGGTCATGAAAGCTCCCGATGTCAGCAGGGGGAGAGTCTGCTGGAGGAGGGATAGGAGATGACGGCGTGGGAACTATGTAATCATCCCATTCGTCCTGGGTGTCAACATCAGTGTGTATCTCTCCTTCCTTTACCTGCTGTTGGTCCACATTTTGGGGAACGTCAGGAATAACAATAGGAGGAGGCAAAACCTTTTCCCTTATGGGCCTAATTGTTACTTGTCCTGCGTGCTCTACAGGAGCATGTTGAGGAGGCGGAGGATGTTGCAGGGCATTCGCCTTGGGAAAGCGTCTGTAGTAATCACTTAACATGTGACGCAAGTCTATTACCAACGATATTGGAACGTTAATAGATGGTTCCCTAAAATGGCGAGAGTCTTCTTCGTCATAGGGATAACGCTCTTGAAAAGATTCTTGCTGTTGTACAGTAGCCGTATCAGTGAATGAATACTCTCCTGCAAGGTAAGAGGAAGGGTTAATGTCCTCTGAGTCCTCATCATCATCAGAGTCCTGACACTTAACTTTTAGTTGAGAAGGACTATACGCAGGGGCAAACATGCTATCATCTTCAGACTCCTGAAAGTCAAGCAAAAGTGCTGGAGGTTAATGGAGATATTTTGGAAAAATACTGTATCTTTGAAGGTCCCAAATGGATTTTTTCTCCCGTCGACGGGCCCAACGATGGTGACGATGCTGATACCACCACCATCGGCGGAATGGTAGTAGACTGAGAAATTCTCGTCGGCGGAGGAAGACTCGTCGATGAAGGTCTCGTCGACGATGGCGCTGTCTTCAAAGTCAACTGCAGGCCCGTCGACGCAGCAGCCGTCGACGTTGTCGCCGTCGCTGTAGAAGCTGTCGATGGCGAAGAAATCACCTCAGGTCTACCAACAGTGATAGCTCTCGTCGACGACGCCGTCGACGGATGAGAAGGAAGATCTCTCACAGGAGTTAGAGAAGCAGAGACTGGAGCAGAAGATGATTTTAAAGTCCCTTCTACCTGTTTTCTGTGGCGTTTCTCCTCAGATTGTTCCTGCTCCTGTGATTTAGATCTCTTGGAGTCCCCTTGGAAAGAAGAGGAGCTGCCTTCTTTTCTTTTCCTGGAGGAAGAATGGGGTTTTTCCTCAGTGTCAGAGCCAGATTCAGAAACAGCTTTTTTCTCTGGAGCCAGAGGAGCAGTCTTCCTTCCCTATCCTTGAGGGTCTTGGCCGAGAAGGTTCGGCAGTATTTGCATTCCCTGGGTTTATGGTCAGGGTAGAGGCAATAGAGACATTGCTTCAGAGAAAAGTCTAGATTTCCCACAAGTTTTACAGGGCCTAAACAACCCATTTTTATCTGGCATTGTGAAAGTCACAGAAAGGAATACCTTGAGCTGGAAGCTGGAGGTCAAATGTTGAAAAGCCAACTGTCACTGAGCAGAGCTCAGAGAGACTCCCAATCACACGACATGCTGTAAGAAATCTGAGGTGTGGTGGCTCTGTGGAAAGGGTTCCTCTGAGGTCCCTGCTGTGATTGGCTGAACTTTGGATGTTATAAAATGAGGTTGATAGAGTACTCAATTGAATTTTCTTTCTATGGAGGTCTATGTAATGTATTCAGTACTACTATTTCTACTGTTACCATGGGACTCCCACCATGATGACGGGGAAGATTCAAGCATGTGAATCTACAAAAGATACAATGCTGGAGAATAAGAAATCCTTGCTTTCCTTTAGAGAAGCGGCTGACCCGAGGTAAAGTATCTAAGCAAATTTGTTCAAGAGTATATATAGCTGATCAACAGGGAGCGTTCAAGAAACACATTGGCTTGGCGTCTTCATTAACGAACTCACTAGAAAATATAACCCAACGTACTAGGCACATGGTGCAGTCAGCACCAGTGATGGCATTTTAGGAGACTTTCCAAGTCAGTTGTAGACACCTAGCAGGTACTATCTTACCTGGATGATGTGACTTTGGCAGTAGTGAGAGATGAATATTATAGAGGGCCTCTTTTGAAGTCTCTCGCCATTGCTGCAATGAAGACAGCAACTGATAGCCTAGTTAACGGCAAGGCTCGAGGATCTGACGGACTTATGGCTGAATTCTATACAGAATTTCAAAACGTGTTGGCCCCAAATCTACTTTACGTTTATTGAAAAGCACTAGAAAAGGGCAGTACTGGGGAAGCCCTTATAACTGCCTTGTTGAAGCCTAATAACGATGATACAGAGTCTCGATGTTATTGCTCATTATTTCTGCTAAATCTTGATAATGAAATGTTAGCCCAGATAACTGCTGTACGACTGATTTTAGAATGCAACAATCTTTTGTCTCAACCACCAAATTCACACCACTGACGCAAGTTATAATTACCCTAAAGAAACTAAAGGTGGGGTCTCAAAACAGTATGATTTGTTCCCAGCAGTTTGTATGACTGACACATCCTGCCTATAGACCATAGGAGAAAGAATTGGGCATAACAGAGGAGGACAGCTGGAGATTTTGTTATGTACAGACTGAAAAGGTGTCAATGAATTATAGGCAAAATCCTAATTTAAAATCATTAGTCTCATGTAGTATAGCTCAGCTCCTGTATATAGATTTGAAGTGGTGATGTGCTCTGCTTGTCGCAGATGCTCACACCCACATACCTGGAAGTTGAGAGAATCACAAGGAGACTGTAGACGGCTTGAACTCAGATGGAGAAGAAGCTTTAGAAATCTGAAGAGCTAACTCTTTTTAAATCTGCTCTCAAAACCTACCACCAACAAATTAAAACAGAAAAGAAATCCTATTTCACCAATCTAATTAGGCAGGCAGACTCTGATCAAAAAACAATTTTTAAAATTGTGAAATCCTTTACGCACCCTAAAGTACTGGAACACGAGATTCTGCCATCACAGACTTTATGTGATCAAATTGCGGACTTTTTCGAACAGAAAATTCAAAGCTTACAAGATTTCAAGATAACCTCTTCTCCTGGCACTGAAGCACATGACCTTCATGACAGACTGTTCCTCAAATCTTTCCATGAGATCAGTTTGGAACAGTCATGCCAAGCTATCCTCTCCTGCAAGTCAGGTTCCCCTTTTGATCCGTGCCCTCTAAAAGTACTGCATGCCATTATTGACATCATTAATCCAACCATTAACAAGATAATAAACTCATCACTCACGCGGGCAGACGTACCATCAACTTGGAACATCGCAGCAGTTAAACCCCTTAAAAAAAACAATTATCTGATCCTACGATCCTCTTGAACCTGCATCTCCCGTTTATCCTGCCTCAGCAAAATTACTGAAAAGTTAGTTAACACCCAATTGACTTCCTTCTTAGAAGAGGCTAATATTCTGCATTCAAGCCAATCCGGTTTTAGGCCCATGCACTCCACAGAATAAGCATTACTACATACCACTGAAACGCTTAAATTTGCTTTAGACCAAGGGAGAAACGCGGTGTTGATTCTGTTGGATCTATCGGCCGCATTCGATACGGTCTCCCATGACCTCTTGGGAGACCGACTCAAATCATTTGGCATTTCCCACTTGGCCCTTGCTTGGCTGAAATCTTTCCTTTCCAATAGAAAACAAATAGTCACACTTGCCCATTAACAATCAGCAGAGAAACCCTTGCTCTCTGGGGTCCCACAGGGCTCTGCCTTAAGCCCAACATTGTTTAACATCTATATGGCCCCCCCCTGATAAATCTGATATCATCGTTCAATATTGAAACCATCTCCTACGCTGATGATACTCAGTTAATTCTAGTATTAGATAAAGACTCCACCAATGCAGAAGAGAATTTCCAATTCTGCCTTACAGCTGTTTTTCACTGGATGCAATCCAACCATATGAAATGTAACACCCAGAAAACTGAGATCATGCAGCTTGAAAAATCTAACACCTTCTTGCCCAGCCGGTGGTGGCCTAATGATATTCCCCCTCCGCCCAACACAGTAGATGTAGTGAGGAATATGGGAGTGAAATTTTATACGTCACTATCCTTCCATCAACAAGCTCTCTTTGTGGCCGGCACATGCTTCTATCTGATAAAGTCGCTCCAAAGGTTTTTGATCTACTACCTTGTGTGGTGAGAAAGGCAGTTGCAGTGGCTTTGATCACGTCTAGATTAGACTACTGTGACAGCTTATACGCAGGGACCAACAAGTCTGTTTTGAAGAAACTACTGATACTTCAACATGCGGTCACCCGCCTTGTCCTAAAACTAACTTGTGGCTACACAGCCTCAGCAGCCCTAAAATCCTTACACTGGCTGCCAATACACAAAAGAATCCTCTTCAAGATCCTGGTAATCATGTACCGAGCTTTTAGGTCATCAGGACCCAAGTATCTTAGGGGGAGTTAAACCGTAAGTGGCGCAGCGCCTCCTAAGATCCTCATCAGCAAATCTCCTGACGCCACCCAGCTTCAATCTCATCTCTAAAGGTGGCAAATCAGTGGCGGTCCTAGGGACAAAAGCCTGGAATTCTTTACCTATCCATCTCCGATTCTCTCAGACAGAATCTATTTTCAGGAAATCCCTCAAAACCTGGATCTTCGGAGCCTCAGATGCTCTAGTTCTCTCACTCAGCTGATCTTGCAGATTTCTCTGCTGCTCTGTTTTTCGGCCCATCATAACGCCATGATGCTCCCCGGAGTGACAGCTGCGCTCTATAAATTCTATCATACATACAAACATACTATTTCCAGGATTATGCGAGCCACTAAGGATATCTCATTACTGATGCTGCTACTTGGTCACAGTGGAGATATCTCAAACTGGTTCGGTGGCCGACTAGCTTGCTCCTTTCGCTGCCTAGATGGAGGGATCTTTCCGAAGCTACAAGATTGGTTAAAATATGCTTTTTGCTTTTCATTGATGCTACTGAGTTATACTCCTAACTGCAACCTTTAACTTGAAGCACCGCAAGATATACGGGGCCCTTGCAAGAGTATTTTTAAAATCTAGATACTAACCTTTGATTCGGGGAGAAACTTTATATTCCTCATGGCGGCAATGTCATGCACTGTTTGTCATTAAAGAATGTATACATGTTCTTAATACTCTAATGGTTGGACTCAAGTTCAATAACTGTTTTTTACACATACGCTAGCCCAGATACAAGACCAACAATATGGTAAAGGTGCTAAAGTCAACGTATTATTAGTACATATGATAGTCTACAAGGACATAATATTTGTCAAATTATCTGCAAAACTAAAATAAAATAATTAGAGTGTTTTTATTCACTGCTAGCAAAAAATGTGTAATACTACTTAGACTTCCACTGCATATGTTGCATGAGAGGCTCATGAATACCTAGGTACATTGATAGGGTAGGAACGCACATACATCACATGGTAAATCGGATTTAAAAAAACATGTCATTACTAGGGGTGGGCGTAACTCGTGTAATTTGCTGTTGTGCAATTACAGCAAAATGATGCAAGATTATTTTAAATTATGTGAGGAGTGTAACCCTGAATGTAGCACTATTTTCTTAGCGCAAAAAGCACCCTTGCGTCCAAAATGAAGCCAATAATGCATTTGTGCTAAGAAAATAGCACTAAATACATACAACAGAACATGAAAAGCAGCAGCCGCTGGCTCTGTTCCTGTGCTCTTGGGTAGGCATTTTTGCCTAAAATTAGTCCAAATTACATCAACAGGTGTAATCGTGTCATTTTTGTTAAATTAAAATGCAAAATTACCAAAATTAGTCAGATTATTAAACATAATTAAAATTTCACCCAGGCCTAGTCATTAAATCTTAAGTTATCAGCAAGTCCGAAACTGGTCCCTGCTGGCCTTGTGAAACTACACGTTTTTACCTATTTCTTCGTTTGGTGTTAATTAAGAGAAGATGTAACCTCATGTATTTGTATACAACTATGTAACTTTGAGTGTTGGATACAATGTCTTTTTAACAGCCTTGAAAAAGTCGTCTACACGATGAAACACGTGACGGCTGTCTTCAACAACACTTCATACTTCGTGTCAACACAACTAAGACCATTTGTGTTTTTGCTTTTTTTGTACTCATATGGTTGCATATTTTATATTATTGCATGGTGCGATGTTCATTAAAACGAACTGACAACAAGGTTGGTTGACTGACTTGTGCTCTGTAATCAAAATGTTATTTTAAATACCAGTGTGGCTGCTCTTCATCATGGCTAAAAGTTAGTGGCGTGCGGTGGGTGGGGTAGAGAGGAATGGGTTAGATTGGGGTAGAGTGGGTTAGATTGGGGTAGAGTGGAGTGGGGGTAGAATGGAGTGGGGTGGATTGAAGTGGATTGGAGTGGGGTAGATTGAATTGGGGTAGTTTGGTGTAGCGTGGGGCAGATTGGAGAGGGGTAGATTGGAGTAGGATAGATTGGGTGGATTATAGTAGGGTCGATTGGAATGCAGGGGGTAGATTGGAATGCAATGGTGGAAGATTAGGGTAGTTTGGAGTGGGATAGACTGGGGTAGATTGGAGTAGAGTGGGGTAGATTGGAGTTGTGTGGGAGTATATTGGGATGGCGTAGAGTGGGGTAAATTGGAGTGGAGTAGACGGGTTCATTGGGGTCGATTGGAGTGTGGTAAATTTGAGTGGGGTAGATTGGGGTGGAGGGGGGTGGATTGGCGTGGAGTAGGGTAGATTGGAGTGGAGTAGGGTAGAGGGGAGTGGAGTAGGGTAGAGGGGAGAGGGGAGTGGGGTAGAGTGGAATGGCCTTGAGAGGAATAGTTTGGGTGTAATATAGTAGGATAGGCTGGAGTGCAGTGGGGTAGAGTGGAGTGGGGGTAGATTGGGGTTGGATAGCTAGGAGTGGGGTAGTTTGAAGTGGGGTAGTTTGGAGTGGGGTAGATTGGAGTGGAGAGGGATAGACTGGATTGCAGTTGGATAGAGTGGTGTGTGGTAGGTTAGGATTGGTGTGGAAGATTGCGATGTAGTGGAGTAGACTGGGATGGAGTGGGGTAGATTGGGTTAGAGTGGGTTAGGTTGGTTTAGAGTGGGGTAGATTGGAGTTGAGTGGGGTAGAGTGGAGTGGGGTAAGTCGTGTGGAGGGAAGTGGAGTGGTGTGTTGTGTCATGGAGTGAGTGACATGTTGTGGTGTGGAATGAGTAGCGTAGATTAGAGTGGCGTGGAGTGACATGTCTTAGAGTGGAGGGGCATAGAGTGGAGTGGCATGTTGTGGAGTGGCCTGACGTGGCACAGAGTGGAGTGGCATGTCGTAGAGTGGCATGGCACAGAGTGGAAGGGCATAGAGTGGAGTGGCGTAGTGTGGAGTATAGATGGTGTGGTAGCGCACTGGCATTAAGGACAACATATCAATTGAAATGACCATTATATTTGCAACGAAATACGGTTTTACTGCGCACAAAAGATAATGGGCCTGATTCACAGAAGTAATCTGAGACGAAAGTCTAACTTTACGACTTTTGGTATTCACAAAGGGTATTTACCAGTAGTAAAGTTAGACTTTTGGTATAAGTTTTGACCAAAAGTCTAACTTTACTACTCGTAAATGCCCTTTAGAATACTGAAAGTCTAAAAGTTAGACTTTCATCTCAGATTACTTCTGTGAATCGGGCCCAATGTGTGCAAATGTCATCACCTAGTGTATTTATGGGGTTTGATCGTATTCAAATATTTATTTTCACTACACTTCAGAGTTACAAAAAAAAATTGCTTCATTTGTACTAATTTTGATATATTCAGAAACATCAGCACAGTTGATTTTTTTCTCTCCTCTCACATGGGTACTCAGTAGGATTGTCACATACATTCTTTCACTTAGAAGTCAGAGACACAAAATTAAACCCCCAAGCTCACTCAGAAGACAGAGCCTGACATTTGACCTCTGTCTTTAAATGCACAGGAAATGTGACAAGAGAAGAACAAGATTTAAAGGCCTGTTTAACGAAAATGAGTTCGTGGAAGAATACAGTAAACAAGGTTTGGGCAACGGGAGAGACGAACTCAAGATGGTCAGCCTAAAACAAATAAAGCAAGCAATTAGAAAGCCAGAAAATTCGAGCTACAAACCACAAAGCCAATGGTCAGCAATGAACGGAATGCATTCCCAAGGAAGTTTTCTGAATGTCCCCAAGATGCCGTTAGCAGACCAGACAGCTGTGCTGTCTGAAAGGCTTCGACCTAAAAATGGTGAGACTGCACTGCTAGAAGTATAAAAACTGGACACACTTTAATGCGTTTTGAAATCATGCTTCTTTAAAGCCTGCAGGGCTTTCATCTCGTGAACAGCAAAGAGAACGTTCAAGTGCCAATTTCTATAGATGAGCTTTTTTTCTTTGTATTATTGGTCCAGAGCCCTATTCCCTTTGTCAAATCAGGACTACAAATGCCCGATTGCAAAGAACAAAACTCAACCTGATAAACTACTAATGCATGGCTGAGAATCTTGAGAGCTCTAATGTCAAGGTGGGTGTTACTTACGGTCTAAGAATGCAAAACAACCCATTGAGCTTACAATTAAGACGGAACATAAAACTGTATGGATGAGCCTTGCATTCTTCTAAAATAGGACAGTGCTACTGAAAGTCAGAGGCGTACATCTGAGGGCGGGGGGGGCTTGCGGTCTCAGGTTCAGGGGCACAGAGTCCAATTATGGCTGTCTGTTATTACCCGATGGCAATTACGTTGGTGGGGTCCCATTTTTAGGTCGAGCCTAGCGTTGCAGCGCATGCGCTGCTCGCTCTGCGAGGCATGCTGTAGTAGGGTATGTTGTGGAAGTGCCGTGAAAGCCCCACCCATATTTTTCATTGGCTGGTGTCATTGTCTTTGGTAAACGCTGGCTTCGGATTCAATATGAGGCTTCTTAGTCCCTCCTTGTACCGCCCTGTCTCCTTTTGTGACCGCCCATCAGGACTGGATCTTTTACTTGCGGCGTTACACTGTCTCCTTCATTAGTCGGTAAGCACTATTTTGGCAATGGCGGCCGCGTGTTTATTTTTGCATCGCGCTTTCACTTTAACAATAGCTGCCGGCCAACCCCGCGAGTGCTGTGTGGGGCGGCAGCTATTGCTAAAGTGAAAGCGCGATGCAAATATAAACAAGCGGCTGCCTTTGCGCAATGGCGACAGCTTGTTTCCTTTCTTTTCTGGCATTATTTTTTTCCTGCAGTACGAGTTACTCTCGGAACCTATATAGAATGAGACAGGCCTGTCAGTACACGAAGAGATTGCGTGAACGTTTCTCACTGGTAGCAGGACGTTTATTAAAACGAGGATTGAATGCCATGATTGTTTCGAATAGGATGAAGACGCTTTATCTGAAGAATTTGCGCATAATGCTCCATGTTGTGAGCACATGCCCGTTGGAAAACATATATCTTTTGCACAAGATACCTTCCGGGCAGTACAATAGAGCTGTGCTTCGGTGCTCTCTCTGACACTTAAGATGCACCATGCAGCATGCATCTAAAAGGCGTTTCCTGCCCACTCGCTTCAAGCTAATGAACATCATTAATAATATAAACTCCTTAAAGTTCGTAAGCAATCGTGTTCCTGTAGTTTTCTTTAAGGCAGAAACTGTGTTATATGCTCAACACAGCAGAGAAAAGCACTTTTTATGACCTCAAACCTTTTAGGGGAATAATCTCTGTGTTATAGTCTAGAAAACTCGGAAAGTACGCACCAAAGGCGTCCTCAGGGAGGGAGGCTCAAGCGGTCCAGAGCATTGCCACGGAAGAAGCAGCCATATCTAAGTTTAGCATGTGATCGGTTGTATTGTGGCGCATGTTTTAAGGGAGCAGGTGTTTAACGGATGGCTGCCGCCTTAGGAAAAGTATACACGGGATAATGGTTGGCAAAGTGCTCTTACGCTCGCACAGGGAACTAATCTTTTTGATACCCAGGGTGTATTTAATGTGCTTGTTTGTTTGAGCTCCCATACAGTTAGATGTGCCAAGATATAGGGTGGAAGCGATATCTTTATGTTTAGATAAAATGACTGTTAGCTAGATGGGAGATACAATGAAATGTGAGCCAGGTATACGGTTCAGTGGTATGTAAGCTAACTGCAAAATACAGAGGAATGTAAGCTATGTGTATGGTACAACTGAGTGTACAAAAGGTGCATTGTAAAGTGGGATGAGAACTACGTGTAAACTAGTACAGTGAGACCTAAGCTAGCTGAACAGTTTACTGGAATGTTAGCTAAGTGCAAGATACAAATGAGCTTGAGCTAGATGTAAAATGCAGTCGGATGTGAGCTAGGCATAATGTACATTCACGTGATCTAGTTATACATAGTCGCCAACTGTCCCGTTTTTGCAGGGACAGTCCCAGCAAGTTGGAGACTGTCCTGGCTAATATTGTTGCAGAAACTGTTCCTCTTTATTACACACAGGTACACAAACAAGAACTTTCTATCTGCAGCAGCACAGTGCCGCAAAGTGTCCTGGAATTTTTAGGTCGAGCCTAGAGCCAGCGCGCATGCGCTGCTCTGCGAGACTTATTGTAGAGGAGTAGGGAATAGAAGCCCCGCCCATGCCCCGCCCATATTTGCCATTGTCCGTCCTAAATGCTGGCTTCTGATTCGTCAATAGGCTTGTTAGTCCCTCCTTAGTACCGCCTCATCTTCATTTGTCACCTCCCATGGCGACTGGTCCCTTTACTTTGGTTGTTACACGGTACGTCTTCTTTAGTCTTTCAGCACTATTTTCTTTAATGAGGTTCTCCTTCTGCAGGCACGACATGCTCTGGTGCTTTCTTTACTCCCCCCTCCCGTTGTTGTGCCTTCTCTTCCCCCTCCCCCCGCCCTCCTGTTGTCCATTCCTTCTCCCCACCCGCCCTCCCTCCCGTTGTCCGTGATGCCTACCATTTGCAATGCAATAGGTCTTGCGTAAATGCGAGACCTATTGCATTGCAAATGCTTGTTATAGCTTCCATTATGACTAATAGCACCCTTGCTATGCTAGTGCTGAAAGACTATTTTTGGAGCAGCTCCATACCTTCATGTGCCTATGAGATATCATTAATAGTATTACTCACAGAAAACAGAAAGAATATGTATTACTTACCCCGCCCACAAAGATCGGTTTTTCCCAGTTGAGTCTGGTAATACTCCTCACACAATGCAGCCAGAGCTGAGACCGCAGCTTCCTAAAACAGGGGTGCATTTGTCCGATTAACAAGAGTGATGCACGAGTAGTCACTGAGGCATCAATCAAGAAATTAGAGACTTAAAACAGTGAGAAAAAGCAATGCAACACACTGTGTCCCAGCAATGCTACAGATACCATCAATGATAATGGAATATCCTCGGAACAAATTCACATCCAGAAAGGGTTACATGCCTACTTACCTATATGGTGCTGCTATCAAGAAAGGATTGATATTATGTGACAGTACTGCACGGTTACACTAGGAATGATCTTTATGTCCCAATAGTTTCGCACAGCCACTTTAATTATTTGTACAGGTTTACATAGCACAATCATCAACCAACTGCATTGGAGGACAGTAAAATAAATTCACCAAATGATTATTTTGAAGCACATTTAATTTACACTGCTCGGTGCAAATAATTACACCTGCAAAACGAACAACAAGCCTTGACACAGCAGTACAACCATTATTAAAATAAGCAAAGCTCCTACACCGGTGTAGTGGGGAGGTATGCTTGATTTTCTTCTATTATTTGATTTCTGATTTTGTACAGCACTTGTATATGAACAGGTTGCAGAACGGCAAATGTAGGCTAAAGAAAACCACATTTACACTTTTTTCATCAAGTGCGGATAGTTTGTAGTAGCACTCCGCTCTGGAGCAAGTATAGTCTAAAGATAGGACTGGAAAAAAGTAACTGAGGCAGGCACAGCACCATTAGGGAACAAGCAACAGGTAGGTGTTACTCAACCTTATCAGGAGGCAGGTCTATAAGCATGATCTTCTTGCCTATGAACTGAGGGTCGGGTGTTCTGGATACAAGGACCATACACAATAACTAACTGTAGCCCTTTATTCACTAAAATCCTACACAACTCTAGACCAATATTTCTTTGCCTAAGTTGTGATAACTCTAGTTGTTACAGTTTGAAGATGTTGTCAAATACTGAAGAATGTCTGGACCTACATCCGTCTCTAGTCTCAAGACTACTAGCTTCTGTTTATGGTGTAGAAAAGTGAAGCAACAGGAGTGTGGCTGAGATCATTGTTATCAAAGGTTAAGCAATTAGAAGGTATTTTTGGCTGCTGACTATCAATAACTCTGTTTTAGCTTAAAGACGTTCTTCCCTGTCCAATAATGTAATGCTGAAGTACATTGTTGGAACACTGGTCCTGATGGAGTATTAGACCTAGATGTTTCTTTTTCTTCTCAGTAGGGGGCTGGGAGTCCTGACCGGAAGAACTGTTTTGGGTTCCTTTAGAGAACTCCTTGCTTTTATGACTGCCCCCACCCCCCACTTCCTCTGGTGAGGACATGCCCGCCCTTGCAGTGATTCTCCCAGATACCTTCCTGTGGACCCTGGTGCTGAACCAGTAGTCTGCCTCCTTAGCCAGCTCCCTGGGGTCAGAGAGCTTACTGTCAACAACGTGTAGAAGCAGATCTGGAAAATAAAATCTGAACATGTGCTCTTTGGCAAACAAATTATACAGCCCCTGGTAATCATTTACCTCACTGCCCTTCACCCAACCATCCAGTGCCTTGCAAAAGGATCAACACAATCCACCCAGGTCTGTTGGGATTGCTCTTGAGGTTCCCTGAACTTCTGCTTGTACTTCTCTGGTGGCAAACTAAACTTCCTGATCAGGGCTTTCTTCATGGGGGAGGTCAGATACCTAATACTATAACTCACATCTAGGGCCAGTAGGCTGTCCCTCCCCTCACTAGGGATATGCCTCCACAGACTCGCTCCCCAACCCCTTCTGGGATCGTGTGAATCTGCAGGGCAATCTCATAAGCCTCAAACCATCTGTCTATGTCATCTCCCACCACAAAGTCAGGCACCAGATGCTTGAGTATGTGGACCTTCTTGTTACCAGAAGGCACTGGGGTATTGCTGCCACCACTGGACTCCACTTGCATAGAGTTTATGTACAGTTCCTTAAGGTTCCTCTCATGAGTCAAACACTCCAACGCAATTGTCTCCTCCATGGCCAGTTTCTTTTCCTCAAAGGCTCTTTTCTTCTCTTCTGTTTCCATGGCCAGCGTTTTTTTTCTTTAGGGCTTGTTCCTGCTCCAATTTGAGCTTGGCCAGCTCCAATTTCAACTTTCTCTCCTCCCTCCTATCCACCAACTCCTCTGGGGGACAGGTCTCTGGATGACACTCTGCTCACTGGCCAGGGGGAATCTCTAATCCTGGCAGGATTAGTCCTCCACAGGTCTTAGTCCCAGACTCTCCTGTGAGTCTTGGTCCAAATCATCCTCCTCATCCAGCTCCTCATCCTCCTCTGGGGTTGTATTTTGAAGGAAGTGACCCGATCAGGGTCATCCGGGTCCCTCATGACCACCTCTCAGCCTTCCATACCAAATGAAGAGTCGGTCAGACAGTAGAGAATACAAACCAATATCTATTTATTCAGATACAGTCAGAGTGGAGTCCAGTCTGCCCAGTCACTTAGGAGTTCTGCAGAGGGACTGACATCAGCAAGCATAGAGATACATTATGTACATTTCAGAACCAATGAAGGCACGCCCACAATGGAATTTTCCAAGCAGATGCAGCAGAACAGTGGAATACAAAAAATAAGTTTCGATTCTGCAGCCAGGCACACACTATCTAGCAGTCAAGGTCATTCTGCCCGTGCCCGCCACTCGACAAGTGGGAGAAGGCCTTTATCTTGAGGGAAAGGTATGCGTTAATAAGAACAGTCTATTCATTAGTGAAGCAAAACTTAGCCTTGGAGAAACACAACTCAAGATAGACCTTTCCCCTGGAATAGCGAAGAGTAAGTTTCGATTATAACTCAAAATGGCGTCAACAAAAGAAAATGGCACAGCGAATGCTAACATACATAGTATAATGCATAAACATGATTTTTCTATTCTAACAGACCCTCCTTTTAGCATGAGCTAAACAAAATTGTTTTGTTTTTGTTGTTCTCTACAAAAGACAAATAACTCAGCAAACATAAATGAACTTCTTAGGAGCATTCCATGTTGTCAACATCGGGAAGGGAGACTGTAAGGAGAGAAGTCGTCTCAAAAATGCCCTCATCTATTTGCATAAGATCATCTATCTCCTTCTGAATCATAATTGTTGCATTAATATCATGAATTGATATTTTCTTTTTAGGAGTAAGAAGGGTAGTGCAATAAGAGCAACAGAAGGGAAGGCATTGGACAAGGGCACAACAAGAAACCAAACTTACAATGAAATAAATCACCTTTTCAAGGATCCAACCCCAACTGCCAAAAAGAGACCAACTCCAGTTCCCACTTTCCATGCCCTTAACATTTTCTAGGATATCTAAAATGTGTTGGGTAATATTCCTTTCCATATTGGTGATCCCGACTACACACTGATCTCCTACTACTGCGCACACACCACCACTCTTAGCGTGGATGAAATCAACAGCATATCTAGTCTGCTCGGAATATATCTGCATACTTTCCAATTGAGTAGTGATGTCACGCAAAGCTGCTATTGTAGAGTTAGACAATATTTGCAGCTTACATCTAAAATATTCTCTAGCTCTCTCACCCCTGGCCATGGCAGTACCACCAAATGTAATTATGGAAGAAAGAATGTATCCGAATGTAATATCATTACTAGAATTATTAACTTTGAGATCTGTCACTCCCTCACAGAATTCCTTGGTCAATGTTCTTTTCACTCATCTTACTTTAGGCCTCGCATGTTTACAAGGCACACCCAAGGGCAGCACCATCCCAAGTGCCACATCATGTGTGCCATTATGGATATTTAAATATGTTCCATTGGACAGAAAGAAGAACCCAGGGTGTGCATAAATTGGCGTATTATAATCCACGGCAGCATACTTAGAATTTCTTCTAACGGTTGTAGGGTCCTTTGGATCTACCAGAGAGTACGTGCCCTTACGCAGCACTATCCCTGAACAATTGACATACAAGATGAAGTCAGTAAAATTGACAATTGGGCAACATGCAGGGTAATACCCAGCTTCTCGGGGAACTGTCAACTCCTTGTAATGCCAACCCACCAGAGTTACATTCTGTTTTTCCATATAGAAGTTGTCACAATAAGTGTTGTTGTAACATCCTGGATAACCCACGCCTCGTGGCTTTCTACGATACAAGCAAGGACCTGGATAGCCAAACCCAAATACTCCTCGTACATCTACAAATATGTGGGGGGGGGCAGGTATAGGTATAATTAACAATTGACAATGGATACGCTGTCCATAAGCTAGTGACATATTTAGTACGATAACAAGCAGTACCTTCTCCAAAAAAATCTCTTATGGGTATCTAAAAATATATTACTCGGGGCTGTCCTTTTCTTTCGAGTTTGGGAATTAACCTTCTCCTTAGTACATGATGATACAGTTTGTTCACGCTCCAAAACCCATGACACCCCACCCAAGATCAATAACAACAGAATCATAAAGACAGCTCATATGAACTTCTTCTTTGTAGACCAAAATACATGTGTATAAACAGGGGGAAACATTGGCTGCTCTTCCTCAGCAACCATCCTGCCAAAGGGATCCATAACAAATGATGAAATGGGGTGTAATGCAAATGAGAGAAATATACAAGTTTCCAGTGTCCGTCAGAGCCTCACTGGTACAGGCTCCTATTGTTCATCAAAACGTTGGCGCTCCTGAGCACCGGCGGTGGAGCTCGCTCTTTCCTAAGCTCGTGTTCCCACGTCGACCAGGATAATATATCACTAAGGGGATACGTTTGATCTATCCTGTCCAATGCTCAAACAGTGCACACATCTCACACCACCCTAAACTAACTCAGTTGGTACTATAGCAAAGTACACCCTAACTTACACAGTCCATCCCTAACTAATCTGACTTCTTCTTTGTTGCACTGTTTCCCAGCAGAGGGCGCAAATTGTACCTAGTGACTCCAGGCACAGAAGGATCAGTAAAAAGTGGCTCCTGGATAGGTATTTCCGGAGGAACTGCTGCATCCAGCACTTCATCATTTTCCTCATCTGTTCGCGTCCAGGTCAGCCTGGCGTTGCTGAAGGGGACAAACCGCAGCCCCGTCTCACACTCTGAGTCACCTATTCCATCCTTCGCCCATTGATCATAGGGCAAAGGCAGGGGGATTCTGCGACAGTGAGTCGCATGAATCCAGTTCTTACGGCCAGCGACCTTGACTGCGGTGCGCGTAGCTAGAAGGACCTGCTCTGGTCCCTTCCAACGCGGCTCCAAGCTTTTCTTCCACTGGAAATTCTTTACAAGGATGTAACCCCCAGGCTGAATGTTGGGTCCGGGCCGCTCAGGTGTAGCTGGCAGGGTTTTCCGGACCGGTTGATAAATAGAACGCAAACTTTCAGTTAACTGGCAAAGATAGTCAATCAACAACGGGTACTCAATATCAGAAAACCGCAGAGGGCGCGGGACGCCCCAGACATTTGGCGGGGTCCAAACACGACCTTGTACGGTGACAATCCTGTCCTAGAATGTGCTGTTGTTCTTGTTGACAAAAGAGCTAACGGTAAGGCATCTGGCCATTTTAACCCTGTTGTCTCCTGAATTTTTGCCAATTTAAGTTTGAGAGTACTATTGTACTTCTCAACCAAACCTGCGGACTGTGGATGATTGGCAGCATGGAACTTCTGTTTAATGCATAGACCATCACAAATCAATTGAATCACTTTTGCATTGAAAAGATTTCCGTTATGACTCCAGATCAAACGGGGCAAGCCGAAACGAGGAAAGAACTCCTTCAGGAGTACCTTTGCAGTCGTAATGGCTGTATTGTACTTAGTGGGATAGGCCTCCACCCACTTACTAAATGCACAAACAACTACCAAAACATACTTCAAATTATTGCACCTTTCTAATTCTATATAATCCATCTGAAGGACCTCAAAAGGGAAAGTGGGTGTTGCAAAATTACCAGGTGGTGTGGGGGTACCCTTTCCAGGATTGTACATCATGCACACCATACAGTACTTCACTAAATGTGCAGCCGTTTTCGAAATGTTATTGTTTTGCCATACATGGTCTAACAACTTGCAAATACCTTTAGCACTAATATGGGCTGGACCATGGGCCATCGTAACTACAGGAAGAACATGCATAAGGCAACATCCATCTCTGCTTTCCTGACTTATCAATCCAACAGCCCTCATCGTTCAATTGTGCTGTACTTTCCTACCATACTGCTAATTCTTCTATTGTGGCCTCGCTCTGTATCTCTTTCACATTCTCAAGTGTGTCTTCAAACCTGGAAACTTCAGGTACCCACCTAGCGGGACCTGCTACAAACATTTGTTTCATTTTAGTCTGAGGGGTTTCTTTAGCTGTCTGATCCGCAAAAGCATTTCCTCTTCCCACATCATCAGTGACTTTCCGATGGGCACTACACTTCACTATAGCTAATTTCTTAGGGAGTGTCAAAGCAGACAAAAGCCTCAATGTAAGGTGCCCATGCTGGATTTTGGTGCCATGTGAAGCAAGAAACCCTCTCCCAGCCCAGAGTCACCCAAAACTGTGCACGACCCCGAAGGCATACTGGCTGTCAGTATAGATATTGACAACCAGTCCATCACTCAATTCACAAGCTCGTATAAGGGAAACAAGTTCAGCAGCTTGAGCCGACTGATAAGGGACTCGTGACGTCTCCACTACTGTACGCAGTGTAGTGATAGCATAAGCAGCAGTAGTAGTGCCATCTGGTAATTTAAAACATGAGCCATCGACATATAGTTCCCCTTGTGGGTCAGATAAGGGAACGTCAGTCAAGTCTACCCGTCACTTCGTCTCTTCTTCCGTCCAGAAGATAGTCATGTTTGTCGACCTCATCACTTTCGGAAGGGAGGGGCAGTAACGTGGCTGGATTCAGAGTGGCACATCTTTTGATCGTGATGTGTTTAGCAAACAACGTTAATTCATAGCCAGTCAGACGTGCACAGGTGAGATGCTGTGTCTTTGTCTTAATCAAAAGTGTATCCACAGCATGGGTTACCATGACTGTGAGATCAGTATACAACACGAGTCCGTCCCACAGTCTAATCGAAGTGGCCACGGCCACGACCGCTCTTAGACAGCTCGGGAGGGCTCTTGCGACTGGATCAAGGACAGCAGAGAAATAAGCACACGGCCGTTGCTTATCTCCAAATTTTTGTGTTCGAACAGAAAGCACGCTACCAGCCATCTCATGGACGTACAACACAAACAGTTTATTGTAATCTGGGGTGCCTAGTACTGGAGCCGAACAAAGCGCAGTTTTCAATAGCTCAAAAGACTGCTGATATTCCGGCGTCCAAGGCAAAGGCTCATGCACATCTTTCGTGGTTAGTGCAAGCAAGGGTTTGATTAGGAGTGAGTAATTAGGTATCCACTGCGGAAAGTAGGAAGTGATGCCTATAAAAGCACGCACATCTTTCTGAGTCTGCGGAACAGGCATTTTAACAATGGTACTGATGCGCTACAGGCTCAGGCTCCTACCCTCCTTCGAAACTAGGTGACCTAAGTAGGTGACCTCCTGTCGACAATACTGAAATTTAGAAAGAGAAACTTTATGTCCATGGTGAGCCAAATGCAACAACAATTTAACTGTACTATCTTTACAACCTTGCTCTGTATCGGAAGCGTTAAGGAGATCATCAACATACTGCACCAAAACATTACCTGTAGGAAGCGAAAGGGAATCCAACTGACTTTTTAAAGCCTGACTATAAATACTTGGACTTTCAGTATGGCCCTGAGTAGCTCGACAGAACCGAAAGCTTCTGCCAGCTAGCGTAAGCCCAAATACTACTATTCGAATGTATAGGAATACTAAAAAAGGCATTCTTCAAATCAATGACAGAAAAGAATTTAGCAGAGCAAGGGATCATCGTCAAAAGCGTAGTAATGTCTGGGACCACTGGGAACTGGGGAACCACTATTTTGTTAACCTCACGCAAATCAATCACAAAACGATAAACATCTTCATGATCATCAGGGGAACCTGAGGGTGTCTGTTTAAGAATCGGAAGAATGGGGCTATTACAAATATTAGCAGACGTCTCCTCTACTACTCCCTTCTTGATCAGATCCTGAATAATATGCGAAAAGGCTCGCTCTCCGGCCTGAGGTATTTTATACTGAGGAATACGAGGCAGAATAGCATTGTCTTTAACTTTTATCGAAACTGGCGGTATATGCAGCAGTCCCACATCCGTATCAACAGTCGCTCACAAAGTGGATGATATATCAGTAAATTCAGCAGGAAGAGGGAGAGACAGGCACTGTCTAGTACTCACATTTGGGCCCATCGTCATATAAACACCTTCCGGGGAACAATAAATAGTAGCATGCAGTTTCTTCAACAAGTCTAAACCCATCAAATTTTCACCACAATTAGATGTTAACAAAGTTGGAGAATCTACAGGGAAAGGACCAATAGTCAATGCAAGAGGTCTTGAAATGGGGCTCACAACCAGTACACCAGAAAAACCTACCGAAACATTATTATGGCCAGACAGAGCCGCCCCAGGGACCATATTTCGAGAAACAGAACTTTTTGTCGCACCTGTGTCCACCAAAAATTCCTTAGTCGAACCTTGCAGTTCTGCTGTTAAATAAGGTCCACGCTGGTCTACAGGTATCGGAATTGGTCCCTCACTCTGTCCCTGGCTGTCCTAACTGTAAGACATTCCTGTCGCTTCATCCATATCATAGTCATCATGGTAGAACTGCCCATCGCGAGGGTCATCAAAGAAATTATTATCAGAACGACCCTGTGAGGCTGCAGCGTTCTGAACCCTATCAGCCCCACCAGCTCCACGACCCAGTCGACGAGAACCTCGTCCTCTGGGGACCGCCACCTTCTGCAAAAGCACGGGGCACTGCCTACGCCAATGACCCTCTTCTTTACAAAACGCACACTGATTCGGCCCCAGAGGCGTCGTATTCGGCTGCCTACTAGTACGTGGAAGCTGTCGGGCAGGACCACCACGTCCCCTACCATTCCCTTTAAAAGCCTGCGGCAACAACACCTTCGTTTTCAAATCTTTATGATTTTTCTCTGTCCTTTCTTTCTCCTCATTGTCTCGATGTTCATAATATTGAGCCATGTTCAAAATGACGGAAGGGGAAGAGGTGGACCATGTACTCTCAGAAGCCTGCAATCGAGTCGCAATTTCAGGAAGCAAATTGGAGACAAATCTGTTAACAAACAACCGAACACCCCCCTCAACAGATAAATCCTGTTCACTGTAATCCAAAAAAGTGTCCTCAAACCGAGTGAAAAAATCAGACACACTCTCGTCTTTCTTCTGGCGACAAGCCGACAATTTCTCCCAATCTACTTTCCTCGGCGGAATAAGGGAATGTATATACGTAATAATGCGACCTGGCAATGCTAAAATCTCCGCTCTGGGCTTATCACCTGGTTTTCTCTCCTGGTCCCATGCTTTATTTTGATCCCAAGTACCACCCAACTCCGGAACATGATCTTGAGTATGGACCTGCCTCCAAATATCAACCGGAACAAGAAGACCGAAAAACATTTCAATATCAGCAAGAGTCATTACTGTCGAAGAAGCAGCTTCAGTCAATTCCTTGTAATAAGCAGTAGGATTTTTCCTAGGATCAGGCAAAAAGTCTTAAGGGACAACACCTCACTTCTTTTCCACGGAGTATAAACCCATTGCTCCTGAAACCTGGCCGCCGCTGCCGCTCGAGTAACATTACCACGCTGGTCCGTTTACTCCGGTATCTCGGGGTGATATATGGGATGAACCTCTCTCATCGAAAACTGGTACACAGTAGTAGGACTCTTATCATGTAACCTGCCCCTATAGGCAACCGATGTGGGAATGTTACTAAAAACTTGACCTGGATCCATACCATTAGTATACACACGATCTTTAATATCAAATAAAATTTGCGGCACGGCATTCCCAAAGTGTTGCTCCCAAAATCCCATTAACGTAGAGGACATATGCTTAAGAGCATGTTGCTGTATAAAGGGCTCATAATCTTTCATCACATCCCACACTGTAAATGGGATTACAACCCCACTGCGCGGCCTGATTAGCCACAACCTTCTTCTCTTCATCTCCCACCGCAGACCGTACAAAGGACCCATATGCTCATGAAATTTTAATAAGTCTCTATCCTCGAACCCACAAATTGGTGTCTCAGTGCTTACAAATATCGGAGGATGAAGAACCATAGAGGGAGAAGTAACGGGCACAATTGTCGCAAAGGGGAGCACGGTAAACTGAAAATGCTCGTGGCCTACCGTGAACCGTAGGTAACGCCTGTGGGCTGGCAGGACGGGAATGTGGAAACAGGCGTGTCCTGCAAGTCCATCGCTACCATCCAGTCTCCAGGGTCGAGGGCAGACAAGACCTGAGCGAGCGTCAACATCTTGAACTTCTCCTTCCGGAGGAAGCAGTTGACGTTCCTGAGATCCAAAATAGGACGCAGGCAGAAAGTAGTGGAAATAGCAACCACGACCTACTTCTGGGGCAGCAACGCGCTCGATGGCTCCCTTGGCCAAGAGTGCCGAAACTTCCTGTTGGAGAAGGGCCAGGTGATCCTCCGACATGCGATGGTACTGAGATGGCATGGATGGAGGGGTAGTCTCGAAGGGGAGGGAGTAGCCCCTTCTGACTATTTGCAAAACCCACCAGTCCGACGTGATGGTGCGCCAGTGGGGAAGGTGTTGGCAGATCCTGCCGTCCACTGGCGTTTGGTGACCCTGAAAGGTCGGACTAGGAGGGTTTGGAGGCTGCTACAGAGGGGGCTGTGGTGGACTGGCCCGCCCGCTGGCCCCCAGAACCATGGCGGTGGTTCCCACGTCCCCGGCCACGCTGGGCTGAACAGCTTGCGCCGGCCTGTGGCTCTGGGCGGGACATAGCGGGGCACCCCCTCCGTAGCCATGAAAGGGGCGAAAGGCAGACTGCGCAGGGCAGGTGGTGGAGAGGCCCAAGGACCTGGCCGTAGCCCGAGATTCCCTAAAGCGCTCTAGCGCGTTGTCTGTCTTGTCGCCCCGGAAAAACCAGTCGAACGCAACCAGGCATAGCGTCGAAGGGCTACTGACGTGGAAATCGTCCTGCCAAGTGCATCGGCGGTATCCAGCCCACAGCGGATGGTAAACTTCACTGCGTCTCTCCCCTCAGCAACCGCTCGAGAGAGCACGGCCCGGGCACTGAGGCAGCACCTGTGCAACCGTGTCCCACACGGAGTGGGTGTAACGGCCCAATAGACATGCAGTGTTTACCGACCGCAGTCCCAAGTTGGAGGAAGAAAACATCTTCTTCCCAAGATGATCCAGCTTCTTGGATTCCCTGTCCAGGGGAGCAGTAGGCAATGGGCCCTTGGACGTGGAGGCTTGGACTACCAAGCTCTCAGGGGTGGGGTGTTGGGAGAGGAAAGTGGGGTCGCCCGGGGCCGTGCGGTGGTGTCGGGCAATCATCCTGTCCACAGGAGCCCGTGTTGGGCCTGGACCAGGTGCCCAAAACGATATCTGTCAGGGCTTCATTAAACGGCAGCAGGGGCTCCAAAGAGCTCGCTGCCGGTGGAAGCACCTCTGTCAGGAGGTTAGTCCTGACTGCCACCGTAGGTAGCTCGAGGTGGAGAGCCTCGGCCGCCCTACGCAACACCAATGCATATGACGCTCCCTCCTCCGTAGCCACGGTAGGATGAGACAACATGCTGAGGTCTGGTGAGGTATCCAAACCACTAGCTTCCCCCAGTTCCTCTCTCCAGTCCTGCTCATACACCGGCTGGTCTGTTAAAGGGTCTCCAGACCCCTCCCAGCCCTCCTCACCCTCCTCTGGCTGCCAATCTGGCCTCTAAGAGCCAGGGTAGAACAGGGGCACAAAAGTACCCGTCGGCGTCGGATCCGGCGTCGGTCCGACTCCGTGTCTACCTCGGGGTGGAGGCCGGGGTCGATGTCGGCTGGGGACACAGCCGGTGGCGGACGTGGTGCCGGTGGAATCGGCACCAGGGGAGGCGTAACGAGGTCGACCGGTGCCGATCCGGATCTAGGCCAGGGGGACCCTGCGGCGCCGAAGCCGCTGACGTCGAAGGCCCAGGGCCCCTTGCCGAGTCCGCGGGCCAGAAAGCGCGCCGGCGGAGTCGGGCTGCCCAAAGATGGCATGCAACGCTTCGTAGAAACTCCGAAGCTGGGCAGGGGTCGCACCGGGTCCCGGAAAGGGAGGGAAACCCGAAGTCGACCCAGCAGGCAGGGGCACCACCCACATCCCTCGTCGCGTCGGCCGACGGACAGGGAGAAGTCGAAGAGCAACGATGCTTCTTTGACTTCTTTTTGTGCTTGGACTTACCTGACCCCGAGTGCGAAGACTTCGACGAAGAATGGTGTTGGCTCCGCGACCGGAGCCGACTGCCGGGCCTAGAGTAGTTTTTGGGACCACTCCCGCAAAGACTTCGGGGCCATGGTCCGGCAGTCGGAGCACGACTTGGGGTCGTTGTCGCGCTCCAGGCAGTAGAGGCACATGTGGTGCGGATCCGTCACCGACATGAGTCTGTTACAGGAACTGCAAGTCTTAAAGCCGGGCATCCCTCGTACACCAGGAGTCGATGGACTCAACACAACTAAGTCGACAAAAGTCGAGAAAAAGTTCAGTCAAAAATTGACTGGGGGTACCGCTCTCTCCGGATCTGCGCTTGCTGGCACGGAAAAAGAAAGAACTGACGTCAGTGCGCAAGGGCGGCGTCTATGTAGCTACCGCAACCTCATCCCGGCGACCACGACGCCGAACGCAGAGTCGACCGATGCCACCTTCCGACACGCAGGGGTACTGCTGGCGAAAAACTTTCCGGATCCAGTCGGACGCTTGGGGGAGATTCTAAGGTAAGGAATCTATAACTAACTGTTTCTTTCAGATTTAACTTGTGCTCACCCTCTCGTAGCTTGGCACAGAGCAGTCAGGCTTAACTTAAGAGGTAATATGTAAAGTATTTGTGATCCCAGAAGGTGTTTGGGGAGCGAGTCTGTGGAGGCATATCCCTAGTGAGGGGAGGGACAGCCTACTGAAACATGGAGACCCTTCACAGGATAAGAGGGATAAAATTTATATCCTTCACATATCCGTCACCTTTTTAACATTGACCAATACTCTCAACAATATAATTTCAGTCAAAAAGACAGAGCATTTGAGCAAATTTTAAAACACACCGCACTTGAGCACTTTTCACTCACCACCACCACTTCACCCTCAAAAAATAAAAAAAACAACCAGCTCCGCTGTAATCAGGCGTCGTAGCACACCCTGGAAACATTTGGTGACCAGGGTGGGAACCCTATGATGAAGCATGTCACCTACTAGGTAGGTGAGTGAGGGTTCTTTTACAAAACCTTAGGTTTTGCTATGCAGTACACATCTCTGGTACATCCACCTAAAGTTTAGGGGCAGATGTGTACCTCAGTACTAGCCCGTTCTCAGTGTTTTTGATACTTTTACTTGTGAGGAGGAACGGGCCCATTTCCTGACTTCTCACTCTCATATTGTTGTTGAGACTAAAGTATTTGTGCAACACTTTAAACTGTGAAACAGTGAAAAGACCACACAAAAAGATACCGCACTGGGTTAGACAAATAGAGCTTAATTTAATGAACAAAACAAATCCAAAATGACAAAAATCCAATAGGTATAACCGGAGTTATGAATGTTTAAAGAATATCATAAAATATAGTACTTAAAAGCATAAAGCGCCAACCGTGGCTCTGGTCGCGATAGACGGGGCTAAATCCAAAAGTTCAGGCCAAGCGTGATAGAGCACAGGTCGGATACAGGGACAAGTCTTGGCCCACTGAAACAGTCCCTTGAATCAGGGGTTTCGTCAAGAATAAGATGCGAGGAGCAGAGGAGGTGATGCGTCGGCGTAGATCCTTAAGATGTAGGCAATGTGTCAGTTTCGAGCAGCGCAAATTGGAGGCATGTTTTTAGCAAACCCCAAAATGTAGGCGATGTGTCATCATCGAGCCACGCAGGTCGAGGATGCGTCGGGAACTGGAAGCGAGGTGGCGTGCAGTTAGTGATGCGAGATCTTCGGTCTTTGCAGCACCAGCGATGTGTCGGTATTGAGGGCGATGCGCCGATTCCGAGCAGCGCAACAACGGCGATGTGTGGATTTTGGAGGTTGAAGCATTTTAGACCCACTTCCAAGGGCCCAGGACTGCATTGGCACCACTTGGCAGGGCAAGACTCTCTGATGGCAGAGTCCAGGTGCTGGTGATGAGTGGAATGAAGTCTTTGATGTCCCTGAGATTTCCAACAGGAGGCAAGCAGACAAGCCATTTGAGTCACTCTGATTCTGGGTTGGAGAGATACACGTCCAGTCCTTCTCACTCCCAGGCAAGAGGGCAGCAGGTCAACACAGCAGAGCAGGAGTCCAGCAGAGGGGCAGTCCTTTCAGCAGCACAGCATTCCTTCTTCCTGAAGACAGAGTATCCACAGGTCCAGAAGTGTACTGAGATGGTGGTGTCAGGGGTCCCGTACTCATACCCAGTTGTCCCTTTGAAGTGGGGAAGACTTCAAAGAGAGGCATTTCCTGCCCAGGCTCCAGACTCGCTACAGGGGGTTAAACACATATTTGTGTGGGGACAGGACACAGCCCTTTCAGGTGTAAGAGTCAGTTTCTCCCTCCCATCGGGATGTGGATACCCCATCGGGATGTGGATGGCCCATCGGGATGTGGATGGCCCATCATTCACACCTAAGCACCCTTTGTGTGTGGCTGTTTGGAGGGAATGCACAAAGCCCAGCTGTCACCCACCCCAGACGTGCATTCAGAGACAGACAGAAGGCACCATATGGCTAAAGTAAGAAAATGCCCACGTTCTAAAAGGTACATGATAATATATCAAAATTAGATGTAATAGTTTATTCTGAAGGTTTCAAGGAAGACATATATGTGGGACAAATAACAGAAAATTAGAGTAAAACAAACTCAGGCATTTGCATATGGTGGCAGAGAGACAACTTTAGGTATTTAGGCCACAGAACATACACAGTGCCACCATAGCACAGAATAATAGCAAATATATATTTGTGTCAAGGTGGTGGGAGTCGATGACGTTTCGATCCCAAAGCAAGATACTGGGACCATCATCAGGACATGACTATTGATGCCCGAGAAAGATGCCAGGGTGGGTGGACCCTTGTGGGAAATTGGAAGAGAATCCTGGTATAAGCAAAATCCGACTGGTTCTATGGCGCTGTAAACGCACAAGATTGGCAACTGATAGGCTTTGGAACCGACTAGTCCTCAGCATAATGCCCCTTCGCAGATATCCGGTCCTTCTGGACTCCACACCGTCAGCAACCCGGTCCATTCGGACTGCACATCGCCTGTCACTTCCAGACGGGCTTGCCATAGCACCCAACTGGGCGCCGTTTGGTATACTAGATATCCGGTCCATTTGGACTGTATACCGCCTGGAATCCGGTCCATTTGGACCCCACATCGCCTGTGACTCTCCGACAGGCTTGCCGCAGCACCCGATTGGGTGCTAGTTGATACCAATTACCGCAACAACCTTGTGCGTTTCTGGCACCATAGAGCCAATCGGATTTCGCCTATACCAGGATTCTCTTCCAATTTCCCACAAGGGTCCACCCACCCTGGCATCTTTCTCAGGCATCAATAGTCATGTCCTGATGTTGATCCTAGTATCTTGCTTTGGGATCGAAACACTGTCGACTCCCACCACCTTGACACAAGTATATATTTGCTATTATTCTGTGCTATGGGGCCACTATGTATGTTCAGTGGCCTAAATAACTTAAGTTGTCTCTCGGCCACCATATGCAAACGCCTGAGTTTGTTTTACTCTAATTTTCTGTTATTTGTCCCACTTATATGTCTTCCTTGAAACCTTCAGAATAAACTATTACATCTAATTTTGATATATTATCATAGACGTCATTGTATCTCTATGTGAACTACAACTGTAATTTACTGATGTGAGGGAACACTGTTCCTGTGTAAAATACATGTACCCAAGGTCCCTGACTGATCGCTTGGGTTCCCTTGTTCTTTTAAAACAAACGTTCTAAAAGGGGCATTTTCAGAATTACAATTCAAAATCTGACTCCATCATAAGGTAAGATTTTAATTTGTGATTCTAGGGAAACCAAACTTGGGGTTCCCATTTCTTCACAATTTGAAATTACACTTGTAACATGCAATAAGGTAATCCCAATGTCAACCTATGAGAGAAATAGGCCTGGTAGTAGTGAAAAACGAATTTAAGAGTTTTTCACTACAGGACATGTAAAACCTAAAAGTTCATGTCCTACTTTTTAAATACAGTGCACCCTGCCCCTGGGCTGCCTAGGGCCTACATTAGGGGTGAGTTATATACATTAAAAAGGAATGTTCGGGCCTGGCAAGAGGGTTAAAACCAGGTCGACATGGCAGTTCAAAACTGCACACACAGGCTCTGCAATAGCAGGCCTGAGACATGTTTAAAGGGCTACTTAAGTGGGTGACACAATCAGTGATGCAGGCCCACTAGTAGCGTTTAATTTACAGGCCCTGGGCAAATGTAGTGCACTTTACTAGGGATTTATAAATAAATTAAATATGCCAATTGTGGATAAGCCAATGGTGCCATGTTTTAAGTAGAGAGCACATGCACTATAGCACTGGTTAGCAGTGGTAAAGTGCCCAGTGTCCTAAAGCCATCAAAAACAAAGTCAGCAAAACAGGAGGTCAGAAGGCAAAAAAGTCAGGGGAAACCACACCAAGGATGCCAGGTCTAACAGGATTCCTATGTGGCCACAACCACATGTAACAGACACACTGTATTCACAACCTCAACACACAGAAGTAACACAATCACACGTCATCCATGTCTCACGGAGATGGAACAAAGGACCCGGATGCAGGGGACTGGCAGACGATTTCAAACAAGCCTTAGAAATGCAAGCAGGTCTCGATTTAATGTGTCAACACATGGAAACATAGCCACTCATAATTGATATTTAGATGCGCTGCTCAGGCAAATGTGGTTTATCACTTTAAAGCCAGTTTTACTGCCACTGCTGGGAGAAATGTAGCAAAGAAGCATTGCCTTCTGTAATAGAACACATATGAGATAAATAACTCAATGTGACAAACAGCATTAAGATCAAGTGTAAAATGGTCCCTCAAACACTGCAATTGAGCCACTTCCTGTAAGGAAGATTGATATGCATAAAATAGGCAACAGCATGTGTTGAAAATTAAATGCTCTCCTGGGTGGAACCAAAGCCCACTATGTTTTTTTTTTAAAGAGTTGGAAACACTATGTCATGTGTTGTCAAGCCAGGCCTAAAAATACAGGAGAGGTCAATAGGTGATTCTTCTTGGCAGAAAAAAGGTAGAAAGACCTGGCCTGCCACTATAATCTTGCTGCTGCATCCACAGTCAGTCCTCACCAGCTTGGTGAGCAGATGGTAGTCTTGCCCACAGACAATGTGCACACTGTGTGCCCATCCAGACCCGCTCTAAATCACAATCCATGACACAGCATATGCATGATAGTCGTGTGGGCTTATGAGAAAATCAAAAACCTGAAGAACTTCCTATGATGAACGCTAGACAGTGGTACATGCCGTCAGAAGCCATGCAAGAGACCTTTTCTATTTAAACCTTCACTCAAATTTCTTTTTAGTTATGCTCATTCTTTACAAACATGCTCTTACATTTGTAATGTCACTTAAAAGCATGTTTCCAAATTGCCTACTGCAAACTTTCCAAATTACAACAGCAGTATAAAAAAAATGTACCTTAATTTTTTCTCTAGCAGTACTCGATATCAAGTGTAGACTTTTCAAACTATCATTTATTAACCATTGCCAGCCCTCTAAAAAAAAGAGAAAGAGAAATATAAAGCCATTAATATGTGCATTTCTTCTATGTAAATTTTATTTAGCTTTTTGCCTGTAGTGCACATGTATCCAAGAGAGACTAATGACTGTACTAGTAATAATGAAAACCAACAGAGGAAAAATACTATTAAATAGCATTAGGGCAAAGTCGATGAAGAGAGGGCACTGTTATAGAAGGTCCTTTGTGGTAGCACTGAAGGTTAGAGTTGAAAATGTTCTGAAATATATAGCAAACAATTAATTATATCTATATTATTTTACTTATTTTCATATTGTTTGAAACGCAGCTCAAGTCTTGGCAAACAGAACTATATTTGTGGAACCATACATCCAAGGAAAATGACATCAGAACATTATAATCAATTACAAGACCATAACTAAATACATACAAAAGTGCATTGTAAATGCTAGAGGCCAGGCAACTCTACCTCTTAAAGAAGACTTGTTTTATCTTTTCAGGAGAAAACACAAGAGGTTCACTCCTAAAAGAAGCTCAACTGCAAAGGAATTCCAAAGAGAAGATTCCCATCTAAGACAGACTGCTTCTTTATCATTAATGAAAAGCAAGTCCCTTTCAAACTGAAGAACCAGCTTACAACCCCAGCAGTTGTCAGACTTGTAAAGAGAGATGTACAATTATTTTTATTCAAGCTTCATTTTACAAAGTGAGCAAGCATTACCCTCGCCCAGCCCTCCAGAAGGCGAGTAGGGGGTTCATCTACACCTTCTGGAAAACTATATGAAAAACATGAGGGAAAACAGAAAACTGTGCATCACAATTGTCCTTACAAATGTCTAAAAAGCCGACGCATATACATGCTAGTGTGAAAGAGCACTAATAAGCAAGTTACTTACCTTTGGTAACACTTTTTAGGTCTCGCCTATGAGGCGCGCATGCGCTGCATAGGAGGGCCTTTAGCCGTCGCTCTGCTCATTTTCAAGCACACACTCGTGCTTGTGGCGGCATCCACCTTGCGGGAGCAGGCAGGGGCGCGCCACAAGCACGAGTGCAGTGCTTGAAAATGAGCAGACTGCGCGCGCACGCACGCACCACTCCCGGGCTTTTTTTTCATGTTTGATGGCGATCTTCACATATGGTGCCTCGTTAGTTGTGGTTATCCTATTTCCTAGTCCATCAGCAGAAGAGATTAATAGTGGTTTTCAGCAATATTCCTAGTTGCTTTCTTTGATCCATCCTTTTTATTCGTGTTATATTAACAATGCGTTGTGCACGCCCCTTCGTTGTTTACTGCGTGTGCGCGTTCGGTGTTTGTTAGTTTAGAAATGCTGTCCATGTAGTTAAATCAAGGGAAACAACATTGAACAGATTTTTGGGGGTTTCCATGCAGAGCTTAAAATAGCATCTCTAATTAGTTGCGTACAGGAGGAAATGCTTGCTTGAAACGCATGTTCTGTTCATTTTCTGTCACTGCTTTTATAGTACAAATAAACTGCTGAATTTTAAACTGCCCTTCCCATTACTTTCCTTGGTATCGACGCCTCGTCAGGGGGTAGTAACCGCTATATAAATGCAAATTACAATACAATACGTGCTCTACTGTTTACAAGAGATTCCATTTTCTGCGACCTTTTTCCAAATTGCTTGGTCATCGTGTGACTGTAGAGAAATCTAAACATGCGGTTCCTGCTGATTCTTATACCAGTGTTTATGGAGGCCCCCCTTGTTTTTAGGTCTCGCAGACCTGCGTTGCAGCGCGCATGCGCTGCTCAGGTCTGCGAGACATATTGTGGGTGAGTAAATTTCAGAAGGGGGCTTGAAGCCGCGCCCCTCATTTTCATTGGGTAGCGTCACCATTTATGGTAAACTGTGGCTTCTCATTGAAAATGAGGCTTCTGAGTTACCGCCCTTTCTCCTTTTGGGACGGCCCATCCGGACTGGGTCGCCTGTAAGTGTGATGCCCCCTTGAGATAACAAATTCCTTCACGACAGCCGTGAAGCTAACGACCCAGTCCGGATGGGCCGTGGCAAAAGGAGACAGGGCGCCGCCGCGTCCGCAGTTGCCTAGGAGATCACTGGCAGAATCACAGTGACTTCTTGCTGCGCGTGAGCTTCCAAAGTGCGAGCTGCAAAGCACCCCGCGCGATCATTAGACGCTTCCTTGAGAAAACACCCTGGGGGATTCAGCAGGGAACAAAGGGTGGGAGGGCGGCAGGGCGTATATTTCCATCACCTGTGGTAATGTCGCATCTGCTCATCAACAAACACAAGCGCACACTTCCATGTTTGTCATCTGCCGGTGGATTGCACCCTGGTCCATTTCCTGGGCCTACCATTTAATAAAACACACACACACACGCCTTGCCCGCCATCACATGTAATCCGTCTCTGAGTAAAAGCTAATTAGCAGCGGCCTACTGTAAATAGATGTGTTTACGTTTGTGATTAACGAGCTCAAACGCTGTCCCTTTTCTTTTGCAGGTAAGTGAATGTGGCACTGAACTGTTCTGTCGTCGTCGTGTTTGTGGGGCTGCTGGCGGCGCCCCATGACTCCAGGCAGGCAGCGCTGCCGGAGGAGACCGGTCTTGACACCAAGCTCGTGTAGCGCATGCACATTCGCTGCACAGCGGAAGTGCCCCAGACCACTGCATGGCGACACAACGGTCAGTCACTTGTGCTGCTGTTGTGGTGTTCCCGGGCTTGTCATGCGTGCAGACTCTTTCTCCAGAGCCTCACGGATAAGCGCGCTGTGGCATCCTAAATAAGGAATTACAGCAAACAGAGCGAAGGGGAGGGGTGATGGGTGGGAGGGGTGAGACTGAAGAAAGAGAGGAGGCTCGCACAGAGCCCCCCCCTGTGCTCCGAGTACCCCACACTCCTGTCCTTTCGAGCTGTCCTCATCAGCAGTGGCAGATCTGCTTGGATCCGTGATCCAGGAACAAGTGCCCATCCGGATCCGAGGGGGCCGCGCGCCGCACCATGGGGGGCACAGGTATGGAAAACTTAACTTTTTAAGAAAGTGGGATGGGGAGCTGGTAGCGCTATAAGGGGGGTGGGGGGGTGGATTGCTACGGGGGGTCTCATTACATGAACCTATATGTGGAATATCTGTCGTCTGGGAGTCGTGTAATATGACGGGGAAGGGGTGAGGATTTTCTGTGCTTCTGGGTTTTGGTGACAGAGCCATATAGGACATGTCTGGTGCACACAGCACAGTGATGGGTCGCTTATTGCACCCCTTCCCCCGTGTTCATTGTATCAACAAGGGGAAGATTATTTGTTTAAACCCAACCCTTCCTTGCCCTGCCCCCCTTCTCACCACTTCTGGCCTAGTACCCTCCCTACCCCTGAGACTTGTAGCCTCCACGCCACCCTATCTCCCCCCACACCCCCAGTAAGTAACCACACCCCTGCCATCCATGGAACTTGTGTCTTTTTCTCCAGCTCCTGCCAGCAGCACTTCTCGTACCCATAATGCTGCAAGTCTACTTTTCAGTAACACTGCACTTTAAACAACGCGACCTGCCACGTTGATAGGATAATTCTTATTGCTCCACCACCCCTGCCACTTTCATAAAGTTTGGCTGCACGTGCTGTTCACTTTCCTAAAGCTTGGCTGCACATCCTGTTCCAGAAGGATTCTACTCTGCAAGGCCACACAAGGGACATAGTATAGACCAAAACTCTGGGCCAGGTATATTGCAGTGGGTGGGTGGTCTAAGGGCAGGGGCGCAGAAGTGGGGGTGCGAGAGGTAGTGCAGTGCTTACAAGCTATGGAAAAGCTGCGCAGTGTCAAGTGTTTTGTAATATTTGACAAACTGCAAATGCTTGCAAAATGCATTTTAGAAATATTTCAAAATATTTCAGCAGTAAGAAAAGTTCAAATGAAGCTCGTAGTTTTTTTTTGTGATTCTGAAGTGTAATTGTTGCAAAGATTTTAATAGGATCAAAACAAAAAGAGACACTTTACATGTGTGATGCACACATGAAAGATATGCACAGAAAATCTATTTCCACGTCTTATCATTTATGCGTCACGCAGGGTTAGCAGTAAAGCTGCATAATTGATACAAATTTAGTGCCCAATTGTGCTCTCTGTAAAAGGCAGTGCCCTAGCACACCATGCTTCAGTCATACACTTTGGACAATGGCCTCCCCACTCGCCCACCATTCTCCTGTCCAATCCTCTCTCTCATCCCCTCGCCTCTCCCTCGCTCTCTCTCTCTACCTCCCCTCTCTCTACCTCCCCTCTCTCTCTTCCCTTCGCCTCTCTCTCTTCCCTCTCTTGTTGCAGTTCTCCCTTTCTCCTCTCCTCCTCAATCTCTTCCCCTCGCCTCTCTCTACCTCCTCTCTCTTTCTCTCCCCCTCGCCTCTCTCTTTTCCCTCTCTTGTTGCAGTTCTGTCTTTCTCCTCTCCTCCACTCGTTCTTTCAAACTCTCTCTTGCCCTCGTCTTCTCTTTCATATTCCCAGCACATTTCTGGGCCCTCGCTCTCTTCCAACCTCTGCCCTCCCCACTCTTCTGTTTTACACTCCTCTCTTACCCCACACCATCCGTCGCCCTTTCTCTGGGTCCCCAGAGCTTAAGGTGCTTCTCTCTCATCCGTTTTCCTTGCCGTGCCTTTTCCTCTTTCTCTCCACCCACTGGTCTGTTCATCCCTCCATCATTTTCTCTACCCATCGCCTCTTTTCTCTCTCTTCTGTTCAACCCTTCGCCGTCCCTCCTTCCAGTGTCCCCATCTCTCCTCAGCTCTCCCCTCTTTTTTCCTCTCCCTCCCTCCTCTACATCCTCCTCTTCCCACCTCATTGCTTTTTTTCATCTCCTCATCCTCCCCTCTCTCCACCCAGACTAGCCGCCTCGCCATGCTTGTACGTGCTTCCCTCGTTCTCCCACCCATTTACCTGCAAGCGCCCCCTTCATTGTCTCCCTCCAGCCTCTCCACCCAGGTCTCTCCTCATCTCCCCATCCTCCACCCTCTCGTCTCACCTCGCACCCTCTCTCCATTCCCCACTCTTCCCAGCTCCTTACTCTCCTTTCATTCCCTCTTCCTTTGCTCCATAATCTCCACACCCCACCCCCACCCTTTCTCTCCCTCATCTTTTAACATATCCCTGCTCCTCTTCCCGTCTCCCCTTCTCATCCCGTCAAACCCAAACCTCCTCTCCCCTTTCCAATCTCTCTCCTAACGTTCCAACCCTGATCCTTTTCTCTCTCCACTGCCTCTTCTTTCCACCCATCCTTCTCATCCTCTTCTCTACCTCTCCACACCCACTCCTTTTTCCCTCTCCCCCTCACTTCTCATCTACCCTCCCCTCATCTCCAAATCCCTCTTCTCTTCTCATCTTTTCTCTTCTCTTCGCACATCCACCTATCTCCTGTCCCTCAAAGCGGGTCATCCGAGGACTACATTTACAACTGCGGACACAGCTAGGCTGCTGCAGCAGGCGCAGTAACCCACTGAGCTATTTCACCTCCCAAGAAAAGAGATGCACCGGGGTTATAGCAGACAAAGCACCGTGAGTACACTAGTGTAAATGCAATAGGTTTCGCATTTAAACTTTTTTAGCAATTGCCATATTAAATTACAATGCATTTTATTTATGTTTTACAAAAGAAAAAGAAAAGAAAAACAATGTCATTTACAATGTCAATAGCTCAAAATAATGTCACTGCGAGACCTATTGCATTGTAAATGCTTGTTCTTGCATGCAGCTGACGCTGTACTGAAAGGGCTGTCCTTTTCAATCCAAGTCCTTGTGTTTAAACATAGGAGTCTCTCTTCTGGCAGTTCTGCGTGCTTGTCTGCATTGCGGCGTCCCTCCTCTCTGAGAGCCGGCTCCGGTGTGTATTGTACCCACCATACAGGCAGGCAGTCGGAGGGAGGATGCTGGCTCTGTTGTTTGTATTGAATATACTGCCAATGTGTGACCTGGCAAGTGGCAGGTGTATTATTGTCATATGTATTACCCAACTCGCTTACATGCACTTAATTAAGCATGCCTGGATATTACCCTTATCTGGGCGGCATGTCATTTCAAGCAGTCGGGGGGATTAAATCTGAATTTATTTCACCTCAGACCTTGTGGTAAAACAGCCATGCAGAAGCAGCAAGTTAGGAAAAGAGATTGGCGGGGCAGTAAAGCTGAAGAAAGGTGTGTTCACGAAGGAATACAACCAGATTCCACCAAAACGTGAGCTTCTCTCCATGCTTCATTCATTCATTTATATATGTATATTACGCAGCCAAGAACAGGGAATCCTTCTCCCACCTCGCCGCCAAGACCTGGAACACCCTCCCCACCAACCTCCGACAGACCCAAGACCTACTGGCCTTCAGAAGACTCCTCAAGACCTGGCTCTTCGATCAGTAGCAGCACCACCCCCCTCTTCCCCCAGCGCCTTGAGACCCTCGCGGGTATGTAGTGCGCTTTATAAGTGACATGATTGATTGATTGATAGAGGTGCCTTATATACAACGAATAAACATGAACAAGTGTTGGCCAAGCCAGTGGGTTTCGGCAGTAAAATGCTGAAATATTGGCTTTGCCAGTGCCTTTTTGCAGTCACATATATGCGCAAGCAGCATGATGTCATACTCCTGTGATGTCAATTTTGGAAGCGGATTTCTAATAAAGAGGACTCATTGCAAGGTTCGTCGCAGTCACCACGACGCATGCAGAGCGACACCGGGGACAGTTTTAATTTCCTTATTTAACATGACTGGCACCAATTTTAGGTAGGTTAGTTAATTAAAGTAAAACAAGCATTGGCATAGCCAATAGGTCTCGCCTTTGGGACCTTATAAGTGTTTAACCATGCAACAGTTAATGTTGTTGCACCAAGGATATTGTGCTGCATAACTCAATACTTATAAGGTCCCAAAAGCGAGACCTATTGGCTATGCCAATACTTGTTCTGATAGAGACTATACAACGGCAGATTCCTCACCGTAGAATATTCCCCCAGGCAACAGACTGGATCTGGAAAATCTTGAACAGTACCTCTGCACACCAGTAGGTGGCATCGATCGGCTTTGTGTCAACAGTGATGTTGCAGTGCCCATATAAGTGCTACCCAGTGCGCGGACATCAGTTTCTTTTGTGAATTTTCTGTGCCATAAACACAGAGCCACGGAAAAACCAATGTTTTGACCAGTGTGCAGATTCAAATGAGATCTTTAGGGTGAAGAGCCCAGTTAGCAGAGCAGGGAGGATTGGTAAGGAATCTGTGGCTAGATAGAGTCTCTACCAGAAAACGAGTTAGCAAAGGTAAGTAGCTTGCTCCTCTGATATAGATTTCTAACATGAGATGCCTCACCTTAAAATAAATGCCCAAGCAATACCTCTCTGGGCGAGGGTCTGTGAATTTGCTCAAAACAAAGTCTTGGAGGATCAAATGGGTGAAATGTCCATCACAACGGACCCGATTGTCCAAGCAGAAGTGCTTAGTGAATGTGTGGTGTGACAACCACGTAGCGGCTTGCCAGATGTCCAGGCAGGTACACCACATGATAAAGCATTAGTAGTGGCAATCCATCGAGAGATGGTCCACTTGTGCATGGCCTTGCCTTTTTTCACTCCAGTGATCCCAATGAAGAGTTGAACGTCAGGGGTGGGGGCAGGACCGCCAAACATGGCGGACGCGAGTTAGGGAGCCTCGACGACCTCGCCACCATCCGCCTGAATCCTTGCTGGGCACAGGCCACATCACCTACTATCATCCACTACAGCGGCTGGGGACCAAGGGAGCACATTTCATTAAGGCGCCATCCGCAGTGGTCACACACAGCGCCTGGGAGCTGCAGCTGTGCCTTAGGCTGCTGGTGCCGTGCATTCGCAACCCGCGACACAACAGCCTACCCAGGATCAGGCTTGGCACACTGGTCGGCGGCTGGGCGGAGCAGAGGCTGGCGGGGCCCTACAGTGGCGACGTCGTGGCCTGGCCTGCACCTCAGACCTGTTTTGGGACCTGAGAGGCTTTGGGAGCCCTTTTCCTGCATGTGCGACCGGAGGACTCCAGGTGTTGGACCGCTTGCCCTATCCTAGAGCTAGACGTGGGGACCCAGGTGAGACACAGCAGGCACCACATTGCTGTTACGATTGGGACTGCTCGAGCACCCATGCATATATGCTCAGGATTTACATGGGTGAGGCGGGTTCTTGAACCCTTGACTACGTTAGTACTCCCATTGAGTCTCCTGCCTACCCGAGATATTACTCAGCACCTTCTTTTTGAACTTCGCATGGGTAAACGAGGTAGGGGGCGTAATCTACAGAGAACCTCGCCGCCAGACAACCAATCGCTGGTATTTCGCCCTTTCTTGTCCCTTGTTTCACAGCAGAGAGCAATCCTAACGGCTAGTGCTGACTGCCTTGGGGAGATAGCCCACTGCCCCATGGGGGCTTCCCCTGCGGATAAGCTGGAAAAAATACTGGCAGCCATTGCTGACTCTAGGGAGGCCTTTGAGGCCAAACTAGACTCTTTCACTAACGACATGGCGATCCTCAGAGAAAACCAACAAAATAGCTCAGAGAGAATACATGCAAATACCCAAGCCATAGCTGAAATGCAACCCTCGACCCAATGTACAGCGGAATGTACAGCGGAACAAATGCAGATAATTATAGAATCTATCACAAATCCGGCAAGGATGAGAGGGAACCCATTCCCGTTGCCGTAAGGGCCGAGAGGAAATCTCGTAAGGGAGTACACCCTCCCGTGTTTAAACCACTGTATCACAATAAGTACTCCTTCGATGCGAGGATGATAACCGCGTCTTATTCGTAACAACCCTGGAAAGGTACAGATGGGAAGTCCTAAGATGAAGGGTCCCACCAAGGAGTGGGGAAGGAAACAATTCCTTTTGTTTTAATTACCCTCACACACCCTAGTGGTGTCATGCTTCATCATCGGGTCACCCTGACGCCTAAAAGTCAGGGTGGGCTCGACCATTTTTTCAGGGAGCTCTTAGTAATAATACGACCAGGGGGGAAAACATTAAAGATTAAAAAACCACCAGCAAATCCCAGTATCCCTTTAATATTGGATTTGTTAGGGTTATTAAAAAATGTAACTAGGGGTCAGAATAGGAGTCTTTATGGTCCTATGACCCTACAGCCAACATGTTTCAGTCCTACTGGGGCCATAGAGGTCCCGGACTTTCTTCAGGGCAACAATACAACCTCCCTGGATAATGCAAGAGGAAATTCCCTACACTACTTTTTCTCTAAGGGCAGATAGCTGCTCCTTAGTTAACTAGAAGATATTTTATCTCCTTGATCCTGCTATCACTCCATCTGTAAAAACAAACAAAGACAAACAGGGCAAACAACGTATATTACTCATAGAGTACATTGAAATGCTTCCCAAAAGTGATGTGCTGGCCAGAACACTGGTGTAGTTCACATGGTGTCAACGAACACATCATCTCTTATAACCACAATGGCATGTGGTTATGACACACGTATATTTTAATTTTACCACGCTTGCGTAGGTGGCAAAATATGGTGTAGTGGCGATCCTTGTCGCATTCTACCAATACCCACGCTCATGTGTTTGTGTTCTCAAAGTGTATACACCCGTGTCACTCTCACAAAACAGCACAAGGTTGCTAACAATCGCCGTGTTTTAGTCTCTCACACACGTCCCCTTACCCAGTCATGGGCGAGGTAACTCTTCGCCGGGCGCCTCGCAGATTAAGGGGTAGCCCTGTTGTCAAACCCTGCATGTTTGTAAGCGATAGCGCACCAATAGACAAAATACAAATAAAAAACAACAGAGCCTGTGAGCAAGAGTCATGCTAAAAGCGCTCGTTTAAACGCGGGCGCGCACATACCTGTGTTCCCATAGAGTACTCAGATTACTCACATCATCAAGAGTCCTGCCCCGCTCTCTCACCTACTCGGTGCGGGTCCCGCGGGCCTTCGTATTATCTTGCCTAGTGGAAGATGTTTAAATACTCCTTGTAGGTTCTCATTTGCTAATTACAAAATGTATGAGAAAATGTGGGGTTTTTTGACCACCCTTTTTTTGTCTGGCCCGCTTGACAGATCACCCCAAAACTTTCCACAAAGGACGTGAGGTACTTTTTTTTTTTTTGTAAAGTTTCATGAAGATTCGTCAAACGGCGCAAAAGTTATTAGCAAAACAAAAAACGCCTTGTGCATGAAAAACCAATCCTAACTATAACTACCCTGTGTTTGAGGGTGTGTGGGTGTGTGTCTTCGTTTTATGATTTTTTTGTGATGTTGTCATGCTGATTTGTGACTTCCTCCTTCATATTTATTTTCATATACATACTCATGTTTTTGGTTAAAGATGATGTATTGTACAAGAATGTCACATAATGTTTTATTGATTAGAGGAGACAACTATATCTCTTTACAGCATTCTCTGTGGAGAGCTTCTAAAGAAAAAAACTTCTCAAACCCAGTCTACTCAAACTTTTCCAAAACACAAAAACTCCCTGAAACAAATGGTGATTTAATTTAATATTGCCCTTAATTTGACTGCACTTCATACAGATTTGTTTAATTACTCATGATGGCCCATCGGATCGGACTTTGTCTCATTGATTACTTACTAACACTATTATACATATAATTGCATTTGATCTCAATAAGCAACTCTAATATGAGACTTTTCATACACTTAATTGATCCTTGGTCTCCTATTCCCCTCCTTTTTCTTCCCTCTTCCAAGCGCTCAAATGACTACCGTACGAGGCAAGAATTCAGCTAAAGATGGCTTGTATTACACACAAAGCTCTACACTACAAAACACCACTTTACCTTGCCCAGAAAATTTAGATTTCCGGAGGCATAAGAACATCGAGGGGGTCTGCAGATTTCCTACTGAAACCAGCATTCTTCCGTAAGAAGAGAACTTATGATAGAGCATTCTCGGGAGCTGCACCAAGAATTTGGAATGCGCTTCGACCGAATATTAGAGGAATCACCTCTTTCGCGCGATTCAAAAAAGAGGCTAAGGCCTTTCTCATGAGTAAATTCCTCCCTTAACTAACTGCGGTCAACTCTTGGCTCCTTTTGAGACCTTCAGACAATCCTGGATCTTCTACATTCAGCTGTGCTAGTAGGTGACGGTAAACAGGATGATAGTCCTGCTAATTTCAGAGCAATGACTCCGGGGATAGCACAAGTCAGTTGGCTTTCATCGATTCATACCTATTGGCTACAATCAGCTCTGTTTTAATACTTTAAGTCCATTCGCAAGATTCAGGGTCGATGGCTATTGAAAGGTACCTCTATCAAGCCACATGGGTATTTGACTAGACTTTTAACAGTGTATCCAGTTGCTGACTCCTCATTTTCTTTAGGAGGGGTATTACATTTTAAATGTAAGTATGTCTTGACATGTACTACTGTAACCCGGGTTGACGCCTAGTAAGACTTAATATGTATATTATTTGTAAATTTGTAAATATAGAAGGAAACTGATTGCTGTTGAATTGTAAAGAGCTCTGACGCCCAGGATTGGGTCATGTTCGCGCTATAGAAAACACTGAATAAATAAATAAATAAGGGCAGCCCACTGAAGCCAGAGAAGACCCTCAAGAGGACCCACAGGCCGAAGGCACAGGAGTCGCAAGAGGACCTCGAGTAGCTCACCAAAGATGCAGGCCCACTGTGCAGAGGATGCAGTGGGGACGAAGATCTTGGCAGTAAGAGATGCTGGAGGCTAGAGCTCGATTTTCTCTAGAGGACAGAGCCAACAAGCCTTGGCAACGGCAAGCCGACACGGTGCACAGGGGTTCTGTTCCAGCGGTTCCAACGAGGGATACTGGCCTCAAACTTGCTGAGAGAACAGGTCAGGCCTCGAGGGAGTTGCAGAACCACCCCCTGTGTTGCTGAGCCTTTCGGAGTCCATGGGATGTAAGGAGCAGCAAACCGGTCAGATTTGTTGCGGTGCCTGCAGATGCAGGGGAGTGACTCCTTCACTCCAAGGGAGATTCCTTCGGGTGTATTTGATGCCCACAGGCCTGGAGAAGAACCGGGATGAAGCACAGGCACAGACGATGAAGAAGACTTGCAGAACAGCGAGAGAAGGAGCAGCACGAGTCTTCCTTGGTGCAGTCTTGGTTCCAGGCGAAGTCCAAGGTGCCAAGACGGTTGAAGTTGAAGTGGTTTCGAGTTTGAATCTTGTCCCACAACAAATCTGAAGAGCCACCCACAGGTAAGCCCATAAGTACCCAAGGGAAAGGGTTGGGACGATTTAAGGGTCCCTCCCAGAGGAGGGGCTGGACAGAGGGGAGGATGCTCCCATGTCCTTTGTCCAGTTTCGCGCCAGAGCAGGAGCCAAGGCCTCCCTGAACTGGCTCAAACTGGAGTACGCAAGGAGGGCACGAAATGTACCCTTCAAAGCAGTCTGGTGGTGCTGGCAAGAGCCCCAACCCCAGCCCAATACACTAAGTCCTGTTTGGGAGGTGGTCACATCTCCCTGTGACAGGAAACCTATTGTTCTACCTTCCCCTGCTCGAGTACTGCTCAGCAGCAGGAGGGCAGAATCGTGTCTGGGGTCGGCAGCAGCACTAGCTTGCTGGCAGACCCTGGAAGGCTGTTACCAGGAGCACTGAGGGCTTCCTGGAGGAGCCCCCTGGTGCATGGAATCGTACCCCCAACACCGGTAACGGTGTTGGGGTATGATTCCAACATATTTGATACCAAACATGCCCAGGTCCGGCAAAGCCTATATATAGTTAGCCATCGTGTAATGACGCATGGCCACTATATGTATCAAAATGGCTGACCTCACTTACAAAGCCTGGAGAATCGACACCGGTGTACGTGGGGGGTGTCTTGCTCATGCAGGGCACCCTCAACCTTATAACCTAGCACCCTGCCTTCAGGCTTGAAAGGCCTGTCTTAGGGGTGACTTATAGGTTTTAAGTGCAGTGACCTCAGATATAAGGAAACTTATATTTGACATAAGTGGTGCTAGCATCAGCTTAAACAGGCTGCAATACCAGGCCTGTAGTCACAGTTTGAGTGGTCTTTCATGGGTGGCGTAATACACGCTGCAGCCCATGGGAGACCCCTGGTGTGCCCTGGGTACCTTAGTACCATATACTAGGGACTTACATGGGTACACCAGTAGTCAATTGGGAAGGTACCAAAGTACTTACCACTGTCAAATTTAGGGAGGAAGCACAGTAACTGGGGTCCTGACTAGGAGGATCCGAGTCAGTCTAGTCAGAAAACAGAATAACAGCAGCAAAAAGTGGGGGTAACCATGAAAGCAGATGCTGCTTTCCTACACATATATGTAATGGAATTTATTGTCACACTATTGGATTTGTATCACAGGGGGTATGTATTATCACCCTCCACTGTATAGTCCTTCAGGTACCAAGTGGCCCTATGGGATCTGGGCAGAAAAATGATTTAAATGACCATAGGATGGAGAGGTATAAATCCTCTCAGTCTGTTCTGTAGTTGTTATTCACATTGTGTCAATACTAAGGGCCCTCAGATCCTTAATTATGCCAACGCGTTTCGACCTTCTGGATGGGCCGGACGCTTTAATGAAGGTCTTCCTCAGGGCTTGGTGTTGTTGAGGATATGTGTCTGAGTTCAGTTTTTGAACAATTGATCCCACCTCAGGGCTGATCATAAACTACTGGCAGTGCTGCCGTAAGTTCAACCTATTGTGCCTCTGAGGCTTGTGTCCTTCTTCATAGAGGTCCTCCCTGGGCAAAGATACAGTGGGGTGGGGGCCAGTTGGCACCCGATGCTGGTGTGATCATGCAAAATGATTTTAGGGCCGGGCACTGGAAAAATAACTTTAATGGGCGCTCCACAGTCCCATATGATACCGCTCCCATAACTACTGCTTCTTGTATGGCTGCCTCCCTCCTTGTTTGGGAGCCCTCTCCGGGGGAGGGTGTTGTGGGAGGAAATTGGGGTCTCCTGGGGCAGGGCAGTGGTGGCAGGCAATCGTCCTGTTCACAGGAGCCACTGTGCTGGTCTTGGACCAGGTCCCAAGCAGGATGTCTGTTAGGACCTCATTAAATGGGAGGAGCGTTCCGAGGGGGACACTCCTGGCTGAAGCACCTCTGCCAAAACGTTCGTCTTGACTGCCATGAGGGTAGGCTAAGGTCCAGCACCTCAGCGACCCTTCTCACCACCATTGCCAAAGACTCTTCCCTCCTCCGTAGCCACGGTAGGAGTAGAAGGCATGCCAGTATCTTGAAAAGTGTCCAGGCCACTGCCCTCTGCCAAGTCCTCACACCAGTCCATTTGTGGATCTAAAGGCTGGTATTCCTCAGGGTCCAGCGACCCCCCTCCGAATCCTCCCCGAGACCTAGCACATAGGAATAGGGCTAAGGCTCTGGCCTGGAGGATATGGCTCCAGTCGATGTTGAACGCCGCCCCTCCGACTCCGTGTTGGAGTTGGGGATCAGAATGGGTGCACACAGAGCCAAACGACACCACCTACCGGCGCACAGGGGTGCTGCTCACAAAAAATTCCACATCCATTCTGACGCATGGGGATAATTCTAAGGCGAGGAATCTGCGGCTAGAAGTCTCTATAAGATAAGCTTGATCTTGGTTTGCAGTGTTAGGTCCTTGGAGCTCTAGATCTTCTTTAACTGGATGAAGGCGGCCCTTATTTTGTTGATTCCTGTCTTGATATCGGTGTCTGTGCCTCCCTGCTTATCTATGACATTGCCCAGGTAGGTGAAGGCCTCAACCCCTTCAAGTGCATTTCCTGCAAACATGACTGCAGTTGAGCTGGACGTTTTCAGAATGAACTTCACAATTTCCTGGGAAAACGCTCTAAATATGGTGCATTTGCTGAAGTAGTCAATATATACAGACAAAAAAAGCATGGGATTACTTAGTGACAACACCACAGACAAAAGAACAGAGGCCTTCCAAGTTTCAGTCACACAAAGTTCATAGTGTTTGGAGCTGGCTTTTGTGATACAGCTTGGCTTTTAAGCTTAAAGAAAATAAACACTGTATGCAAAGAACCACCCACTGCACACATCCCAAAAGACGCTAGCTAAATCAATAGGTCTAGTCTTTCCTAATCTTTTGGCTTTGCCAATGCTTGCTGCCAAAGTTAAACCCTGTTGGCAAAAAGGGAAAGGAGATTGCTGCCATGGCTGAACAGCATGGCAAAAAAACTACAAAAAATAATAAAATAGCATTCCCAGTGCAACAAAGAAAATCCTGCATGCGCGTGTCATCATGCTGCGGCAGGCATTTTTCTTATGGCTGTATTCAGAGTAATGACATGTATGCATGTGGGTGTCTCCATTCATGCTCACTGATGTGCTGTGGATGCCATTTTTTTAATATCTCATTTTCTGTTCCAAGGAACATCTTGGAGTAAAATAAACAATAAAAAAAGAGCAAAATTGGAAGGGAGGGCAATTGCTTGGAAAGAGTACCGGCCCTCAAGATCACCACTCTGCAGGCCAGAAGCAATCACCCGGAAACATCTGTGATTCCAGGACACTATAGCTGTGCTAAGACAATGTCATAAATGCTTGAACTTTGGCCCACTTTTTGTGCTGCCAAAACCACAGAAAGAGTCCAACCACAGTAAGGGCCAGGTGATTCGTGGTGCGACCTAACACCGCTAAAGGCCAACTTGGTGAGGCATGAAACTTGAAATGAGGAGCTTGGGGCCAGAAGAACAAGTTACTTACCTTCGGTAACGATGTATCTGGTAGAGACACATGTTAGTTGTGGATTCCTTACCTTAAAATTCCCCCCAGGCGCCAGTTTGGATCCAGAGATTTTGTCTTCAGCAGTAAGCACCCCTGCGTGTCATTAGGTGGCGTCGGTAGGCTACGCGTCCGTCGATGGCGTCGTGGGTGCCGGAATGACGTTGCATGACCTACATAGACGCCGCCCATGTGCGCCGACATCAGTTCTTAACACGACTTTCCACGCCAGAAGTGCAGAGCCATGAAAGACACTGACCACTGCTGTGTCAAAACTAGGGAAGTCCCTATCCTTAGAAATCAGTTCGCAGAGCGGGGAGGATGGGTGGGGTGGTAAGGAATCTACAACTAACATATGTCTCTAACAGATACATTGTTAACTAAGGTAAGTAACTTGCTCATCTGATAGAGACTGTTAGTTGTAGATTTGTTACCTAAGAACAGATACCCCAGCAATACCATCCCCGAAGGAGGGTCTGCGAACCAAGATCAAACCAGAAAGTCCTGGAGGACTCAACGGGTAAAGTCCCCATCCCTTCAGACTTGCCTATCCAAGCAGTAGTGTCTGGTAAACGTATGCAAGGATGCCCACGTTGCTGCCTGACAGATGTCAAGAACTGGAACTCCACGTGCTAATGCCGTGGTTGCCGCCGTTGCTCTGGTGGGAAGAGGAGGGACCTTTTTCGTCAAAGCATAGCATATTTTGATGCAAAGGACAACCCATTGGGAGATGGTCTGTTTCTGAACAGCCCGGCCTTTCTTGGCACCCACATAACCAATGAAGAGTTGATCATCCCCTCGGAAGTCTTTTGTGCGATCAAGATAAAAATACAATGCACGTTTTGGGTCCAGATGGTGGAGTCTCTCCTCCTCCTTGGAGGGATGCGGGGTGGATAAACGTTGGGCATAGTGATATATTGTCCCACATGAAAAGGCGTGATGACCTTAGGAAGGAAGGATGGTTTGGTCCAAAGCACCACTTTATCCGGATAGACAGATAGAAAAGGGGGCTTAGAAGATAAAGCCTGTAGCTCACTCACCCTGTGAGCAGAGGTGATGGCAACAAGGGGGGCAGTTTTGAAAGTCAGCAACCTGAGGGGACAGTTATGAAGAGGCTCGAAGGGAGCATACATAAGAAAGGTGAGAACCAGATTTAAGTCCCATTGGGGCATTACAAAAGGAGATGGAGGGAACAGATGACTAAGGCCCTTAAAGAATCTGTTTACAATAGGAGATTTGAATAAAGAAGGCTGATCTGGAAGCCGAAGAAAAAGAGAGATGGCTGCAAGAGATCCTTTAAGAGTGCCCACGGCAGATCCCTGTTAGGCCAAAAAAACAAATGTACTAGAGAACCTCCGAAAGAGCCTTTGCTGTGCACCATACGACAAATTTGTTCCATCTACAGGGGTATACCATTTTACTGGAGGCACGCCTGGTTGCCAAGATAACATCACAGACATCGGGCAGAAGGTCAAAAGCTGTCAACTGCCGCCGCTCAATCTCCACGCAAGGAGGTGGAGACTAGACAGGTTTGGATGAAGAGCCCTCCCCTGATGCTGCGACAGAAGATCCTCCCGAAGAGGCAGTCTGATCGAAGGATCGATGGCCATGCTCAGAAGGTCGGGGTACCAGACTCTTCATGCCCAGTACGCAGCTGCAAGAATAACTGGAGCCCGTTTGCGCTTGATCTTCTTGAGCACTCTGGGCAGAAATGGTACAGGTGGAAAGGCGTATAGGAGGCCGAAGCTCCACTCGCGACGAAAAGCAGGCGCCGCCTTGGAAACTCCAACGCGCGAAACTGCAGACATTGCACGTTCTCTTCGGAGGCGAACATTTCTAACCAAGGCTCTCACCACCGCTGAAAGAGACCTTGCGCCACCTCCGGAAGGAGACGCCATTAGTGATCGACTGGGCACAAGAACTGAGTTCGTCCGCCAGGGTGTTCAGGGAGCCCGCCAGGTGTTGAACCACCAGGGTCATGTCCTGATGTTCCAGCCATGTCAAGAGGCGGAGTGCCTCTTGACAAAGGGTCCACAACCCCACCCCGCCCTGTTTGTTGCAGTACCACATGGTGGTGGTGTCAGTGAACACCTGCACCACTTTCGCCCTGAGAGAGGGAAGGAATGCTTTCAGTGCCCGTCTGATCGCCCGGAGCTCCAAAAGGTTGATATGGAGGCCGAACTCCGCCGGAGACCAGACGCCTCTGATCTCCGTCACTCCCAGGTGGACTCCCCATCCCAGAAGTGACGCATCCGTCACCACTGTTAGATCTGGTTGGGAAAGGGAGAGGGATCTGCCTCTGACCCAATCTTGGTTCTTTAGTCACCACTGCAGTTGGTGCGCAGTGCTCTCCGAGAAATGGACTTAGTCGGAAAGATTCCCCTGATGCTGCGCCTAACGGAACTTCAGGTCCAAATGCAGAGCCTGCATATGCCATCTGGCATTATCCACCAGCAGGATGCAGGAGGCCATGAGGCCCAGCAGCCTCAGAGTCATTCTCACCGAAATCCGGGACAGAGGCTGAAACATTGGTACCATAGCCTGAATATCCCAGACTCACTGCTCGGGAGGATAGGCCCGATACTGCACTGTGTCCAGAACTGCTCAGATGAAAGGGACGTTGATAGTGAACTCCAGCAAATGCAGGAGGTCCGCCGTAGTCTGGAGGTGGGAGACGACAGCCTAGGGCGAGCCCTCCTTCAACAGCCAGTCATCGAGATGGGGTAGACTGGAACCCCTGATCTGCGCAGATGAGTTGCGACAACCACCATCACCTTTGTGAACAACCGAGGGGCAGTGGTAAGGCCAAATGGAAGCACGGTGAACTGAAAGTACTCGTGGCCCACGGTGAACTGAAGGTAACGTCCGTGGGCCGGCAAGACGGGGATATGAAAATGAACGTCCTGCAAGTCCAAGGCCACCAGCCAGTCTCCTGGGTCGAGTGCAGACAGAACTTGGGCTAGGGTGAGCATTTTGAACTTCTCCTTCCAGAGGAAGAAGTTGATGCCCCGGAGGTCTGAGATAGGATACAGGCCTTTGTCCTTCTTACCAGAAAGTAGCGGGATTAACAACCACAACCTACTTCTGGTACAGGGACCCTCTCTATAGCTCCCTTGGCCAAGAGAGCCGATACTTCCTGGCAGAGAAGTGCCAAATGATCCTCCATCATGCGATCGTAAGAATGTGGCATGGAGGGAGGGATAGTCTTGAAGGGGAGGGAGTAGCCCCTTTGGACTATTTGCAGAACCCACCTGTCTGACGTGATGGATTGCCAGTGGAGGAGGTAATGGTGGATCCTGTCTCTAACTGGCCGGTGATGGGCCTGAAAAGTCGGACTAGGAAGCTTTGGAATATGCGGCAGGAGGGGAAAGGGTGCTCTGGCCCACCCGCTGGCTTTCTGAACCGCGAGGACGCTGGGTCCCACCTCCGCGGCCACGCAGAGGCTGGACAGTTTGCGTGACTCTGTGGCTGGGATGGACAGCATGTGGCAGGGCACCCCTTCCTTAGCCACGAAAGGGACGGAAGGCAGACTGAGGTGGACTTGAGGTAGCCGCGAGACCCAAGGATCTGGCTGTGGCTAGAGAATCCTTGAAGCCCTCAAGCACTGAGTCTGCCTTGTCACCTAAAAGGCGAGTGCCATCAAAGGGCATGTCTATCAACAAAGACTGGACATATCCTGAGAAGCCAGAATTCCTCAACCAGGCCTAGTGTCTAACAGCTACCGACGTGGCTATCGTTCTGCCCTGTGAGTCGGTGGTATCCAGTTCACATCGTATGGTGAATTTGGCTGCGTCTCTCGCGTCAGCAACTGCTTGAGAGAGATAACGGCCCTGGCCTCCTCCGGGCACTGAGGCAGTACCTGCGTGACCGTATCCCAGATAATATGGGAGTATCGGCCCAAGAGGCATCCGGCATTCACAGACCGCAACGCTAAGCTGGAGGGAGTGAACATCTTCCCAAGATGGTCCAGCTTCTTGGATTACCTATCTGGGGGAGCACAAGGGAATGCGCCTTTTGATGAAGAGGCTTAGACGACTGGCTCTCAGGGGAGGGGTGTTGGGTCAGGAATGCTGGGTCGCCTGGAGCGGGGCGGTGGCGGCGGGCAGTCGTGCTATCCACAGGAGTTCCTTTGCTGGGCTTGGACTAGGTGCCCAGTAGGACGTCCGTGAGGGCTTTATTAAACGGCAAAAGGAATTCAGAAGAGGAAGTCGCAGGCTGAAGCACCTCTGTCAGGAGCATAGGAAGCTCTCTCCTCCGTAGGGGGAGAAAGCAAGCCTGTGTCAGGGGAAGTGTCCAGACCACTGGCATCACCCAGGTCCATACGCCAGTCCGGTTCCTCAAGCTGGTCAGTTAAAGGATCCAGCAGCCCCTCCCAGTCCTCTTCCTCACCTTCTGGCCCAAAAGGAACGCCAGGAATGAAAACAGGAATGAAAGTCCCTTCCAGCATCGGAATAGACGTTGAACGACGTCGGTCCAGCTCCATGTCCACTTCAGGGATGGGGATTTGATTTGATTGATTTGTTTTGATTTTGGGTTTGTATAGCACTTGAATGCCCGGAGGAGTCTTGGCGCTGGAGCGGACAGGTGAGGCGAGGCCTGGACGGATGGCAGTTACTGATTATTGGCGTGTGAACAGCCAGGTTTTAACTTGCTTCCGAAAACTCAGGAAGTCGGAACACTTTTAATGGATAGGGGTAGGGCATTCCAAAGTGTGGCCGCCTTCAGAGAGAAACTCCGACCACCCCAGGCCATAAGCTTTGCTCTGGGGGTGGATAGTAACCTCGCTTCAGAGGATCTGAGCTTTCTGCTTGGGGAGTACCAGGCCAACTTACCACGAAAATAGCTGGGTCCAGAGTTATGCAGTGCTTTAAAGGTTATGCACAGTGTCTTAAAATCTAGACGTTTTGTTATGGGTAACCAGTGCAAATTGACCAACGTTTGGGTTGCTGACTTATGCCTGGGGATTCCGGCAAGAAGTCTGGCTGCCACGTTTTGTAATGTCTGTAATTTCTGTAGTGACTTTTTGCGGATACCAATAAAGAGCGCATTTCCATAGTCCAGCTTGGTCAAGATAAGGGAGGTAACAACCATTCTTTGGAGTTCATTCGGGATGAAAGGTCTCATTTTCTTTATCAGTTTTAGTGTATAAAATACTGAAGAGGATAACGCTTTTACTTGATGATCAAAGTGGAGCTGATCATCAAAGATAACTCCCAAGTTTCTTCCTTTTTGAGCCGGTGTCGGCAGGGGTCCCATGTTCTGGGGCCACCAACTTGGTGACCAAACAGATCTATCATTTCCGAAAAGTAACACCTCTGTTTTGCCAGAGTTTAGCTTTAGGCAATTTGTTTTCATCCAGTGATCAACTTGCGTCATACAAGAGCTGAACCTATGGCCCACCTCTTTCTGATCTTTGGGGATCGACACCACAATTTGTGTGTCATCGGTGTAAGACACTACCGAAAACCCCAGGGACTTTATCAATTTGACCAGTGGGGCGACGTACAAATTGAAAGGGTGGGGCTTAATGAGGAGCCCTGCGGCACCCCACATGGCAAACTGAATTGTTGCATTGGACAACTGTACATCTGAACATGGTTTCTTCTGTTTGTTAGGAAATCTTTCAGTAGGGTCAAGGCAACGCCTCTTATTCCCATATCCCTTAGTCGGTTGATCAAGATGGTGTGGTTAACCGTGTCAAATGCCGCAGAGAGATCGAGTAATATCAGGAAGGCTTGATCACCTTTATCCAAGGTCCATCTGATCTCTTCGGAGGCGGCGAGCAAAGCAGTTTCTGTGCTATGTGCCTTTCTGAAACCGTATTGTGAGGGGTCCAGCAGATTATTATTGTCTATACAGGCCATCAGTTCGTTGTTTAATGCCTTTTCAAGTAGTTTGGCTGGGAAGGGAAGTCTGGAGTTGAGTCTATAGCTACTAGGTTCATGGGGGTCCAGGTTGCTTTTCTTCAGTATGGGGAGGATAGATGCAATCTTCCAATCAGAGGGAATGTGTCCTGTGCTAAGCACTTTATTGAGGATTTGAGTGAGTAGTTCCTCGAACATCCTAGGAGCTAAATGTATGATTTTGGGGGACAGGGGATTAGTGGGGATCATGATTTGCAAGCTGTAGCACAAGTTACTAACTTGTGTAACGATATATCTGTAAGAGACAGTAGTTAGTGACAGATTCCTTACCTTAGAATATCCCCAGGCGTCAGGCTGGATCCGGAAAGTTTTGCGAAGCAGTACCCCTGCGCGTCAGTAGGGGGCGTCGTACGGCTCCGCGTCCGTTGTCGGCGTCGTGATTGCCGGGATGACGTCGCGGCCAATACTTAGACGCCGCTCATGCGCGCTGGCGTCAGTTCTGTACACGACTTTCTGCGCCAGAAACGCAGAGCCATGCAAGAAACTGACACTGGTGTCTGAAAACTAGGGCCCTGAAAGGGATGTCCTTAACCCTAGAAATCAGTTCGCAGAACGGGGAGGATGGGTGGGGCGGTAAGGAATCTGTCACTAACTACTGTCTCTTACAGATATATCGTTACACAAGTTAGTAACTTGTGCATCTGAACGAGACACGTTAGTGACAGATTCCTTACCTTAGAATAGATACCCCAGCAATACCAACCCCGGTGGTGAGTCTGCGAACAAAGATCAGACAAGGAAGTCTCGGAGAACAGAACGGCCAAAAAAGCCGTCTCTCCGGACTTGGCTGTCAAGGCAGTAATGCTTGGTAAACGTGTGCAGCGAGGCCCACGTAGCTGCCTGACAAATGTCCTGCAATGGGACACCACGCCCCAAAGCCGTGGTGGCGGCTGTCGCCCTGGTGGAATGGGCACACAGCCCAACAGGGGGCTCCTTCTTAGCCAAAGAATAACAGGCCTTGATACACAAGACGACCCAGCGGGAGATGGTCCGCTTGTGTACCGCCCGACCTTTTTTGGCGCCCACGTAGCCAACAAAGAGCTGGTCGTCCACCCGGAACTGTTGTGTGCGGTTTAAATAAAATGAAATCGCACGTTTTGGGTCCAGACGGTGGAGCCTCTCTTCCTCTCTAGAAGGATGCGGAGGCGGAAAGAAGGTGGGCAAAGTGATGGTCTGCCCAATATGGAAAGCAGTAACCACCTTTGGTAAGAAGGACGGACGCGTTCTAAGAACAACCTTGTCTGGATGGACAGACGGAAAGGGGGGCTTACAAGAAAGAGCCTGGAGCTCACTCACCCGCCGAGCGGAGGTGATAGCCACCAGAAAGGCTGTCTTCAGAGTGAGAAGATGAAGAGGACAGTTATGTAGAGGCTCAAAGGGAGCGCACATTAAAAAGGTAAGAACCAAGTTCAAGTCCCACTGAGGCATCACAAACGGAACAGGAGGGAAGAGGTGTGTAATGCCTTTTAGAAACCTGTTAACAACAGGGGACTTGAAAAGGGAGGGCTGATCAGGAAGCCTGAGGAAGGCCAAAATGGCACAAAGATAGCCCTTGATGGTACCCAGGGCAGAACCCTGTTGGGCCAGAGAGAGAAGGAACAGAAGAACCTCAGAAAGAGGGGCAGAAAGGGGATTCACAGCCTTTGCTGTGCACCATGCCACAAACTTGTTCCACCTGCAGGCGTATACCACCTTAGTGGAGGGACGCCTGGCTGCCAGAATCACATCACAAACTTCGGGAGGCAAGTCGAAAGGAATCAACTGCCGCCGCTCAATCTCCATGCAAGGAGGTGGAGACTGGACAGGTTCGGGTGGAGGACCGTCCCCTGCTGCTGCGACAGACGATCCTCCCGAAGAGGCAGACGGATCGGGGGATCGACGCTCATACTGAGTAGCTCGGGATACCAAACTCTTCGAGCCTAGTCCGGAGCCACAAGGATGACTTGGGCCCGTTCGCGCCGAATCTTCTTCAACACTCTGGGTAGAAGTGGTATAGGCGGAAAGGCGTACAACAGACCGCAACTCCACTCGCGACGAAAAGCGTCGCCTAGCGAGTGCTGCCTTGGAAATTCCAACGCGCAGAACTGATGACATTGCGCGTTCTCTTCGGTGGCGAATAGATCTAACCAAGGCTCTCCCCATTGAAGAAAGAGTCCTTGCGCCACCTCCGAGTGAAGACGCCATTCGTGGTCCATCATGCACATGCGGCTGAGTTCGTCCGCCCTGGCGTTCAGAGAACCTGCCAGGTGTTGAACCATCAGAGACATGCCCTGATGTTCCAGCCATGTCCAGAGACGCAGAGCCTCCTGACATAGGGTCCACGACCCCACCCTGCCTTGTTTTTTGCAGTACCACATGGCGGTGGTGTTGTCGGTGAACACCTGCACCACCTTCCCCTTGACAGAGGGAAGGAATGCCTTTAGTGCAAGTCGGATCGCCCGGAGCTCCAGAAGGTTGATATGGAGCCGGGACTCCGCCGGAGACCAGAGGCCTCTGATCTCCGCCTCTCCCATGTGACCGCCCCATCCCAGAAGGGACGCATCCGTCACAACTGTGTGCTCTGGCTGGGGAAGGGAGAGGGATCTGCCCGTGACCCATTGCCGGTTCGAGAGCCACCACTGCAACTGTTGTGCAGTTCCCTCCGAGATCTGGACGTAATCGGACAGGTTCCCCTGATGCTGCGCCCACTGGAACTTCAGGTCCCACTGCAGAGCCCGCATATGCCATCTGGCATGACCGACCAGCAGGATGCAGGAGGCCATGAGGCCCAGCAGCCTCAGGGTCATCCGTACCGAAACCCAGGATAAAGGCTGAAAGATCGGAATCATAGCCTGAATATCCTGGACCCGCCGTTTGGGAGGATAGGCCCGAAACTGTGTTGTGTCCAGAACTGCTCCGATGAAAAGGAGCTGAGGAGAAGGAATCAGGTGCGACTTCGGCACGTTGATGGAGAACCCCAGCGAGTGCAGGAGTTCGGCCGTAGTCTGGAGTTGGGAGACGACTGCCTGGGACGAGCCCGCCTTCAGCAACCAGTCGTCGAGGTAGGGGAAGACTGGAACCCCTTCCCGGCGCAGATGAGCTGCGACCACCGCCATCACTTTCGTGAACACCCGTGGGGCGCTGGTAAGGCCAAAGGGGAGCACGATGAACTGAAAATGCTCGTGGCCTACTGTGAACCGGAGGTAACGCCGGTGGGCCGGCAGGACGGGGATGTGAAAATATGCGTCCTGCAAATCCAACGCTACCATCCAGTCTCCAGGGTCGAGGGCAGTCAAGACCTGAGCTAGGGTGAGCATCTTGAACTTCTCCTTCCGGAGGAAGCGATTGACGTTCCGGAGGTCCAAGATAGGACGCATGTCCTCCTTGTCCTTTTTGGGCACCAGAAAGTAGTGGGAATAACAACCACGCCCTACTTCTGGGGTCGGAACGCGCTTGATGGCCCCCTTGGCCAAGAGGGCCGCAACTTCCTGCTGAAGAAGCACCAAGTGATACCCCGACATGCGGTGGAATTGAGGTGGCATGGCTGGGGGGGAAGTCTCGAAGGGGAGGGAGTAGCCCCTTCAGACAATGTCCAAGACCCACCTGTCCGATGTTATGGTACGCCAGTGGGGAAGGTGATGGCTGACCCTGCCCCCCACTGGCGTGCTGTGGACCTGAAAGGATGGACTAGGAGGGCTTGGAGGCCGCGGACAGGGCGGAGGTGGTGGCCTGACCCGCACGCTGGTTACCCGACTCGCCTCGGCGGGAGCCACGTCCTCGGCCACGCGAAGGCGCTTGCTGCGCGGGCCGGTGGCTGGGCAATGGACGTGACTGGGCGCCCCTTCCGTGGCCACGAAAAGAGCGAAAAGCAGACTGCTGCGGAGGGCGCGAGGCGCAGAGGCCCAAGGACTTGGCCGTAGCCCGCGAGTCCTTAAAGCGCTCCAACGCGCTGTCTGCCTTATTGCCAAAAAGGCGGATGCCATCGAAGGGCATGTCCATAAGGGTGATTTGGACATCGCCCGAGAAACCAGTGGTCCTCAGCCAGGCGTGACGGCGCAGCGCCACTGTCGACGCAAGCGATCTGCCCAGCGAGTCAGCGGTGTCTAGGCCACATCTGATCGTGAACTTCGCCGCGTCTCTCCCGTCTGCAATAACACGGGTGAGTAGTGTCTGGACCTCCTCAGGACACTTAGGCAGCACTTGCGCCACCGAATCCCACAGAGAGTGGGAATAACGGCCCAAAAGGCAAGCGGTGTTCACGGACCGCAAGCCAGCACTGGAGGAAGAAAACATCTTCTTCCCAAATTGCTCCAGTTTTTTGGATTCCCTGTCCGGCGGAGCCGTAGGGAAGGCGCTTTGAGAGGTAGAGGCTTGGACAACCAAGCTCTCGGGGTTGGGTGTTGGGAGAGGAACAAGGGGTCGCCCGGGGCCGGGCGATGGCGTCGGGCTACGTTCCTGTCCACAGGAGCCCCTGTGGTGGGCCTGGACCAGGTGCCCAAAAGAACGTCAGAAAGTGCGTCGTTGAACGGCAGCAGTGGCTCCGAAGAGGTAGCCGCCGGCTGAAGCACTTCCGTCAGGAGGTTAGTCCTGACAGCCACTGTAGGGAGTTCGAGGCGCAAGACCGCGGCCGCCCTACGCAACACCGTTGCATAACTTGCTCCCTCCTCCGTAGCCACGGAAGGAGGAGACAGCATGCCAAGGTCTGGAGAGGTGTCCAGGCCGCTGACATCACCCAGTTCCTCTGCCCAGTCCTGATAAGGCTCACACTGAGCTGTGAGAGGGTCCTCCGACCCCTCCCAGTCCTCCTCGTCCTCCAATACAGGTGAAAAATATGGAGGGCGGACATGAGGGAAGAAAAGTCCCATCGGCGTCGGAATCGGCGTCGGCCGACGCCGTGTCTGGTTCCGGGGAGAAGCTGGGGACGGCGTCGTCCGGGACGTCGCCGAGAATGGTACCGGAGTGGTCGGCGTCGGTGGAGGTGTTGTTAGGTCAACCGGCGTCGACCGGGATCCAGGCCTGGATCCGAGGGGGTCCTGCGGCACCGGGGCCGGAGCCACCGGTGGTGCCGAGGGAGGATCCCCACTGGGGCCCACGGGGCCCGAAGGCGCAACGGGGTTACCCTTAGGCCCGAAGATGCGAGCCATGGCCGACAAGAAGTTTTGGATGTCGGCCGGAGTCGACGTCGGACCCGGAACAGGCGGGTAGTCCGGCGTCGGCTGTTCGGCCGACGCCGATTCCGACGCCGATGGGACTTTTCTTCCCTCATGTCCGCCCTCCATATTTTTCACCTGTATTGGAGGACGAGGAGCCGCGGGGCGGTACCAACAGGACCCTCCGCTGAGTCGAGAGACCGGCGAGGGGAGGTCTTAGAGCGACGCTTCTTCGACCTCTTGTGCTTCGCCTTACCTGAGGACGAAGACTTGGACCCCGACGAATGACGACGGCTCCGCGACCGGCCCCTCGACCTCTCCCGGGACCTCGAGCGGCGCGGAGCCGAGTGCCGGGCCTCGAGAAGCTTTCGAGACCGTTCTCGCAAAGCCTTCGGGGCGAGGGACCGACACTCAGGGCACGACGTGGGGTCGTGGCCGCGCCCCAGGCAGAAGAGACACTCTCGGTGCGGATCCGCAATCGACATCATGCGATTACATATCTCGCATGGCTTGAAGCCGGGCATCCCTACTGACACCGTTAGAGTCGAAACGACTCGAAAACTGGGACAAAAAGTCTCAAAAAAGATTCAGTCAAAAAATGACTGTGGCACTGCTCAATCCGGATCTGCGCTTACTGGCTCGGAAAAAGAAAGAACTGACGCCAGCGCGCATGGGCGGCGTCTAAGTATTGGCCGCGACGTCATCCCGGCGATCACGACGCCGACGACGGACGCGGAGCCGCACGACGCCGCCTACCGACGCGCAGGGGTACTGCTACGCAAAACTTTCCAGATCCAGCCTGACGCCTGGGGATATTCTAAGGTAAGGAATCTGTCACCAACGTGTCTCTTTCAGATATGAGTTTCATAACCTGCTCTCTGTCAAGGGGAGAGAACCTATCGAGAATTGTGGGAGAGTTATTCTCAGGGGCAACGGGTTCTTCCTTGTGGTTTAGTTCGAAGGAATGAAAAAACCTCTGTGACTATCTTGAAAGAAGCTGGCGAGGGTGTCATAGGAAGTTTTATTTGACGTATTATCCTTTTTTTGTTGCCATTTTTGATAACTTTGTTATCGTCTCAAAAAGTTCCTTGGCTGAGTTTTCAGCTAACAGAATTTTTTCTGTGAAGTATTTGGTTTTCTCCCAATGTATCAGACTTTTATATTCAGCAATGGCTTTTTTGTAGGTCACTATCTCCAGAATCATATTTGGATCTCCAATTTCGTTCTTATCTCCTACAAGTTGGTTTCTGTGACCTTAAGGTCTCAGAGAACCAAGGTTCGAACTGGGTGCCGCGCCGGTGTTTCTGCTTTTTTTCCGGTGCTAGGAGGTCCATGGCCTCTTTAATCCAGACAGTGTATTTACAGGCAGCTATCTCCACATCGTCATCTGCTATATTCATTGAGGGACGTGTGTCTACCAGGGTTCTATCGAGATCATGTGAATTTATCTTGCTCCATGATCTGAACTTGAGGGTCCCAGATGGTGATGCTCTGGCCGCTTTTTGTGACTGGGGGGGGGGGTGGGGAGGGGGCTGATAGAAAAAAATACAGCCTTATGATTAGACCATACTAGAGGAAGAATGTCTGTGACTGCTAAGCAGGTATTATTTGAGAAAATCTCGTCCAGTGTATGGCCCGCTAAGTGGGTGGGAGCTTCGATTCTTTGCTCAAAGCCTAGAGTCTCCATAAGTTCTGACAAATGGATAGTGTCCCGGTCGTTATCGTTTTCTAGGTGAAAGTTAAAGTCGCCTAGTACTAGATAATCGGAGCTGGTGACAGTGCTCTATTAAGATGCTCACATTAGCGAGAAGTGTTTCTCTAGGACCCGGGGGACGGTATAAAAGTATTCCGTTAAGTGAATAGTTTTTTGTTAGTTCAATTTGAAAGAAGATATTTTCACAGCTTGCAGCATTTGATCCTGCAGTGTACTTTATAATAATAGAATCTCTGATAATGATACCTAGTCCCCCGGGGGCGTGGCTAGCAGGCCAACATGGCAGACGCAACTAGCTAGTGCTCCGCCAGCAATCCCTTCGTTATCCTGACTATCGCCTGGCATCTGCGCCATCCAGGCTTGGTATATGCAGAAATAAACTGATCATAGGCGGCGGTCACTGCCGAGGCTCCACGGAGATCGCGGAGTTGCCCGTTGCCTGCAATACAGTTGTGGAAAGCTTTGCGGCCTAAGCAATCAGCCGCTAACCGGGAGAAGAACGCGGCAGCCGATAAGCACGGGCAGACGCGGTGAGAGGTGGCGCCTATTGCCTCAACGAGACGTACCCGCAGTAACGAGCAAAGGCAGCGCTACCGTCGATGTTCTCCTACCTGTGGCTGGCAGCGCCTTGGACAGAGGTGCCGATTCGGTGACCGTTGAGCGGCAGCGCCCCACTCCCGGAAAGTCCTAATGAAGGCGGTCCCGATCGTCTGACACGACGCCCATTGCCGGCTGCAGCGCACGGAGGTGGTGTGCGTGCGAACCTGCGGACCACAGAAGCCTCGCAGGGACGTGGCAGGTGATCCATGACCCGTGGTGCCGGTCCGCGCTACAGCGACGCCCGGAGAGGGGCGCCCGCCATGGCACACGTGGAGATCGGGGCCCGCGCGGAGGATGCTGGTCGCTGTTGCTGAGGTGCGACACTGCGGAGGTACATGCCTGCCTGCTGTGGAAGTCGCGCTGTGAGGAGGTGGGTGCCCGGAGATGCGCTGCGTCCCCCGCTGGGAGCCCTGATCGCAGGAGACCCGACTGGTTGGTGACCGCACCCGTGGAGCAAGGGGAGGCTGGGGAGCACCCGCGCCCATCGTGCGTACGGCGTTACCAACGGCACAGTGTGCATTTTGGAAACACACGAGATCGGGCTGGAATTAAGGGTCGCCGCCAGTAACGAGGGAAACAGAGGCCCGGGAGAACTTTGATTGATCCTGACGGTGGGGGAAAGCCCCCCCTTCCCTCCTCAGGACGCTGTGGCGGATGCAGGTGCTTGTTTGCCAGCTGTGATATCCTGGAGACCATATGGAGCCTGGAAGCTAGCGGGAGAACAAATTCGCAGGCAGCAAGACTCTGGGCCATAAGAGTGTGATACCTACCAGGCGCATTGGGAAAGTCGACCTGACTCTATATCTGGGAAGGGGCAAGGTGCCATTAGCCAGTCTCTGTACATTCATCCCAACAACCGGAGAAGTCCCTGCAGTGACACCCGGGGGGGCAGGTGACCCGTACTCTGTGGTAGCGCGGTTGTAGTTGCCTGCAGGAGACAACGTAAGTGGTACGGCCGAGAGGACAGAAGAAGGACTGTGCTGCACGCCCCTGGCAGCAGAACTCGTCAAGCGGTACCCGGCTGTGTGAGGCACCGTGCCCCCAAACACTATAGAGACAGACACGGAGTTGAGGAGAGACACGCAAGATCATTCACGAGAAATAGCGTGGCGCGGTGCAGAGCAGCCAGGTGTGAAAGACGCCTACCACCAGCACACGGAGGTCCTCAAAGTAAGCTGCGGTCACAAACCGAATCAACCGGGGATGCCCCGATAGGCCCCCGCTCCCCGCCTGGCGTAACCCGGCAGACAACTGACACCGCCCCCCGCACTGAGGACGACCAACGACACTCCAGGGGACGAACTGCACCTGGTCCCTTACAGTCAGAAGCACAGGGGAAAAACCTGAGTGGACGCCCGGCGGGCACTGGGGATGTCACTCTGAGACCTAAGAACGCCTACTGGAGGAGGCCAGGCGCTCGGTGCAAGCGCAAGGTCGTACCACAAGCTCCTAACGCATCTGAAGCCGACGCCCAGCATCTGGGAGACGAGTTCACACTAGGACTGCAGGGCAAGACTGGATACCCACGGTGGCACCTGGGACGATCGTCGCGGGATACCTTCCTATGCGTGGGGCGACTGATATTGACCTAGAGGCCGTGTCACGACACCAAGAGAGCTACTGCATAGAAACTGCCCGGCGCAGGTGAATGCCTACCGCGCAACAGCTAGCAATGGGCCGTCTGCGCACAACCACCCAACAGGGAGCCATGCGTACCAGCAACCCGGAGACACCGCGCGCAAGAGGTGAAATGATCGGAGACTCTCTAAACACGTCGCTTGCAGCCAAGCTGGACTCAGTGCTGGCAGCAGTAGAAAAAATCGGGAACACGCTGGATCAGACAAAGGCATCCCTTGAATCCAAGATCGATAAGGTCACATCGGATTTCACCTTGCTACACGCCGACCATCATAAACTAACTGAAAAGGTTCACCAGCAAGATCAGTTACTAAGGGAGCTCAAACCCATCACCCAGGGCCACACCGCGGCGCTACAAGACATCCTAGACCACATGCACGCACTGGAGGACAGGGTCGAGGATGCGGAAGGGCGCTCCCGCCGCAAAAATGTCCACGTCGTTGGACTCCCAGAGGGGGAAGAAGGTCGAAATCCCAAACAATATGTTGAATGTTGGCTCCAGGACATAGTACCCCCGGGAACATTGTCAGCGCAATTTGTAGTTGAACGAGCTCATCGGGTGCCAGCTCATAGACCACCACCGGGAGCCCGGCCACGCCCGTTCCTGTTCAAACTACTAAACTATCGGGATAGGGATGCAGTCCTGCGTGAAACACGGAAAATCACGGATCTTAAAGTTGGCGGCAGCACAATTATGGTGTTTCCGGATTACACGGCACAAGTGCAGAGGCACAGGAGTACCTACAAGGCGGTGAAACGAAAACTCCGCGAGCTAGACATCATCTACTCCCTCCTGTTCCCCGCTAAGCTGAGAGTAGTGGCGAAAGGCGTGGTCCGCTTCTTCGAGTCGCCAGGGGAGGTGTGGGACTGGCTGGAGAGGTCGGGACATTGGAGCGGGCCTAGGCCCTCGGATGCGGAATCCGTCAGAACTGCTGATCGGCGGACACGTCGGATTGGGAAGTCAGAAGGCACGAAATCGAAAGCAACGGCACCAAGCCCATAGCAGAGCAGAAAGGAGCGACAGGGTGCCCTCGAGGTCGTTGCGGCGCTCGCCACTATGATGTACCGGGAGAGCCAAGAGGTGCGCTCCTCTGAGTCAGCGACGGTCAGCGGTTCTTCGACCCCCAGGCCTGATGACCTGGACGGCGCAAACATGCCGACAGTCACTCCACAAACTGCTGATGACCTCATTTGAGAGACTACCGATGTCACGCACTAAACTGGGGTCTTTCACGCAAGTAGAGACTTATTTGAATTGCTTCCAATGCTGATGTTTACCTGTTGTTGCTGAACGCGCTATAGGCATTTCAGATACATGCGAGCACACCTCACCTGTGACACCCGCGTGTAGGCGCAATGCACAACCGCCACGTCATAACTCCCAGTGCACTGGCTAGATGGGCAGGTGGTCGCATTAGGCACAGACATAACAATACCTACCAACTCACTGGGGGGGGGACACCACCAGAATGGGAAACATATGTCACTGGTCCTGAGATACTGGGGTGCCGCCAACACGCGCCTCGGCAGGCTGGTACCCTCCACTAAGCTCTACCCCCGCAGGCTCAAGTCACATGCCGAACCCAGCGCACACACTGAGACATTGCTAAACGCTCAGACGCAAGGCGGATTGCGGGCGACTCTGCTCACACAAGATAATGCATGGGTAGGCAACGCACCCCCTTCACGTGTACTGAGACAACACACGCCAGGCGCACCGGCCTGGATGGCGTGTGACAACAAGAAAACATGAAGGGAACACGTGCAAAATAGTCAAACACACGTCACACACACCCCTACCAGACACTAAACTGGACTAGTTTCTGTCACTGTTGGACAAACGTTTGGACGGACATCTCCGAAGAGTTCGCCCCTCACAGTTGCGAATGTTACGGTTTAAACTGAAGTTTTGGTTACATAGGACTACCCAGAGGCCCTCCACCTACGCCACATGCCCGAAAATATGCCGTCCGCCTCGCTCCCCTCCTAATAGGCATACACATCAGCCATGACGCGAACAAACATACTCACATGGAATATACGTGGCATGCACACACCCACGCGTAGATACTCGATCTTTGCCTACCTACAGCGCCACTCGGTTGGCATAGCCCTGCTGCAGGAGACGCACATGACGCACACAGAGCTGGAAAAGCTGCGCAGGCGATGGAGAGGTCAGGTCTTTGGCACCACACACTCGGCGCACGCACAGGGCACGCTGATTTGGGTAAGGGCAGGGGTCCCGTTCGTGCAGGAGGAAGACCTTACTGACGCGGATGGCCGTTACACATTTGTCACAAGTCAACTTAATGGTCAGCCAATGTTATTGGGTTCCATATATGCCCCCAATGTGGACCAAACATCTTTCTTGGTGCGCCTCTCAGAGAAGCTAGCTCCGTAGGCCGGACTCCCTTGGCTGATAGGAGGGGATTTTAATTCAGTACTCAATGTGGACCTAGATAGATCGTTTCTGCCTCTTCACAAAACTATTGCCACGTCCAACGCTCAGACTCTCACGGATTGGCTTGCGCACTGGACACTGGTGGACTTCTGGCGCGCCCTTAATCCGGTTGCGCGAGTCTATTCGTACTTCTCGGCAGTTCATTGGCTGCATGTGCGCCTTGACAGGCTCGTGGGCTCACCCTCATTACTCCCGTTAATTAAGAAAGCAGACTATCTAGACCGGACCCACTCGGATCATAATCCGCTATGGATGCAGCTCGGGTGGGAGGCAGACCGTCCCCCAATACCGACATGGCGCCTTCAGACCAGTGCGTTGGAAGACCCAGAGTTCCGCTCGTCACTAGAGATGGCCACTCTCACATATTTTGAGCTCAACGAGGGCACGGCGAGTAACGTAGCAATAGAGTGGGAAGCATTTAAAATAACGATCAGGGGGCACTGTATGGGAGCCACATGGAATATCTGCAAGCACCTATCCACCTCCCTTAAGAAAATAGAATCCCAACTGCTGCGTCAGGAACAAGAAGGTGAGGGACACAGCAGAGACCCGCGACGTCTAGAACAGTTGCGAGCTGAGCATGCTGACCTGTTGGAGCGCCTGAAATGCCACAACTATGCAGCGCACACAGCCCGCACACACGCCTCGGCGGATCGGGCAGGTCGGCTCCTTGCCTGGCTGATTAAGCAGGAGTACGCCTGCGCTCCCATCGGGGCCATCCGCACAGATACAGGGCAAATGCTGTATACTCAACACGAAATACACCGAGCGATGGCGCAGCATTACACTCAGCTCTATCAAACTTGCGGGCGCCGTGACGTGCAGAGTTTGGAGGAGTTTCTCAATTCCATACAATTACCCACTCTAACAGATGAGCATCAGGGGGCGCTGAATGAGCAGCTCTCATTGGAAGAGATACGGGAGGCCATTGGATCCCTAGCCTCCGGGAAAATGCCCGGACCTGAAGGCCTGCCGTCGGAATTTTAAAAAGCATATAGAGACCTGCTTGCGCCGCACCTCCTGGCCCTGTACACTACTGCCTTAGAAGAGCGAAGGCTACCTCCCTCAATGCGAGAGGCGTATCTGGTATCCCTGCTAAAGCCGGACAAAGATCCTGCGAAACTTAGTTCCTATAGGCCCCTCGCCCTGCTTAACACGGACTACAAAATTCTGGCAAAAATACTGGCGGAACGACTGGCGCCAGTAGTCCCCAGGCTGGTCCATGCCGACCAAAATGGTTTTGTACCGTCCCGGAGCACTTCCCTTAATCTGCGGCGCTTTTTTAGAGTGGCGACGGACGCTGTGCAAGACTGGCCGAGAGCGGGCTGCCTCATTCTAGACCTGGAAAAAGCGTTTGAATCCCAAGAGTGGGGCTACCTAGCGGTGGTGTTGCAGAAATATGACCTAGGCCCAGGGTTCTTACAGCTCGTCAATCTGCTTTACATTGACCCCATAGTCAGGGTGCGGATTTGGCCTTATCTGTCAGATGCTATTCCAGTGCGAAGGGGAACTAGGCAGGGGTGCCCCTTATCCCCTCTCCTTTTTGCGCTTGCAATAGAGCCGCTAGCAGAAGCCCTACGCGCCACACTGGGAGAAGGTATACCTCTAGGAGATGCCGTACACCAAGTATCTCTCTACGCTGATGATCTCTTAGTATATATTCGGGATATAGAGAGGGTCCCTAACCAGCTGGCACACCTGTTACAGAATTTCGCCGCCAGGAGTGGCACTGGCCAAAATGGTAGTCCTCCCACAGCTTCTGTATTACTTCGCGAACCTACCTCTGTATATTCCAGCCTCCTTCTTTGCTACACTGGAGAAACAGGTTAGGGACTTCATATGGGGCAAGGAGAGGCACAGAATGCAGTTACAAAAGCTTTACTTACCAACGGACCAAGGGGGGTTAGCCGCACCCTGTTTTGAACACTACTACTTAGCTGCTCAATTGCAGTGGATAGCCCGGTGGCTGGCTGATAGACACCGCGCAGATACGGCCACTACACAACCTCCATATACACTGAGCCAAATCATTGGGATCTTTCATCCCAGCGCAAAGGCGAAGACACCCAGACCATTGCTGCTAGCCGTGGCATATAAATGTTTCCGTAGATGTATATACATCACACGGGCTGTGACTCCCTATGCGCCGGCCATACCATTGGTGGGGTCCCCTAGTGGTCATGCTGTGCTGACAGTGCAAGCACTCGAGGGATGGCAGGAGAGAGACTTCCAACCCTTGGGGACCTCTACCGAGACGGAACACTCATACCATACACGTCCCTGGTGGATGAGGAGGGGTTTCCGCCTGGGCAGTTTCTCATGCACCGCTCACTGGTAGCCACACTAGCAACCACATGGGGAGACATGGCCACAGAACCACAGACACGCCTCGTGATGCAATACCTACATGTCATGGGGCGCGGTAGGCACCTCATACGTTGGTTTGCTGCGTCATTCAGAGTTCATGCAGCGATAAGTCTGGACCCCCTCCGCAAGAAATGGGAATTAGACCTGGGACACCCACTCACTGACAAGGAATGGGCGCAGACACTAGAAAGCCCAACACACATACCCAGAAACATGCGGTTCAGACAAATTCAACTGTATATAATACACAGGGCCTACCTTACGCCTGCTAACATTAACCGTTACTTTAATAGAGCAGATGCAGCGTGCCCTAGATGTGCCGAGGTGGGAGCCGACATAACGCACATGTTATGGAGTTGCCCCAGGATCGTTACGTATTGGAGTGCAGTAGCCAGCCTGTTGCACGCCTGCACAGGGCGCGAACTACCTTTTGCTTGGCCAGTATATTTATTACATAAGTTCCGGAGAACGGCGGCCACCAAAGTGACATCCAGGTTCCTAGACTTGGGGATAATAGTGGCCAAGAGATTGCTCACAAAAAGATGGAAAGCAGCAGAACCACCACATGCTCAGGCATGGCGACACTCAATGCTTGCTTGGGCTCAGGCGGAGAGCCTCGCCATCAGGCGAGAGGAAACACTGGGTCTGAGGCAGGTTCCCATAGCCACGCACTGGAACGTGTGCTTATCCGAGCTACAACAACACTCAAGTGGGGACACGGGGGTCCTTCCAATCTGAGTGGCGCGCAGGTAACCGACACACACAGACGTGCTATGCGCATATGTTCCATCTTTCTATAATAGTAAATAAATATCCGACATGATTTGCACAGGCTAACACGACACAACAAGGAGGAAGGGGGTAACGTGCTAACAGGGCAGAAATATACGAGTAAATATATATAGAGGTGGAGGGGGGACTACGGGAGGGTCAATGTTTTTTCGTTAAGGTTTACTTTTGCCTTTTTGTAATACTTGTTAAAATCGAAAGAACTCTGCCATAAGTTGAAGCTGGCTGTACTCATACCTACGAGCACCGAGCTGTGTATATTACATGATGCGAACAGCAACTAATGGTTACGCAAACAAATGTTTTTAACTTCGTAGCCGATGTTATGGCAACTTGGAAAACCAGTCACAGAGACTCAGGTGACAATTTCAGCGCCAGTATTCCACGGATGTTTCGTTGAACTGTTGACATGATCTTTTCTGTATCTGTAACCAATGAAATACCATGCATTCATGTAACAACAGATAGAAGTGCATAAACTTAATAAAAGAGATTTTTTTAAAAATGATAGCTAGTCCCCCTCCTCTCTTTAGTTTCCTGTCCACATGCACCATTTTATATCCTGATGGTATGGCTTTGATCAGGTCTGGGCCAGAGGCTTCGTTTGCCCATGTTTCGGTAATAAATATAATGTCAGTATTATAGGTGTCAACTTGGAGCGCAAATTCATGTCTGTTCTTAACAAGATACCATGCATTTATTAATGAACATTTGAAGGACTTGTTTTCATGTGATTTATCTGGTATTTCAGATGTCCTAGTCTTATGGTACCCAATTGGAACCTTTGTAAGGGATAACTTGCAGAAAGGGCAGGTTGAAAGATATAGGATGAGATAAGTTGGCGACAACCGGGTGCACGGTCGATGCCAGGAGCGTCGACGTCAGGATCGATGTCGGGGAAGGTCGAGTAAGATTGACTGGGGTTGATCTGGATCCAGGCATAGAACCACGGGGCCCATCCAGAGCCGGGACTAGAGTAGCCGGCTTCGAAGTCCCAGGCCTGCCAACTGACTCCGAGGGGCCCAAAGGCTCATCAGCAGAGTCGGGCTGCCCAAATATGAGGTACAAGGCCTCATAGAACTTCTGGATCTGGGAAGGAGATGCTCCGGCTCCTGGAAAGGGGGAGGCACAGAGCCGTCTCAGAGGCAGGCTCTGGAGACGGAGCCTTCGAGCGATGAAGATTGGGATCCTAAGTCGTGTCGGCTGACCGACGGGGAGAAGTCGAAGAACGCCTTTGCTTCTTCAACTTCTTCTTGTGTTTCCCTGACTTACCCGAAGATCTCCTCTGAGTGTGAGGAGTGTGGGCTCCGCGACTGTTCTCGAGATCTTCCCCTCGAACGGGAGCGACGTGGAGCCACGCACCAAGCCTCCAACAGCTTTCGGGAATGCTCCTGCAAAGCCTTCGGGTTCATTGCCCGGGACTCGGAGAACGACTTCGGGTCGTGGACCCACTCCAGACAACAAAGACACACGAGGTGCGGATCCTTCACGAACATCACCCAGTGGCAGGGACCGCAGGGCTTGAAGCCAGTCCTTGGTTGGGACATCCTCGATGCAACAGGAGTCTATGACTCGAAAAAGACGTAGACAAAAAGTCAGAAAAAGGTAACCAAAAAGTGGCCAGGGGTAGCTGTAATCAAACATAAAAATGGTTAGATTTTATATAGATAAAGTATTGTTTCTGATCAAAGCTAAGAACGAAGGCCTCGAAGCGAGGCCTAGATGGAAAAGCATGTGCCATATGGGAACAATAGAGTCCACAGACACGACCAAATTAGAGTATTTGGTTATGAAAATGCTGACAACAATGTTCGGCGCAGGCAAATGTTCTCGCGTCTTTGTGACTGAAAAAGCACACCATGCCTTGGCTCCTATGCCCCGCCAGGGCACTGGCACCGCAGATAATTACAAAGCTACTAATCCTCTGAGAAGTTGGAGTGGCCTCATCAGCCAGGCTAGCTTGAATCAAGTGGCAAAGTGAGTAGGGGACCCACGTCTGGGCATACCCTGCCAACTTAGGGCGAACAATGCATACACAAAGAGATGATGGACGGAGCGCTGAAACTTTTGAGACACTCACCCCCAGTCACAGATCTGGGTTGAATCCATCATCGATCTTCTTGTGTTTGCTTTGTTCGCCCTAAGTTGGAAGGGTATGCCCAGATGTGGGTCCCTTGCTCACTTTGCCACTGGATTCAAGCTAGCCTGGCTGATGAGGTGTGTTACCCCGAAACTGGTCCCAGGATGCTAGTTTCCGGTCCAGGGAGGGCCTGGCAGTTCGGGCTGGACTGTTCCCATGAGACACAGGGTCAAGACTGATTTGAATATGGCTGGGGCCAAACTGGGGTGGCGAAGTGAGCTAAAGAATGATGATGGATTCAACCCAGATCTGTGACTGGGGGTGAGTGTCTGAAACGTTTCAGCACTCCGTCCATCATCTCCTTGTGTTTGCAAGACTCCACACCACCTTGACTATCTCAGAACCGGCATAAGGCAGAGTCGGCATGAATACCAAAAAGGGAAGCGCCATCAAAAGGCCTGTCAATTAAAGTAGTTTGCACAGCCTCCAAAAATCTGGACGTAAGCAACCATGCACGCCGACGTAGAGCTATGGAAGAGGCCATAGCCTGACCAACAGAATCTGTGGTATCCATATAAGAGTGTCAGCTTGTTGCCCTTCGCGTAACAGATGTAGGAAAGTGCCTCTTTTGGACATGGTTAGCCCACACTTTTTGCGTGAAGAACAAGTTACTTACCTTCGGTAATGATATATCTGTAAGAGACATATATTAGTTATAGATTCCTTACCTTAGAATTACCCACAGGCGTCAGACTGAATCCAGAGAATTTTTTTTCAGCAGTACCCCTGCGCGTCGGTAGGTGGAGTCGGTCGACCCCACGTTCGGCATTGGCATCGTGATCGTCAGAATGACGTCGCAGTATCTACTTAGACGCCGTCCCTGCGCGCTGACATCCGTTCTTTACACGACATTCCACGGCAGAAGCGCAGAGCCATGCAAGACACTGACCACTGGTGCACAAAAACTAGGGCCCCGAAAGGGAGTCCCTTACTCTAGAAGTCAGTTCGCACAACGGGGAGGATGGGTGGGGCGGTAAGGAATCTATAACTAATATATGTCTCTTACAGATATATTGTTAACGAAGGTAAGTAACTTGTTCATCTGAAAGAGACTATTAGTTATAGATTCCTTACCTAAGAATAGATACCCCAGCAATACCAACCCCGGAGGTGGGTCTGTGAACCAAGTTCACACCAGAAAGTCCTGGAGAACTGAAAGGCCAAAGAAGCCGTCTCTCCGGACTTGGCTATCCAGGCAGTAATGTTTAGTGAAAGTGTGCAGTGATGCCCACGTGGCTGCCTGGCAGATGTCACTGACGGGGACTCCACATTCCAAAGCAGTAGTGGCTGCCGTCACCCTGGTGGAATGGGCGTGCAACCCTACTGGAGGCTCCTTTTTCGCCAAGGAATAACAGATTTTAATGCAAAGAACGACCCATCGAGAGATGGTTCGTTTTTGCACTGCCCGACCTTTCTTGGCACCCACATAGCCAACAAAGAGTTGATCATCCACCAGGAATCGTTTTGTGCGATCCAGATAAAATGATAGCGCACGTTTTGGATCCAGACGGTGGAGCCTCTCCTCCTCCTCAGAAGGAAGCGGGGCGGGAAGAAGGTGGGTAAAGTGATGGTCTGTACGATGTGGAAAGAGGTAACCACTTTGGGAAGAAAAGAAGGTCTAGTTCGAAGGACAACCTTGTCTGGATGAACAGCAAGGAAAGGAGGTTTGGAAGAAAGAGCCTGAAGCTCACTCGCCCTGCGAGCAGAGGTGATGGCAACCAGAAAAGCAGTCTTTAAGGTCAAGAGTCTGAGAGGACAGTTATGTACTGGCTCGAAAGGAGCACACATAAGGTAAGTTAAGACCAGATTCAAGTCCCACTGGGGCATTACGAAAGGAATAGGAGGAAAGAAGTGAGTAATGCCCTTAAGAAATCTATTTACAATAGGGAACTTGAAAAGAGAAGGCTGATCAGGAAGGCAAAGAAAGGCCGAAATGGCCGAAAGATAGCCTTTAAGGGTGCCCAGAGTTGAGCCCTGCTGGGCCAAAGAAAGAATGAAGAGGAGAACCTCTGAAAGAGGGGCAGAAAGGGGATCCACAGCCTTTGCTGTGCACCATGCCACAAATTTGTTCCATCTACAGGCGTATACCGCTTTAGTGGAGGGCCGCTGGCTGGCAAGATGACATTACAGACTTTGGAAGGAAGGTCAAAAGCTGTCAACTGTCGCCGCTCAATCTCCACGCAAGGAGGTGGAGGCTGTACACGTTTGGGTGGAGGACCGTCCCCTGTTGCTGCGACAGAAGATCCTCCCAAAGAGACAGTTGGATTGGAGGATCGATGGCCATGTTCAAGAGCTCGGGATACCAGACCCTTCGTGCCCAATCCAGAGCCACAAGAATGACTTGGGCCCGGTCGCGCTTGATCTTCTTCAGCACTCTGGGCAGAAGCGGTATAGGCATATAGAAGACCGCAATTCCACTCGCGACAAAGCGTCGCCGAGCGAGTGCCGCCTTGGAAATTCCAAAGCGCATAACGGCTGACAATGCGTGTTCTCTTCGGTGGCGAACAGATCTAACCAAGGCTCTCCCCACTGCTGAAAGAGACCTTGCACCACCTCCGAGTGAAGATGCCATTCATGATCCATCATGCACCAGCGGCTGAGTTCGTCCGCCCAGGTGTTCAGGGAACCTGCCAGGTGTTGAACCACCAGGGAAATGCCCTGATGTTCCAGCCACATCCAGAGACGGAGAGCCTCTTGACATAGGGTCCACGACCCCACCCTGTCCTGTTGGTTGCAGTACCACATGGCGGTGGTGTTGTCCATGAATACCTGCACTACTCTTCCTTTGACAGAAGGAAGGAATGCTTTCAGTGCAAGGCGGATCGCCCGGAGCACCAGCAGGTTGATGTGGAGCCCGGACTCCGCCAGAGAACAGAGGCCTCTGATCTCTGCCTCTCCCATGTGGCTGCCCCATCCCAGAAGTGACGCATCTGTCACCACTGAGAGGTCTGGTTGGGGAAGGGAAAGGGAAAGGGATCTGCCGTTGACCCAATCCTGGTTCGTTAGCCACCACTGCAATTGGTGTGCAGTGCCCTCCGAGATCTGGACGACATCGGAAAGATTGCCCTGATGCTGTGCCCACTGGAACTTAAGGTCCCACTGCAGAGCCCGCATATGCCACCTGGCATGGTCCACCAGCAGGATGCAGGAGGCCATGAGGCCCAGCAGCCTCAGGATCATTCTCACCGAAATCCGGGATAGAGGCTGAAACATCGGTATCCTAGCCCGAATATCCCGGACTCGCTGCTTGGGAGGATAGGCCCAAAACTGCACTGTATCCAGAACTGCTCCGATGAAAAGGAGCTTCTAAGAGGGAATCAGGTGTGACTTCGGCACGTTGACAGTGAACCCCAGCGAGTGCAGGAGGTCCGCCGTAGTCTGGAGGTGGGAGACGAAAGCCTGGGACGAACTCGCCTTCAACAGCCAGTCGTCGAGATAGGGGAAGACTGGAACCCCTGATCTGCGCAGATGACCTGCTTCCACCGCCATCACTTTCGTGAACACCCGAGGGGTGCTGGTAAGGCCAAAGGGGAGCACGGTAAACTGAAAATGCTTGTGGCCTACCATGAACCGTAGGTAACGACTGTGTGCTGGCGCGTCCTGCAAGTCCAACTCTACCATCCAGTCTCCAGGGTCGAGGGCAGACAAGACCTGGCGAATGTCAACATTTTGAACTTCTCCTTCCAGAGGAAGCGGTTGACGTCCCTGAGATCCAAGATAGGACGCAGGCCTTTGTCCTTCTTGGGCACCAGGAAGTAGTGGGAATAACAACTACGACCTACTTCTGGCACAGGGACTCGCTCGATGGCTCCCTTGGCCAAGAGAGCCGTAACTTCCTGACGGAGAAGGGCTAAATGATCCTCCAACATGCGATGGAGTGTTGGTGGCATGGAAGGAGGGGTAGTCTCGAAGGGGAGGGAGTAGCCCCTTAGGACTATCTGCAAAACCCACCTGTCCGACGTTATATTGTGCCAGTGGGGGAGGTGATGGCGAATCCTGCCACCCACTGGCAACTGGTGGCCCAAAAAGGTCAGACTAGGAAGGCTTGGGTCCCACATCCCCGGCCGTGCAGAGGCTGAGTAGCTTGCGCCGGCCTGTGGCCCTGGGTGGAACGTGGTGGGGCACCCCTTCCATAGCCACGAAAGGGGCGAAAGGCCCAAGGATCTGGCCGTAGCCCAAGAGTCCTTGAAGTGCTCGATCGCATTGTCCGCCTTGTCGAAAAACAGGCGACGGCTATCAAAGGGCATGTCCAACAGGGTCGATTGGACATCCCCGGAAAAGCCAGTGGACCTGAGCCAGGTGTAGCATCTCAAGGATACTGACGTAGAAATCGTTCTACCTAGCGAGTCCGCAGTATCCAGCCCACATCGAATGGCGAACTTCGCTGCGTCTCTACCCTCTGCAACTGCACGGGAGAGTACAGTCCGGGCCTCTTCCGGGCACTGTGGCAGCACTTGCGCAACTGTGTCCCACACAGAGTGGGTGTAGCGGCCCAAGAGACATGCGGTGTTCACCGACCGCAGTCCTAAGCTGGCGGAAGAAAACATTCTTCCTCCCAAGATGGTCCAGCTTCTTGGATTCCCTATCTGCGGGAGCAGTAGGGAACGCGCCTTTGGATGTTGAGGCTTGGACCACCAAGCTCTCAGGGGTAGGGTGTTGGGAGAGGAAAATGGGGTCGCCCGGGGCCGGGCGGTGGCATCGGGCAATCATCCTATCCACAGGAGCCCCTGTGCTGGGCATGGACCAAGTGCCCAGAAGGATGTCGGTAAGGGCCTCATTGAACGGTACCAGGGGCTCCGAAGAGGCCGCCGCCTGAAACCCCTCAGTCGGGAGGTTAGCCCTGACTGCCACCGTAGGAAGCTCAAGGTCCAAGGCCTCAGCCGCCCTACTCAACACCACAGACTAGGAGGCCACGGCAGGGGGAGTAAGCATACCAACGTCTGGGGAAGTATCCAGACCACTGGCATCACCCAACTCCTCTCTCCAGTCCGGCTCTTCTAGCTGGTCTGCCAGAGGGTCCTCCTCACCCTCCTCTGGCTGCCACTCAGGGCGAAAAGGAATGCCAGGATAGTGGTACAAAAGTACCGGTCGGTGCCGGTACCGGCGTCGGTTGACGCCGGTCCGGCTCCGTGCTCTAGTTGAGGGGGAGTCCAGGGTAGACATCGGCCGGGGACACATCTGGCGTCGTCAGAGGAATAGGCGCCGGGGGAGGTGTCCCGAGGTCAACCGGCACTGATCTGGATCCAGGCCTGGGGGCCCTGCGGCGTCGGGGCCGAGCTGCCGGCATCGAAGGCCTAGAACCCCCAGCTGAGTCCGTTGGGCCCGAAGGTGCGCCGGCGGAGTCGGGCTGCCCAAAGATGGAGTGGAGGGCTTCGTAAAATGCATGAAGCTGGTCAGGGGACGCTCCGGCTCCCGGGAAGGCAGGGAAGCTCGGAGCTGTCCCACCAGGCTCCGCAGGCGGAGCCGGACGACAACCTTCCGCGTCCCACGTCGCGTCGGCTGACGGACGGGGAGAAGGCGAAGATCGACGGTGCTTCTTCGCCTTCTTCTTGTGCTTCGACTTACCCGAAGACGAAGACTTCGAAGATGAGTGATGGTGGTGACTCCGCGACCGGTCCTGCGACCTCCCTCTCAACCGGGACCTCAAGCGGCGCAGAGCTGACTGCTGGGCCTCCAGAAGCCTTCGGGACCGCTACCGCAAAGACTTCGGGTTCATGACCCGACAGTCGGTGCACGACTTTGGGTCGTGGTCGCGCTCCAGGCACCAGAGGCACACGAGGTGTGGGTCCGTGACCGACATCAATTTGTGACAAGAGTCACAAGGTTTGAAGCCGGTACGTCGATGGGACATCCCTCCATGCACCAGGTCTCGAACGACTCGAAAAGACGTCGACAAAAGTCAAAAAGTGAAAAAGTGACTAAGGGTACCGCTCTCTCCGGATCTGCACTGGCTGGCGCAGAAAAATAAAGAACCGACGTCAGCGCGCAGGGGCGGCGTCTAAGTAGATACCGCAACGTCATTCCGGCGATCACAATGCCGACGACGAACCCTGAGTCGACCGACGCCACCTACCGACGCGCGGGGTACTGCTGAAGAAAAATTCTCTGGATCCAGTCTGACGCTTGGGGGTAATTCTAAGGTAAGGAATCTATAACTAATAGTCTGTTTCAGATAAATGATGTAGTTTTGACTGGAAGTGAACAGGGTCCCTGCCAACCAGGTCCTCTGTGCAGATCTCCTTCCCTAAACTGTACCTTTTGTTTCCACAATTGGCACCCCTTTAGCTCACATATAACATGTGTATTTGTAACATGTGTATTTGTAAAGCGCACGTAAAGCGCATATAAGTCGCTCATAAGAGGTACCCCTGATACCAAAGGCCTTGTGGGTAAAGAGGGTCCCTTAGGGCTGCAGCATGAATTGTGCTACCCTAAGGGACCCCTCACCAAGCACATGCATACTGCCACTGCAGCCTGCGTGTCTTGGTGCAGACAAAACTGAAGAATCAGCACCGCACACATCCCTGTGTGCCATGCCCATAGACACTGCATGATATATAGGTAAGACACCCCTCTAGCATGCCTTTGCCCTAAGGCAGGGTGCACTATATCTCCTGTGAGGGCATATCTGCCTGAGCAGATATGCCCCTGCAATATCCTTGTCGATTCTTGGATATTGTAAGTGACCAGGGAAACCACAGTAAGTACATGGGCTGGACACTCGCATTACGAGTTCCCCAGCTCCATGATGGTTCACTGAAATATGGGATGTTTGGTACCAAACATCTCAGCATAATAAACCTGCACTGATTCCAGTGTCAGATTTATTAAAAAGTGCACATAGAGGACCCCTTTGAGGGGTCCCTTGAAACCTACCAATCCTAAGTGTGGTCACCGACTGGCCAGAGCCAGCCTGCTACGACCAGACAGTGTTCTGACCTCATGCACACTCTGAGGCAAAGAACAATGCCTTTCCCTGGGTGGAGGTGTTCACACCTCCCCCTGGGCAGGAAGAGCCATTCGTGGCAGGGAGCTTCAAAGGCCTTGCCGCCTTTGGAATGCGACCCCAGCCTCTCCAGTCCTCACCCCCTTTTTGGCAGGAGGACAGGTGGAAAACATAGAAAGAATAGGAGGTGTGCCCCCCTCTGCCAACTCCACCCCTCAGACGCTAGAGGCGAGGTGAAGTGCACTTTTCAGTGCCCACCAACTTGAAGCTGGTAGGAGTCCTCCAATCACCATGTGGGATGAGCATTTAGAGGGTGTAGTCAACCTTAAGGTAAGTAGCCCATTGGCTATTACTGGGCACTCCCTTTAAAAGCCCCTAAATGTAGTATTTAGGTGACCCCACTGAGCCCTGAACTTCAGTTTCTGACAACCTAAGAAAAGTCGGATACTACAGAGCTGCACCAGCAGACAAGGCTGAACAGATTTGGCCCCAGCCCTACCGGCCTGTCTCCAGCCTCGACGATCCTGCACCAAAAGACTTGTCCTGCAGCCAAACGACCTCCAGAGCCCTGGGGGGACTGAACTGTCTTCAATAAGGATCAAGATTCCAGAGAACACCGAACCTGTTCACCCAGAAACCATCTTCAAAGTAAGGCCTCTGTGACCTGAAGAACCGCGAAGCCTGGTCCTGGTTTCACCTCTGCACCCGACGCCTTCGGCCTGAGTCCAAGTGGCCCAATGGTTCCAGCAAGGCTCCACAGTGCTCAAGAGCCCGAGAACATCGTGAGCTAACCTCTCCTGGACTCCTCAACGTCACCTGCAGCCTCTGCACGGAGACCCCTCCAACCGCGACCTGCTCCAGGTAAGCAGTTTCCAACACCAAAATGCACCTCTGCACCCGACCGACTTGGGCCTTGGTGAAGAGAACAAAAGGTGTCCCTACTTCTCGGAGCATCGCAACTTATCTATGCAGCTGTAGGTTTCTTTAGACAGGCCTCCTGGCCTTTGCGTGCAGCCCCAATCCCCATTGATTTGTATTGGGTGCCCTACCTCGAATTTGCACCCCGCACCCAGCCGCCCCTGTGCTGCTGGTGGTGCACTGTTGGTGCTGAACTGAACCTTGCCTAATACGGACCTTAACTTCCGAATACTGGTCTTGTAAGTCGATGTTATCCCGATGTATGCTGAATGTTTTATTCCTCTTATAGGTTAACATTGTAAAGTTTGAAAATTGCAGTGTCCATTTCTTAAACTGAAAAGTATTTCTATTGAAAAACTAATTTACCTATGAACAAGTACTGTGGTTCTTCAAAACAAAGATAACCAAGTATTATTTTTACAAATTGGTCTCAGATTTATTCATTGAGTGTGTGTTTCATTTACTGCCACTGTGTACAATAAATGCTGTGTACAATAAATGCCCTCTGATAAGCCTGACTGCTCACCCACACTACCACAAAAAAGAGCATTAGTATTATCTACTTTCGCCTCTGCAAAACCGCTGGGGATCCACTGGACTCTCTGCACACTATACTTCATTTTGGTATAGTATATAAAGAGCCAGTTTCCTACTCAGGGGGAACAAGAGCATTCCGGGCTTCCTCCAGAAGGGAGGGCAAGAGGTGTTCCACTGAGTCCCACAAGGCGTGGGAGAAGCGGGCGAGGACACAAGAAGTGTTTAGAGAGCGCAGGGCAGCACTAGAAGAAGAGAAAATACGCCTACCACAAGCGGCAAATTTCCTGGCCTCTCTCTCTCTCCGGAGGAACAGGAGGGAGAAAATCTATATTTTGGGAGGCCAAAGCAGCCTGAACCACAAAGCTCCTAGTGGAGAGATGTTTAAGGAGACAGGAGGGATCCCCTGGGGCTGGACGATGCCTCTGAGAAATAGAGCGATACACCGGGGGCCCTGTTTCAGGATTAGCCCAAGCATCCAGCAGGATAACAAAAAGACAGCCAGTATAAGGAAGAACAGGCTCAACATTAGACTGGTCAGGATGTAGAATGCCAATTAAAGGGTCTGTTGACAATTCCACAGAAGGCACTTGTAAATCCAGTACGACCAAAATTCGATACAGCATGTCTGCCAGAGTGGAACTCTCCTCTGTAGCCAAACCAGGATGGAGACAAGAGGCTGGAGGCTTGAGAAGATTCCAAGCCACCGACGTCACCCAAGTCAAGTAACCAGTTATAGTGCATAGGGGGTGGAGCCATATCTAAAATGGGAGGGGGACACACCACACCGTCTGTAGAACTTCCACAACCATGGTCCTCAGAAGGATAAACCAGAGGAAGGGAGTCTGAGACAGTCCGCTCCATAGGCTCTGCATCCAACGCCGTAACTGAAGCTGGTCAGCGTAGAGAAAGCGACACCTCGATGCCAGAAAGAGCATCGACAGCACCACTATGGGAGCCGGCAGACAAAAGCCCTATGCTGACATCGAAGTCGATAGACCAGAAGCAAGAGCCAAAGGTGGGAATCTCAACGGGCTGTGCACCGGCGTCACTAAGGTGTGAGATTCAGGACGCTGACCTGAAGCAGAGTGAGAACCCGTCGGCGGGGTCCCAGGCATGACCTCACGCACTTCCGTGGGGCCCGAAGGCGCTCCAAAGGGAGGAAAAAATCCTAGAATAGAATGAAGAGTTTGAGAATATTGTCTCATCTGGGTCAAAGATGCCCCGGCCCCAGGATAGGTGAGGAGACGTGGGGCGGACCCATGCCCCGACACTTCAACAGAAGAGTGGGGACCAGTTGTAGGCGACAAAGGCGGGTGGTGCCGCCATTTCAGCCGCAGACACCGAGACTTACCTCGAGACGTCGAAGGAGAATGACACCTGTGGGAATTACTCCTAGTGCAGTCAGTCTGTACAGCACGTAGGAGATTGAGGATCATGAGAAGGCTTTGATGGCACTGATATCAATGTCGCAAGGAGCTTCATGTGGCATTCCCGGTAAGCTTTCGGTTGGAACTGGCAACAGGAGTCGCACTCTTCGGAGTCATGGTGCTCACCCAGGCACCATATGTAAACTGAGTGCGGGTCCGTGGTGGACATTTGTCTTCCACAGGACTCACAGGGCTTAAACCCAGAGGACATTGAAGAAGGGTAGAAAAAGGGCACACTGCTCGGTCGACGAAAAAACGTTAAGTAGGCCGAAAAACGGGCAGAGGAAATGCAGTGCGGATCTGCGTTGAGTGAGTTGCAACTTATTGATGTATGGCGCCTCCATCATAAGGGGAGCTTGCCTACCATTACTATTCACGTGCATAGGGCATACATAGATTAGGCTGTTCTGGGACACAGGGAAGATGTAGCGGTGTTTCCGCACTCTTCATACTTGAACCAATACCTTTGAGGTCACTCACCACTTCTAGTCACCTTGCTTCCTAGGGGACCTAGGCCCAAAATGGCATTATGGACACTGAGGGCTGAAGTGCTGGCAGAAGGGGGTGTGCAGCCCACATCTGGGAATTTACTTCCTGGTTCTTCCAAGAAAACTAAGGGACTGCAGCAAGCAGGGTGGTGGAATGGGAGGACTACAAGGCGATGCTGAGAATCCATGGCTAATGTGTTTGGGATACGAAAGAAAATGGAGCAGGAGCTGCTTGGGCTGGAACGTGCACCTTATGCCTGGTTTCGCAAGGGTCTGCACAACTAAGGCAGAAATGCTTGAAGACTACCTGTCAGGTGCAGGGCTGCTGAGGTTGTCGGCAGACTAGCGGCAGCAGCTCGAAGCTCCACAGGAGCTGACGGAGCTGCGGGAGGTGCTTGAGACCCTCCTGCGGGGGAAAAAAACTGAAGCGTATGGCTTTCCAGTGGAACTGTATAAATGTATGTTGTCCCATATACTGGACCACTGAATGGAGATCTACCTAGAGGTGTGGAAGATGGGAGTGCTGCCTCGAAGCATGCAAGAAGCAGTAATAGTGTTGATTCCAAAGGCTGGGTGGGACCCTGCCTGCCTGGCCTCCTACAGACCGCTTTCCATGCTCAAAACAGATGTGAAAATGCTCCACAAAGTGCTGGCTAACAAACTACTCAGGGTAGTTGGTTTCCTCATACACTCTGATCAAACAGGGTTTAGTCCCAGTAGAAGCATGATGTATAACATCCAGAACATCAACCATTTGATGCCTTCACTGGCTGGCTCCCCTGTTTCTGCCGCACTGGTTCAACTGGTTCCGGAACAGGTGTTTGACACGGTGGGGTGGGAATATCAATGGGCAGTCTTGCAGCTCATGGGGTTCGGCCACAACTATATTAAATGGGTGCAGCTATTTTACACGGACCCAGTGGTCAGGGTCCACACTTGAGACGCGGTCTCAGATGAGTGGACGTTGGGCAGAGAGACAAGATAGGGGTGTCCGCTGTCCCTGGTACTCTTTTTGCTGGCAGTGGAACCACTCGTGTGTCGGCTGCGTGCGAGACTGATACCTTGGAAAATCTCCCTGGGCAGACAAATAAAGGTTGTGTCCCACTACGCAGACGATGTCCAGCTTTATCGGAGAGATGCAGCCAGGGCGATGCCTCTGCTGCTGAAGGAGCTGGAAGTCTTTGCAGTGGTGTCCAGCTTACAAACAAACAAGGCAAAAAATCATTTGTTCCCCCTGGGAGGACTGGGCCAGCAACGAAGGGTCACACTGGGAGGGCTGGGGCTGAGATGGGAGACTGATTGAATCTGATATCTAGGCATATGGATTGCACGAACGATGACAACACAAAACGAACTAAACGCTGAAACACTGCTGAAAGGGCTTGAAAGCTCAGTGCCGTTCTGGGTTTGACTGCAGCTGCCACTTATGGGCATGTGTCAGTTGCCAAAATGGTGTTCCTCCCTCAATGTATATACGTGATGCAAAACATGATTTGTCATATACCAATGGCAGCATTTCGCTGCCTAGATCAGATGCGTGGCCAATTGGTATGGGGCAGGAAAGGGAGCCAAGTGAAGCTAGACATTCTCAAGCTTTCCCTAACGTAGAGTAGATTGGGGCTCCCAGACTTCTTTCTGTATTCTGAGGCAATGCAACTGCAGCACACAATTAGTTGGTTCAAGGATAATCCAAACTGGGAGCGAAATCTACTGGTAAAGGCAAGTGGGCCGTTCTCACTCCCAGAGCTCTTCCTGATGGGTAGGGGAGTTGCTAGGAACACCCCCTACCTGATAAGGCAATAGGCAGAAACTAGGCTTAGGGTGGTCACTAAGACCTTGCAAAGGGCCCCCTTCACCCAAAATCCTGCATTGTAAAGGTTTCGGTCCTTCTCTGCCCTACAGAACGCAATGTCCTATGCCTGGTGGCGCAACAGAGGCTGCAAAACTGTGGGCGACCTCTACTGCAATAACAGATTTATCACCTTCGAGCAGGAGCAGTATGTGGTGGAAACGAGGCAATTTTTACAGTATGCAAGACCATCTCATAAGGCCTCTCAGGTATGGCCAACATTTCCAGACAAACTGCAGGAGCATAGCTTGGTACGGCAGTTGACTGACCAGGCAGGCTGCAAAGGGCTGATCTCACACAAACAGGGCACAGCTGGAAAACAAGGGAGTCACAACAGAGAGGGCGAGTGGAGGCTGCCTGTCCGGATGAGCTGACAGAGCGGGACTGGGGGAAGGCCTGCGAGGCAGTGAAGTCTGTATTATACTCCCTAGATCTCCCACTACTGGGTCACCCTGGCATGCTGCTGGCCAGTGAAAATAAAATAGCAGCTATTGAAACTTAACATTACTAAATGAGGAGACCTGAACAATGGGGGCAGTTTTATTGGACATGATACGGCCACAAGCAGAGAAAGCCACAGAGTGCGGACTACTGTTCTATATCATCGACTCCGAGTAACCACTATAGCACTTATCTCCACCTTTCCTTAGGAGCCTCCCCACTTCAAACCTATAGACCACTTGACATCAGCAACTACTTCTAAACGCTTAGTAATGACTTTGTATAGGTCTTTGCAGTAAGATGCACTAGTCTACACATCTAACTTCAGAGACAAATGTAACATTAAGTTACAATCTCCATCATCCAAAAAAGGATGGCAATATAGTACTGACTGGAGCTCTGTTGCCAAATGTTAGGCTGCATATAACAAAAGAAAAAAGTAGTTCTACTAATGAAAGCAGTGAAATGATACAAGTCATCCGATCAAATGGATGGTAACGAAGCTATGCTTTAGGGGAGAGACAAACAAACACAAGAAGAGGAAAGGAAGAAACCAACCAAATGAGGTTGACAAAAAAGCCACCCAACAATAAGCAATGGGCTGATCCAAAGCCCACTGTAAGTATTGGTGCACAAGTTACTAACTTGTGTAACGATATATCTGTAAGAGACAGTAGTTAGTGACAGATTCCTTACCTTAGAATATCCCCAGGCGTCAGGCTGGATCCGGAAAGTTTTTGCGTAGCAGTACCCATGCGCGTCGGTAAGCGGCGTCGTGCGGCTCCGCGTCCGTCGTCGGCGTCGTGATCGCCGGGATGACGTCACGGGCAGTACTTCGACGCCGCCCCTGCGCGCTGACGTCAGTTCTGTACACGACTTTCCGCGCCAGGAACGCAGAGCCATGCAAGAAGCTGACATAGGTGTCTGAAAAATACTAGGGCCCTGAAAGGGATGTCCTTAACCCTAGAAATCAGTTCGCAGAACTGGGAGGATGGGTGGGGCGGTAAGGAATCTGTCACTAACTACTGTCTCTTACAGATATATCGTTACACAAGTTAGTAACTTGTGCATCTGAAAGAGACACGTTAGTGACAGATTCCTTAACTTAGAATAGATACCCCAGCAATACCAACCCCGGTGGTGGGTCTGCGAACAAAGATCAGACAAGGAAGTCCCGGAGGACAGAATGGCCAAAGAAGCCGTCCCTCCGGACCTGGCTGTCAAGGCAGTAATGCTTGGTAAACGTGTGCAGCGAGGCCCACGTAGCTGCCTGACATATATCTTGCAGCGGAACACCACGGCCTAAAGCCGTGGTAGCAGCCGTTGCCCTGGTGGAATGGGCCCGCAGCCCAACAGGAGGCTCCTTCTTAGCCAAAGAATAGCAGGCTTTGATACACAAGGTGACCCAGCGGGAGATGGTTCTCTTGTGCACCGCCCGACCTTTTTGGCGCCCACGTAGCCAACAAAGAGCTGGTCATCCACCCGGAAGTGTTGTGTGCGGTTGACATAAAAGGAAAGCGCACGTTTTGGGTCCAGACGGTGGAGCCTCTCTTCCTCTCTGGAAGGATGCGGAGGCGGAAAGAAGGTGGGCAAAGTGATGGTCTGCCCAATATGGAAGGCAGTAACCACCTTTGGCAAGAAGGACGGACGCGTCCTAAGAACAACCTTGTCTGGATGGACAGACAGAAAGGGAGGTTTGCATGATAGAGCCTGGAGCTCACTCACCCGCCGAGCGGAGGTAATGGCCACCAGAAAGGCTGTCTTCAAAGTAAGAAGACGAAGAGGACAGTTACGTAGAGGCTCAAAGGGAGCGCACATTAAAAGGTAAGAACCAAGTTTAAGTCCCACTGAGGCATGACAAACGGAACAGGAGGGAAGAGGTGTGTAATGCCTTTTAGAAACCTGTTAACAACAGGGGACTTAAAAAGAGAGGGCTGATCAGGGAGCCAGAGGAAGGCCGAGATTGCACAAAGATAGCCCTTGATGGTACCCAGGGCAGAACCCTGTTGGGCCAGAGAAAAAAGGAACAGAAGAACCTCGGAAAGAGGGGCAGAGAGGGGATTCACAGCCTTTGCTGTGCACCATGCCACAAACTTGTTCCACCTGCAGGCGTATACCACCTTAGTGGAGGGACGCCTGGCTGCCAGAATCACATCACAAACTTCGGGAGGCAAGTCGAAAGGAATCAACTGCCGCCGCTCAATCTCCACGCAAGCAGGTGTAGACTGGACAGGTTCGGGTGGAGGACCGTCCCCTGCTGCTGCGACAGAAGATCCTCCCGAAGAGGCAGACGGATCAGGGGATCGACGCTCATACTGAGTAGCTCGGGATACCAAACTCTTCGAGCCCAGTCCGGAGCCACAAGGATGACTTGGGCCCGGTCGCGCCGAATCTTCTTTAACACTCTGGGTAGAAGTGGTATAGGCGGAAAAGCGTACAACAGACCGCAACTCCACTCGCGACGAAAAGCGTCGCCGAGCGAGTGCCGCGTTGGAAATTCCAACGCGCAGAACTGATGACGTTCTCTTCGTTGGCGAATAGATCTAACCAAGGCTCTCCCCACTGTAGAAAGAGTCCTTGCGCCACTTCCGAGTGAAGACGCCATTCGTGATCCATCATGTACCTGCGGCTGAGTTCGTCCGCCCTGGCGTTCAGGGAACCTGCCAGGTGTTGAACCATCAGGAATATGCCCTGATGTTCCAGCCATGTCCAGAGGCGCAGAGCCTCCTGACATAGGGTCCACGACCCCACCCCGCCTTGTTTGTTGCAGTACCACATGGCGGTGGTGTTGTCTGTGAACACCTGCACTACCTTCCCTTTGACAGAGGGAAGGAATGCCTTGAGTGCAAGTCGGATCGCCCGGAGCTCCAGAAGGTTGATATGGAGCCGGGACTCCGCCGGAGACCAGAGGCCTCTGATCTCCGCCTCTCCCATGTGACCGCCCCATCCCAGAAGGGACGCGTCCGTCACAACTGTGTGCTCTGGCTGGGAAAGGGAGAGGGATCTGCCCATGACCCATTGCCGGTTCGAGAGCCACCACTGCAACTGTTTTGCAGTCCCCTCCGAGATCTGGACGTGATCGGACAGGTTGCCCTGGTGCTGCGCCCACTGGAACTTCAGGTCCCACTGCAGAGCCCGCATATGCCATCTGGCATGATCGACCAGCAGGATGCAGGAGGCCATGAGGCCCAGCAGCCTCAGGGTCATCCGTACCGAAACCCAGGATAGAGGCTGAAAGATCGGAATCATAGCCTGAATATCCCGGACTCGCCGTTCGGGAGGATAGGCCCGAAACTGCGTCGTGTCCAGAACTGCTCCGATGAAAAGGAGCTGTGGAGAAGGAATCAGGTGCGACTTCGGCACATTGATGGAGAACCCCAGCGAGTGCAGGAGTTCGGCCGTAGTCTGGAGGTGGGAGACGACTGCCTGGGACGAGCCCGCCTTCAGCAGCCAGTCGTCGAGGTAGGGGAAGACTGGAACCCCTGCCCGGCGCAGATGAGCTGCCACCACCGCCATCACTTTCGTGAACACCCGAGGGGCACTTGTGAGGCCAAAGGGGAGCACGGTAAATTGAAAATGCTCGAGGCCCACTATGAACCGCAGGTAACGCCGGTGGGCCGGCAGGACGGGGATGTGGAAATAAGCGTCCTGCAAGTCCAACGCTACCATCCAGTCTCCAGGGTCTAGGGCAGTCAAGACCTGAGCTAAGGTGAGCATCTTGAACTTCTCCTTCCGGAGGAAGCGATTGACGTTCCGGAGGTCCAAGATAGGACGCATGTCCACCTTGTCCTTTTTGGGCACCAGAAAGTAGTGGGAGTAGCAACCACGTCCTACTTCTGGGGTCGGAACGCGCTCGATGGCCCTCTTAGCCAAGAGGGCCGCAACTTCCTTCTGAAGAAGCACCAAGTGATCCCCTGACATGCGGTGGAATTGAGGTGGCATGGCTGGGGGGGTGGTCTCGAAGGGGAGGGAGTAGCCCCTTCGGACAATGTCCAAGACCCACCTGTCCGAGGTGATGGCACGCCAGTGGTGAAGGTGATGGCGGACCCTGCCCCCTACTGGCGTGCTGTGCACCTGAAAGGAAGGACTAGGAGGGCTTGGAGGCCGCGGACGGGGCGGGGTTGGTGGCCTGACCCGCACGCTGGTTGCCTGACCCGCCACGGCAGGAGCCACGTCCTCGGCCACGCGAAGACGCTTGCTGCGCAGGCCGGTGGCTGGGCAACGGACGTGACTGGGCGCCACTTCCGTGGCCACGAAAGGGGCGAAAAGCAGATGGCTGCGGAGGGCGTACAGCAGAAAGGCCCAGGGACTTGGCCGTAGCCCTAGAGTCCTTAAAACGCTCCAGCGCATGGTCTGCCTTGTTCCCAAAAAGACCGACCCCATCAAAGGGCATGTGCATAAGAGTGTTCTGGACATCACCCGAGAAACCAGTGGTTCTCAGCCAGGCGTGACGGCGCAGCGCCACTGTCGTTGCAATTGATCTACCCAGCGAGTCGGCGGTATCAAGGCCACATCTAATGGTAAATTTAGCTGCATCTCTTCCTTCCGCAATGGCGCGGGAAAGCAGTGTCTGGACCTCCTCAGGACACTGGGGCAAAGCTTGCGCCACCGAGTCCCACAGAGAGTGGGAATATCGGCCCAAAAGGCAAGCAGTGTTGACAGACCGCAAGCCAGCACTGGAGGAAGAAAAGACCTTCTTCCCAAATTGATCCAGGCGTTTGGATTCCCTATCCGGAGGAGCGGTAGGGAAGGCGGTTTGGGAAGCAGAGGCTTGGACAACCAAGCTCTCAGGAGTGGGGTGTTGGGAGAGGAACAGGGGGTCGCCCGGGGCGATGGCGTCGGGCCACGTTCCTATCCACAGGAGCCCCTGTGGCGGGCTTGGACCAGGTGCCCAAAAGAACGTCAGAAAGTGCGTCATTAAACGGCAGCAGTGGCTCCGAGGAGGTAGCCGCCGGCTGAAGCACTTCCGTCAGGAGGTTAGTCCTGATGGCCACTGTAGGCAATTGGAGGTGTAAGGCCCCAGCTGCTCTACGCAACACCGTTGCAAAATTTGCTCCCTCCTCCGTTGCCACGGAAGGAGGAGACAGCATGCCAGGGTCAGGGGAGGTGTCCAGCCCACTGGCATCCCCAAGTTCCTCAGCCCAGTCCTGTTCGTACTCACACTGCCGTGTGAGAGGGTCCTCCGACCCCTCCCAGTCCTCTTCGTCCTCCTCAGGTTCAAAATAAGGAGAAGGAGGGACACGCGGGACCCAAGGTCTCAACCGACGCTGGTCCGGCGCTGTGTCCGGATCCGGAGAGAACCGGGGAACGACGCCGCCCGGAGCCCCGGGCGGCGTCGGAAACGGCACCGGAGACATCGGCGCCGGCGGAGGCGTAGTTAGGTCAACCGGCGTCGATGGGGGTTGCGGCAGCACCGGAGCCGGGATCGAGGCCGGGGCCGGGACCGAGGCTGGTGTGACAGGCGGCGCCGAGACCGGAGTCGTCGGCGGCGCCGGGGAAACCCCATCAGGGCCCGCGGGGCCCGGAGGCGCACCGGGGGGGGACCTTGAGGCCCGAAGAGGCGGGCCATGGCTGACAGGAATTCCTGTATCTCGGCCGGAGTCGCCCCCGAACCCGGGAAGGACGGGTAATGCGGGGGCGGCTCCACAGGCACTCCCGGAGCCGCGGGGACGGTGCCGACAGAAGCCTTAGCCGAGTCGCGAGACCGGCGAGGCGAAGTCGTTGAGCGATGACGCTTCTTAGACTTTTTATGCTTCGACTTACCGGAGGAGTGCGAAGACTTGGACCCCAACGACCGATGAGGACTCCGCGACCGGCCCTTCGACCTCTCACGTGACCGGGGCTTGGTGTGGCGCGGAGCCGACTGCCGGACCTCGAGGAGCTTTCGAGACCGCTCTCGCAAAGCCTTCGGGTGCAAGGCCCGGCAGTCGGGGCACGACTTCGTGTCGTGGTCGCGGCCGAGACAGTAGAGACACTCTAAATGCGGGTCTGTGATCGACATCATACGACCACAAACGTCGCAGGGCTTGAAGCCGGGCATCCCTACCGACACCTTCGGAGTCGAGAGACTCGTGAGAAAAAACAGTGAAAAATCACCAAAAATATAGTCAAAAAATGACTAGGGCACTGCTCTTCCCGGATCTGCGCTTACTGGCGCGGAAAAAGAAGAACTGACGTCAGCACGCAGGGGCGGCGTCTAAGTACTGCCCGCGACGTCATCCCGGCGATCACGACGCCGACGACGGACGCGGAGCCGCACGACGACGCCTACCGACGCGCAAGAGTACTGCTACGCAAAAACTTTCCGGATCCAGCCTGACGCCTGGGGATATTCTAAGGTAAGGAATCTGTCACTAACGTGTCTCTTTCAGATATTACGCTTAAATAGGTCTACGACAAGATGTATCTAAAGTAGTCTCTAGGACAGACCTAAAAGTAAAAAAGTGATTTCTGGGATGGTCCGGTTACAAAACAAAATCGCACTTTGTCCAATTCTCATTTGGTACGGAAAGAAGGCACGTAGGTAAGGAGGTGGAAGTTAAAGAGGTAAATACTGTGCGTTGAGTGGCCTCAAATTGCTGTGTGAATGCAGGTTTTCTTTTTAAGTACAATCACAATGTTACGCAGGGTTTAAAACAGTTGGCAATGGAAAGTAGAAGAATGTAAAAGAAACTATCAGAAACACAAAACCCCATGAAATAAGTTATACCCAATAGGCATGTCCAATGACACAGTACCCCCCTCCCTCCACATAATATAATACGTACCAATTATGGAATGACCGTGGTAAGGCAATTTTGAAAGAGACAGCTTTTCAATCAAAGAGCACACTGTTAACGAAGAAAAAAATACGATCCAGATTATTGCAGAATTTAGGTTAGTCAAAGTAACAACAAACATCAAATTTATATTAGTTAGGTTGTTATCCTTCCCAAACACAAAACCTACTTTATCTGCAAAATATTCAAATGAGTTACACAAAAAGAGAACACTTTCCACTTTATTTTGTGTTTTGCGTCCTAGTATGCATTGTTTCGTTTATGGCACTATGCCAGTTTGCACTCACCTTTCAAATGGCCACAGGTGATGTAATTGAAAACTGGGTGCAGAGAAAGTAAGAACAGGAGCCTTGTGCCAGGCAGGCGCGTGACCTATAGAGTAGCGGGTGGTAAGTGATCCCATGGGCTCCCAGGCCTTTAACAGCATCTATTGTCGGTGCATTCATCTTCCCCACACCAGGGCTCGGTGCACCTCCCCAGTGACTAACAACTCCAAAAGAGGGCTACTGGTGGTGGTCTACAACATTAGCAATAGTCCCTTTTACAGGCAGCACTAGTGGCCTATGAAGCTCGGTCTCTGACAAGCACAGTGACACATAAGCAGGGCGACTAGGAGGCATTGAGGCATCGACTATATTATATCCCCTAGAAAACAGATTTTTACACATTTTGGAGATAGCGTTCTTAACTACAAAAAAGAATGCCAGGCATTCAATGGAAAATAGATGAGTATGTAACCTTACTCCTTAGCTAAGATCAGACAAACAAGATGGATTCACCAACGTTAACAAGTAAGGTAGCTAAGGAGTTATATACATTTAAAAAAGGCAAATAATATGGGATGGTGGCATGAATAAAAAAAACAACTCTATTTTATAGTTTGTTGTGACTGGAATGCAATATCTCCAAGATACCAAGAAATAGTGAGATAAATATACGTGTTCATCAGTAAAGGAACCAGAGACGACAGTCACAACATGGATCCTATGTTGTCTTATGTAATGGGAAGGAAATAGATCTACCAAACCCCAATAAACAGATAAGAATGTTATCATAGAGCCAGGGTGATCTAATAAGCCACTACGGTAGAAGGACCACATGCCTTCAATCGCTACATAAAGAGACCTTCAAAGAGATCTCAGGCCTCAAAATACGCCCTCGAGGGGTTAGGCATGTAGTGTGCAAAAGTCCAGGTCAGTGAAAGCCCCTTCCAGTGAGAACATGAGATTCTCACAAGGTCTGTTTATCACGGATATATTGTAGGGGGAAGCGCAGTGGCTGATCGGGCTTCAACTTTCAACAGCACATGTTCGCTATCAGCTACATGGCTTGTTGGCATCTGAAAAGACACTTTTGTTTACACATGCAGGTATGATTACAGTAACAGCATTTAAAAGTTTTGGTCCTACACAATGAAATTATTTTCAAGTGACATTGATGTTATGTTGAGTCGTTAGTGAGAGGATGACTCCTTAGTAATCAATTGAAATGTACTGTCTGTCGGCAACTGATATCCAGAAAGTAGGAAACATACATATGATGGTATTTGGAACACCACAGTATAATTCTTGAACAGGGGTATTTACTTTCAAATGCGTAAAGAAAAAATGACATGGTCTAATGTGAAAATTATAAGATTGAACTGCACCGAATGTAATATTCTGTAATCGATTGCATGAATTTATCAAAATATTGTACTGTAAAGCAACAAATGGAACAATGTAAAAACTATATAGAGAAATATATTAAAAGTAAAGTTACATTTCATGAAAAGATTCAGTAAAGACGCATTATTGTGGGAAACATTAGTTCTTGCGCTGTCTTGGGGAAACGAGTTTGGCTATTCAGGTTCCTCGGCTATGGCTTTGGTGGGAAGTCAAAGGTGAGCACAAATAAAAGTGAGAACACTATATTTGAAAAATATTAACGAAACAAATTAAAATGTAATGCAGGTGTGTATAGCTAACAAATGTCGACTTTAGGAATACTCTGCCTGCCACCTACTTCACATATGTACTTACCATGGAGGTTTGAGTGTAAGTATACAGCCTAGTGTCATGGAACCAACTTCAGAACTTTGTGAAGGTACTGCATAGGACTATGGACCCTCTTACTTTCTATTACTATACAAAAGTCAATTGAAAAGTCAACTTTTCATTATTTCATAGGTTTAGACAAAGATAGAGTGATATCAACTGGATCTGATAAGGATCTTTAAATGTGAGAGCAGCTGATCATACCTCCTCTTGCAGGGACACATCTAATTCCTTGTCAGGAGACCGTTGGATACGCATGAGTTCAACAGGATGCACTACTACTCTCCTAATGTGAAAGAGACAAACAACTTGTAATCCCTGAATAATAATCAGGGTTGAACTGGGAGAGAAGACAGGCCCAGGCACCAAAATAAAAGTGACCGCCATCAGTGAATCAGATAGCAAAAAAAGTTACCCATGTTTGCAAACTGGGGCAGATTTGAACTTGTAAAGGAGCAGTATGAGTGTTTTGCAAGGCATGGAAGAATGCTTGGGCTTACGCTTGCTGCAGGCAATGTTTGTTTTAATATCAGGGAAATAGCCATAAAACTGGCACACACACACTGACCTGTCAGACATGTCCTTCGGGCACTGCCCGACTGCCCTTTAGGCCAGTCCGACCCTGACAGTAATATGGAAGCATGCACTCTGATGATCCTAAATGACAGCTGGTTCTCTCTGCCAAATAATGGAAATCTGAGCCATCTTGGTGTTTTTGCTCTTGACGTATATCACTGATGTAAAGGACAAAGGGAGAGGACTCTGTGCATGGCATCTTTTTCTTTACAATGCCTCCTTTAACAGCAGTACACTCACATATGCATGGTAAAACAATGGATGGGAAGTCGAAAATTTGGAAATAGCAAGACATATCTTTGCTTCACATATTTTATAACGTGCAGGTCTGAGGATGACCCTGCCATATCTCTAGAAACAGTAGAGAAATGGTGGTCCACTGAGGTATCAAAGCCCTTGTGTTCACAGAACCTGCGATGAGAAAGAGGCATGAACCATGACCCTACACAGAATCAACAGCAGAAGGCATGATGGTAAAAATTAAAAGGGGGCTGAGCAGATAAAGGGAGTGGGGAAAGTCCTGGAGATATAGATATAATGCTGAAAGATAAAGGGTTGAATATAAAACTAGGGTGCGGTGATCTGTCTCTTTAAGGGGTCACAAAATACACTCTGTGAGACAATCTGTTCACTGAAATCTTTATGTTGCATCCATTAACAGCAAACCAATGCACTTCCAATGTGGGTCTCAACAAGGGGAGCGTACACTAACATATCCCCTTACAAAAATAAGGGCATATGTTTTCCTATTATCTTCAATGGTAGTGCTCAATATTGCTCTTCTGACATCACCAAAAGAGTTCCAACAGAGACTCCAATACTGGTGTGGTACTTCCATTACAGCAAGATGGTAAAGGAATTTGGTGGGTGTCTATCTTGCAGGATCAACTATGGCACACACTTAATGCAGGTAATATGAAAGATAAGCTGATGTGGCTGAAGGAAGGGCAGCAGGTTTAAGGATTGTATGTCCTGGGCGCAGCAAGGGAAGGCGTGCGTCCCTCAGAATTTGGTTGATTGAATTGAGGTCTTTCTTAATTAAAACATAACCAAGTCACCCTCTCTCTTAGATTGGAAGAGATGCTGTAAATCAAAGAGAAAGTCCAACAGTACATATAAACATCAGGGGAAACCCTGACTTATGGAGCAAAACATTTAAGCACAATATAACTTAGGTCCATAAAAGGTTGGTCACTGAGTGATCAACTTTTGATTCATGTATGTATTACTTTTATTTTTACTGCATTAAAGGATTACGCTTATTTTTTGGGAATCAGATACACAGCTCTGTTCGCATGGTCAGGCATCAATAAAATCTGTCATTTCAGAATTATTTTGGAGGGTCATACATCTTGAGGTAAAAACCTTGACCACAATTTTTCTAATTTCAAAATCCCTGTGCACAGGAAGCAATTGAAAATCAACATTTGTACTGGATTGAGGAGGCCTGAATAAAAATGTCATCAGCAGTCACCAGAGTAATCAGATGATTGTTAAATTACAACATTTCCTGGAGCAGACTTTCTTTAGAAATGCAGACTAGGATTCTGAGATGGCTTAGCTCAAGGAAAGAATGGCTTCCCAAGATACATTCCAAAGCATCACTGACTATCTGGAAGCACTAGCAGCAGTATCTGCATATGAACCCAGAGTAAAAGACACACAAATGATGGATGGAAAGAGGAACAAATCAAACATTCACCACCAGTCGAGCGATCTGGGTTAAATCCATAGTTCTTTTGCTCACCATGCCACCCCAGTTTAGACCCAGCCATATGCAAATCAGTCTTGACCCTGCTCCTCCTGGGAACAGTCCAGCCCAAACTGCCAAGCCAGGTCTTCCCTGGACCAGAATCAAGCATCCTGGGATTGGTTTCGTGTACCACCCTTCATCAGCCAGGCCAGTTTGAATCCAGTGGCACAGTGAGCCCGGGACCCACATCTGGGGTGGCATGGTGAGTAAAAGAATAATGGATTTAACCCAGATCTCTTGACTGGGGGTGAATGTTTGAGTTTTTGGGCATTCAGCCAGTCGTCGAAATAGGGGAAGACTGGCATCACTGATCTGCGCAGATGAGCTGCGACCACCACCATCTCCTTGGTGAACACCCAAGGGGCATTATTAAGGCCAAAGGGGAGCACCGTACACTGAAGTGCTTGTGGCCTACCTTGAACCACAGGTAGCACCGATGGGCAGGCAGGACGGGAATGTGAAAATAGGCATCCTGCAATTCCAACATTACCTTCCGGTCTTCGAGGTCTAGGGCAGACATGATCTGACACAGAGTGAGCATTTTGAACTTTTCCTTTTTGAGGAAGTAGTTGAGGAATCGCAGATCTAGAATAGGACGAAGGCCTTTGTCCTTTTTCGGGACCAGAAAGTAGCTGGAATAGCAGCCACAGCCTACTTCTGGCATCGAAACACTCTTTATGGCTCCCTTGGCCAAGAGAGCCCTGACTTCCTCCTGAAGCAAGTTCAGGTGGTCCTCCGTCATCCGGTCGTAAGGCTGAGGCATGGATCAATCAATCAGGGTTTGTAAAGCGAGGCTACTCACCCGTGAGGATCTCAAGGCACTGAGGGGGGGAAGGAGGGCTGCTGATCAGTCTGGGAGCTGGGGTTCAGTCGAAGAGCCAGGTCTTGAGATCCTTCCTGAATTGGGTCAGTGACAGGGAGAGGCCAGGTCTTGGCGGCGAGGTAGGAGAAGGATCTTCCTCCAGTTCTGGTCTTGCGGATCCGTGGGACGGCGACCAGGGCCAGTTGGGCGGAGCGGAGGTGTCTGGTGGGTACGTAGAATGAGAGGCAGTTGTTTAGATATGTTGGTCCTGCGTCATGGAGGGCTTTGTAGGCATGTGTGAGGAGCTTGAAAGTGATTCTGTTGTTGACAGGGAGCCAGTGGAGTTCTTGAAGGTGTTCGGTGATGTGGCTGCGGCAGGGGATGTTGAGGACCAGTCTGGCTGCAGCGTTTTTTAACATTCTGTAGCTTCCGGAGGAGTTTCTGGGTGACGCCAGCGCAGAGTGCGTTGCGGTAGTCGAGTCTGCTGCTGATGAGTGCATGGGTGACCGTCTTTCTGGATTCTGTGGGGATCCATCTGAAGGTCTTTCGAAGCAGGCAAAGCGTGTGGTAGCATGATGAGGAGATGGCGTTGTTGTGGCGGTTCATTGTGAGCGAGGAGTCCAGTATGATGCTGAGGTATCGTGCGTGGTCCGTGGGTGTGGGGGGGTTCCAAGTGCTGCGGGCCACCAGTTGTCCCACGTTGAGGGGGTGGGATCCAGGATGAGGACTTCGGTCTTGTTCGAGCTCAGTTTGAGGCAAATGTCTTTCATCCAGGTGGCGACGGCCTTCTTCCCGCTGTGGAAGTTGATTCTGGCGGCTGTGGGTTTGTTGGTGAGGGAGAGGATCAGCTTGGGTCGTCGGCATAGGAGACAATGTTGAGTCAGTGGTTCCTGACGATAGCTGCAAGAGGGCCATGTAGACGCTGAAGAGGGTGGGGCTCAGGTATGAGCCCTGGGGCACTCCGCAGCTGATCTCTGTGAGTTCTGAGCGGAATGGTGGTAGTCTGACTCGCTGTGTTTGAGTGGTGAGGAAGGAGTGGATCCAGTCCGGGGCCTTGCCACGGATGCCGGCGTGTGGAGTCTCGTAATTAGGGTGCAGTGGGAGACGGTGTAGAAGATGGCCAAGAGGTCTAGAAGGATGGAGAGAGGGGTAGTCTCGAAAGGTAGGGAGTAGCCCTTTCGGGCTATCTGAAGAGAAGAACCCACTTGTCTGATGTAACGCTTTGCCAGTTGTGGAGATGATGGTTGATTCTGCCACCAACCGGCCACCCATGATCCTGAAGGGCCTGACTGGGAAGGTTTACAGGTTGCACGGGGAGGAGTGGACTGACTGGACCTCTGGCCACCTGAACCATGGGATCGAAAGGAGCCGCGCAGAGGTTGCTGAACTTGCGCGGTCTTGTGGCTGTGGTATGGCTGGCGTGGCTGAAAGCCCTTTCCGTGGCCATGAAAGGGACGAAAAGCAGATGGGGGACAGGCGATCGCTGAGAGGCCCAAAGACTTGGCCGTAGCCCACAAGTCCTTAAAGCGCTCCAGGGCCATGTATGTCTGGTCTCCGAAGAGATGGGTGCCATCAAAGGGCATGTACATAAGGAAAGCCTGGACATCCCCAGGAAAGTGAGTCAGTGGTGTCAAGCCCACAACGAATGGTGAACTTGGCCGCATCTCGCCTGTCCGAAACCGCTTGGGAGAGAAACGCCCGGATCTCCTCCGGAACCTGTGGCAGCACCTGTGCAACCATTTCCCAGAAAGAGTGGAGTAACGCCCCAATAAGCACGCAGTGTTCGCTTACCACAACGTAAGTTTGGCGGAAGAAAAAATCTTCTTGCCCCAACTATCTAGCCTCTTAGATTCCCTGTCCGGGGGTGTGGGAGGGAACGCGCCTTGTGAGCTAGAGGCTTGGACCACCAAGTTCTCGGGGGTAGGATGGTTGGTGAGGAATTTTGGGACACCCAGTGCAGGACGATGGTGGCAGGCGATGATGCTATTCACAGGAGCCCCTGTGCTGGGCTTGGACCGAGGAGAGGTTCCGAAGAGGAGACACCCAGCTGCAGGACCTCCGTCAAGATGCTCGTCTTGACGTCCACCGAAGGGAGCTGAAGGTCCAGGACCTCGGCTGTCCTTCTCATCACCATAGCGTATGAAGCTACCTCCTCCATAGCCACAGAAGGGGGAGAAAGCAGGCCAGAATCCGGGAAGGAATCCAGTCCACTGGTCTCACCCTGTTTCCTAATACCAGTCCATTTCGTGCTCAGTCTGATTTGGAAAGGGTCCAGTGACCACTCCCAATCCTCCTCCATTCCTAGCCCCTCAAAATAAGGCTGAGGAACTGACCTAGGACCCAAGGGTGCAGTTGGTGCCGGAATCAGTATAAAAAGGCGCCAATCCAGCTCCAGGTCAACCGGGATAAGTATGGGACAGGTGCTGCTGGGGGGGGGCGTCGGCGTCTCGGTGCGGGGCCGGTATCGGTGAAGGTCTCAGGCGTACCACCCATGCTGGTCCGGATCCACCACCGGATCCATTGGAACCCACCAGTGCGGAACCTTATTGAGGCCCTCCTGAGCCTCTGGGGCCTGAAGGCGCGCTGGGAGGGCCAGGTCGCCCAAACATGAGGCACATGGCATCATAGAAATCTTTAAGCTGGGCAGAGGTCGCTCTGGCTCCTGGAAATGCAGGGAAGTGCGGAGCCGATCGAGGCGCAGGTTCTGCAGAACGAGGCCTAGAGCGTCGAGGCTCTTCCACCACGTCAGTTGATGGATGAGAAGAAGAGGAAGCATGCTTCGACTTCTTGTGTTTTTTATGCCTCTCACCTGACCGACTCGACAACTTCGAGCAGGGGGCCAATGCCCTAGGACTACCTGAACGGTGCCCGGACCGTCCTCTCGACTGGAAACGAAACCTCCAGGGCGAGCGACGTGGAGTCGAACGCTGGGCCGCAAGCAGCTTCAGGGACAGCTCCCTCAAGGTCTTCAGAGCCATGGCCTGGCAGTCGGAGCATGACGTTGAGTTGTGGTCATGCTCCAGGCACCAGAGACAAATTAAGTGTGGATCCATGACCTACATGACGCGGTGGCAGGCGCCGCACGGTTTGAATCCAGAAGTCTTCTTCGACATTGAGGGAAAACCTACACACCAAAAATCGTAGACAAAACAGTCGAAAAAAGATTGTCAAAAGGTGCCAAAGGGTAGCTCTCTGAATGGATCTGCGCTAGCTGGCGTGGATAGAAAAGAACCGACGTCAGCGTGCCGAGGTGGCGCCTATATAGGTGATGCGGACGCCACTTTCGGCGCGGAAGATGCCGACGATGTCACACGGAGCCGACCGGCGCCACCTACCGGCGCACAAGGGTATTGCTTGAGCAAAAGTCTTCTGGATCCAGCCTGATACCTGGGATATTCTAAGGTAAGGAATCTGCGGCTAGATGTCTCTATCAGATAGGAGAGATAGGAGAGAACATGCTGAAGGAAATAGTCAGTTGTAAAACATTGGAAAGAAGACTACATAGTCAAGGAGAACATGGCAAGTCAGAGAGCAATTGGTTCAACTTAGCAGGAAGTTTCAATAATGAGAGTGAAGTGCAAAGGCAGATAGTTTAGATATAGCTGGAATAAATGTGTTTTCGATCTCCTTCCAAAAGCCAGGATAGAGGTTTGGGTCCTCATTTCCACTGGGAGAGAGTCACAGAAAAAGGTTGGTGCACCAGAGAAGGACTATCTCATAGCTTGGGGTGTTATGGATTTCGGCATTTTGAGCAACGATTCTTTACATTTGGGCATTTTATTGCCAATGGAAACGGTCCCTGGCTTTAGCAAAGAGATGATATGTCTTGCTTTTGATGTCTTAAAAGTCTACATATAGCAAGAGGTACAAAAAAGACAAAAGCAGTTTTGTAGAAGTTTCCATTAAATTAATCTTCAGAGCTTCTATTCAGTCTTCTAAAAACTTTAATAAAACTTGCAGCATACAGACTTATAATTATTTTAAATGAATGCCATGTGTATTGTCTTGACCCTTTCTGCAGGAGCTTGGAAGAAGTGCCCTTCAGACGTTTTGTCAATGAAGCTAGGTCCAACACAGACACTCTGAAAAGGCACGACCATCTGCATCAGAAAAGTGATCAACCAGTCCCAAGCTGCTACCTAGTCATGGTTGACTGTTCCTTTTAGTCATGGCTACTGGAAATATGTGATTCTGCTGCTGCCATGTTTTCTGCATAACTATGGATTTGCCACATAATCCCTCATCTCCTGCATAATCTACAGATTTTAACAAAAATGTGTTTCGAGCTCGAACGGATGAAAAGTTACTAAAAATGAAGCAACACTTATTGCAGGGCAGTGGAAGGCCCTGAATAAAGGTTGACTAGTCATTTTTCAGTTACTTATTGATCAATCAATCAGTAAGCGCGGCAAATCACCCGTGATGGTATTGATGTGTTTGGGTGCTAAACTGATACCAGTGAGGTGAAACCCAGTTTTAACTTGCATAAAAATAAAATAATGAAATCATACAATCACATAACTGCATTATGCCACATATTTTGCTTTTTCGTGCCACATTACACAGTCAACCCTACCGCATAATTCCAGTGGCCTTGCTCTTGGTTCACCTTATTGAACATTTGCCAACCCATTTGTGATGGATGTTTTTGCAAAAAGGTTGTGCTAAACTGCCCCTTTTGGCCATCTAAATTACTTAGATGTTTCTGCTGCAGAGTCTCATGCTTTCTTAAACTCACCTGCTGGTCTCATAAGTTCGCCGCCAAGCCCTCTGAAAAAGAAGCACACAATCAGTTTAACACTCATCAAGTCACAGTTAAAATACGGAGATTAACTATTACAGATTGCAGCAGTGGTGAGAGCAAAATCGCACCAACCCACCCTGTACATATTCTAATGTTCAAATGACAATTTAAGGTGGGTGCTCTTGCTGCAGCAAAGTGTGAAACATGGAAATTACGATATAATTACCAGGTGGTATGCATAATATTATACTGGAGCACACCACTAAAGAAAATTCAACTTAGAGGCCTAAATGGAAATAGTCAAGAGTTTGAAAACTTGAAAGAGTATCAAAATGTATTACATTCATGAAGTACATACAAAAAAAGACGTATTTTTTACAATATTTGTTTGTGTGTATGGCAATTGTAACATTCCACGACAGGAAACAAAACAGCCGAATCCTACAAACAGGTAAGAATACAAGCCCAAAAACCTGGCAGCGAAATGCTAGAATAGAAACTACTGGGCAGTTAAATACAAACAAATACACAGTACAAAGGGATTCAGATTTTTCTTGCGTAACATCTGATGAATGATGCAGCCATGCAGCAAAAATGCTGAATTTGCTTTTGAACGTGTGCTCCAGTATAATATTATAAAATGCGGAGACTGTAAATGAAGAAAAAAACTAGAATAAAAATTATTTTTAATAAAATTGAGTTTGTAGAAAAGGTTTCATTTCACCTAGTCATCTACATGTGGTTATTATCCACGGGGGTCAACACAAGTATTGCAGAATTTAATGCAGGTACACGGTGAGGACAGTGGCGGCTGGTATCTATTGGGGAGGCGGTCGCACAAATACATTTTTTAAAAATACTTAACGAACTCGACAGGACCTCCTTACTCCAGATGTCCTTGCCACGACTCCAGCCAGGCCACGAGGAAACTCCCATGACCAATCCTGGTGCAGCTCTCATGCAGCATGAGAGCAGAGCCCTGATTGGAGGAAGAGGCATCACTCGGAGCTCCACAGCGCTCGGGAGGCCTGCACTTGCTCTAAACCAGCAGTCTTGAGGCAGCTGGGTTAGAGATGTTTAAAGTGCACGTGTGGCTGGCCACTGCAAGACGGACAGTCAAAAAACATACGCACTTTAACAAGTGTGCCCACCCTCCTCCCTGATGCTATCACTCAGCAGCAGACCCGCCCCCGTCCTGATGCTCTGTTCGGGACTGGGGATAAAAGTTAAAATGGTAATGAATAACCATTTTTTTCCCCTCTTCGGGGCATTTAAGTGGGGCGATGCTCCTTCGCTCCAACAGAGGAGCCACCCCTGATTAGGGGGGAGATAGGAGAATTGATGCTTTCAGTCGGTATCCTTGCACCAATTTCTGGTGATAACAAGTTTTTCCTCCAAAATGAAGAATAACTGCTCAGACCTGGTAATACCATATAGTTTCCTGGGCAGTTATCCATGATCCCTGGAGGAGGGGTTAGGGGGAAATCTGCTTGTTATCACCGTCGAACAAGTTACTTACCTTCGGTAACGATATATCTGTAAGAAACATAGGTTAGTTATAGATTCCTTACCTTAGAATTACCCCAGGCGTCAGACTGGATCCGGAAAAGTTTTTTGTCAGCAGTACCCCTGCGCGTCGGTTGACTCCGCGTCCGTCGTCAGCGTCGTGGTCGCCATGATGACGTCGCGGAAGTTACTTAGACGCCGCCCTCGCGCACTGACGTCAGTTCTGTACACGACTTTCCGCGCCAGGAACGCAAAGCCATGCAAGACACTGACCACTGGTGCACAAAACTAGGGCCCTGAAAGGATATCCTTAACCCTAGAAGTCAGTTCGCAGAACGGGGAGGATGGGTGGGGCGGTAAGGAATCTATAACTAACTTATGTTTCTTACAGATATGTCGTTACCGAAGGTAAGTAACTTGTTCATTGAAAGAAACAGTTAGTTCTAGATTCCTTACCTTAGAATAGATACCCCAGCAATACCAACCCTCGGAGGTGGGTCTGCGAACTAAGTTCACACCAGAAAGTCCTGGAGAACAGAACGGCCAAAGAAGCCGTCTCTCCGGACTTGGCTGTCCAGGCAGTAGTGCTTGGTGAACGTGTGCAGTGATGCCCACGTAGCTGCCTGACAGATGTCATTTAGGGGGACTCCTTGTCCCAAAGCAGTAGTAGCTGCCGTCGCCCTGGTGGAATGGGGGCGCTACCCCACTGGAGGCTCCTTCTTTGCTAAAGAATAGCAGGCCTTAATGCAGAGAACGACCCACCTGGAGATGGTTCGTTTGTGCACGGCCCGACATTTTTTGGCACCCACGTAGCCAACAAAGAGCTGGTCATCCACCCAGAATTGCTTTGTGCGATCCAAATAAAATGAAAGCGCACGTTTTGGGTCCAGACGGTGGAGCCTCTCTTCCTCTTTTGAAGGATGCGGAGGCAGAAAGAAGGTGGGCAAAGTGATGGTTTGACCAATATGAAAAGAAGTGACCACCTTTGGAATAAAGGAAGGTCGAGTTCTGAGGACGACCTTGTCCGGATGAACAGCCAGAAAGGGAGGCTTGGAAGAAAGTGCTTGGAGCTCACTCACCCTGAGAGCAGAGGTGATGACCACCAGGAAGGCAGTTTTCAAAGTGAGAAGACTGAGGGGAAAGTTATGTAGTGGCTCAAAGGGAGCGCACATAAGGTAGGTAAGAACCAAGTTCAAGTCCCACTGGGGCATTACGAAGGGAACAGGAGGAAACAGATGAGTAATGCCCTTAAGGAATCTATTTACAACAGGGTACTTGAAAAGAGATGGCTGATCAGGAAGTCTAAGAAAGGTTGAAATGGCCGAGAAGTAGCCCTGGATAGTGCCCAGAGCAGAGCCCTGCTGGGCCAAAGAGAGGAGGAACAAGAGAACCTCAGAAAGAGGGGCAGAAAGGGAATCCACAGACTTTGCTGTGCACCATGCCACAAATTTGTTCCATCGGCAGGCGTATACCGTCTTAGTGAAGGGACGCCTGGCTGCCAAGATAACATCACAGACTTCGGGAGGCAGGTCAAACGACGTCAACTGCCGCCGCTCAATCTCCACGCAAGGAGGTGGAGGCTGGACAGGTTCGGGTGGAGGACCGTCCCCTGCTGCTACGACAGAAGATCCTCCCGAAGAGGCAGTCGGATCGGAAGATCGATGGCCATGTTGAGCAGCTCGGGATACCAAGCTCTTCGTGCCCAATCGGAGCCACAAGAATGATTTGGGCCCGGTCGCGCTTGATCTTCTTCAGCACTCTGGGCAGAAGTGGTATAGGCGGAAAGGCGTTTAGAAGACCGCAACTCCACTCGCGACGAAAAGCGTCGCCTAGCGAGTGCCGCCTTGGAAATTCCAACGTGCAGAATTGCTGACATTGCGCGTTCTCTTCGGTGGCGAATAGATCTAACCAAGGCTCTCTCCACTGTTGAAAGAGACCTTGCACCACCTCCGAGTGAGGACGCCATTCGTGATCCATCATGCACCTGCGGCTGGGTTCGTCCGCCCTGGCGTTCAGTGAACCTGCCAGGTGTTGAACCACCAGGGATATGCCCTGATGTTCCGGCCATGTCAAGAGACGGAGAGCCTCTTGACATAGGGTCCACGACCCCTCCCCCCGCCTTGTTTGTTGCAGTACCACATGGCGGTGGTGTTGTCCGTGAACACCTGCACTACTCTTCCCCAGACAGAGGGAAGGAATGCTTTTAGTGCAAGACGGATCGCCCACAGCTCCAGAAGGTTGATGTGGAGCTCAGACTCCGCCGGAGACCAGAGGCCTCTGATCTCCGCCTCTCCCATGTGGCTGCCCCATCCCAGAAGGGATGCGTCTGTCACCACTGTGTGTTCTGGTTGGGAAAGGGAGAGGGATCTGCCGTTGACCCAATCCTGGTTCGTGAGCCACCACTGCAATTGTCGTGCAGTGCCCTCCGAGATCTGGACGCAATCGGACAGATTCCCCTGATGCTGCGCCCACTGGAACTTTAGGTCCCACTGCAGAGCCTGCATATGCCACCTGGCATGATGGACCAGCAAACTGCATTGTGTCCAGAACCGCTCCGATGAAGAGGAGCTTCTGAGAGGGGGTCAGGTGTGACTTCGGCACATTGATGGAGAACCCCAGCGACTGCAGGAGGTCGGCCGTAGTCTGGAGGTGGGAGACGACTGCCTGGGGCGAGTCCGCCTTCAACAACCAGTCGTCGAGCTAGGGGAAGACTGGAACCCCTGATCTGCGCAGATGAGCTGCGACCACCGCCATCACTTTCGTGAACACCCGAGGGGCGCTGGTAAGGCCAAAGGGAAGCATGGTAAACTGAAAGTGCTCGTGGCCTACCGTGAACCGCAGGTAACGCCGGTGGGCCGGCAGGACGGGGATGGGGAAATAAGCGTCATGCAAGTCCAACGCTACCATCCAGTCTCCAGGGTCAAGGGCAGACAAGACCTGAGCCAGGGTCAACATTTTGAACTTCTCTTTCAGGAGGAAGCGGTTGATGTCCCTGAGATCCAAGATAGGACGCAGGCCCTTGTCCTTCTTGGGCACCAGGAAGTAGTGGGAATAACAACCACAACCTACTTCTGGGGCAGGAACGCGCTCGATGGCTCCCTTGGCCAAGAGAGCCGTAACTTCCTGTTGGAGAAGGGTCCGATGATCCCCCGACTTGCGATGGTACTGGGGTGGCATGGGTGGAGGGATAGTCTCGAAGGGGAGGGAGTAGCCCCTTCGGACTATTTGCAAAACCCACCTGTCCGACGTGATGGTGCGTCAGTGGGGGAGGTGATGGCGAATCCTGCCGCCCACTGGCGTTTGATGGGCCTGAAAGGTCAGACTAGGAGGGTTTGGAGGCTGCTGCAGAGGGGGCTGTGGTGGACTGGCCCGCCCTCTGGCCCCCAGAACCACGTCGGTGGTTCCCACGTCCACGGCCGCGCTGAGGTGGAACAGCTTGCACTGGCCTGTGGCTCTGAAAAGAACGTGTTGGGGCACCCCTTCCGTGGCCATGAAAGGGGCGAAGGCAGACCGTGCAGGGTGCATGGTGATAGGCCCAAGGACTTGGCCGTACCACGAGAGTCCTTGAAGCACTCTAGCGCACTGTCTGCCTTGTCGCTGAACAGGCGACGGCCATCAAAAGGCATGTCCATCAAGGTGTTCTGGACATCCCCAGAAAAGCCAGTCATCCTCAACCAGGCGTGACAGCGAAGCGCCACCGACGTTGAAATGGTACTACCCAGTGAGTCGGCAGTGTCCAGTCCACAACGGATGGCGAACTTTGCTGCGTCTCTCCCCTCGGCAACAGCACGGGAGAGCACGGCCGGTGCCTCCTCCGGACGCTGAGGCAGCACTTGCGCCACCGTATCCTACACGGAGTGGGACTAACGGCCCAAGAGGCATGCGGTGTTCACCGACCGCAGCCCTAAGCTGGAGGAAGAAAACGAATAGTTTCTTACCTGTCGGTGTAGTTTTGCAGCTTGAAGACTTTCTGGATTCACTATGCTGTGCATTATTCCGCCATCTCGTGGTTGGGTCCGGATTCGTAGTCTTTTCTTTGTTTTTGTGTTTTTTGTTGTTGGCCCAGGTGGGCGGCGACGCCCCACCATTTGGTGTCTTCGGTGACGTCGTCGTGCTTCCGGCGGAAGCTCCCACCCTTGGTAGCCATCTTCGGATTCTTTTTCTTTTCCTCTTACAGTTTTTTGTTGTCTATGTCTTTCACCTTTTATCCTTAAATTATTCTTTGATCCCTCTAAACCCTGTATGTAGTCTAGTTGTACCCTTAACCTCCTATGTTATCTTCCTGGCGGAGGCGGGTGGGATCGCTAGTGAATCCAGAAAGTCTTCAAGCTGCAAAACTACACCGACAGGTAAGAAACTATTCGTTTTGCAGCGTGAATCTTTCTGGATTCACTATGCTGTGCATAGACTTAGTAGCGGTTTTGTTATTGCGGTGGTTGGGTGGAAGATGAGCATTGGTTGCTGAAAATGTGCTGTAAGACCTTCTGTCCTACTTGTGCCTCTTTGTTCATTTGGATATCAACACAGTAGTGTTTGGTGAACGTGTGCACGGAAGACCATGTTGCTGCTTGGCAAATGTCTTGTATAGGTGTGTTCGCTAGGAACGCAACCGTTGCTCCCTTTTTCCTTGTTGAGTGAGCCTGGGCAGCTCCTTGTAATTCTTGTCCTGCCTGCTTGTGGCAGAGTTGTATTGCTTGTGCAATCCACCGTGCAATGGTATTTTTGTTACTGGTCGTCCCAGGAAACTGCTTGCGAAGGAAACGAAGAGTTGTTTTGTTTTCCTGCATTCCTTCGTCCTTTCTATGTAGTGCATTACTGCCCTTCTGGCGTCCAGCGTGTGTAGCTCCTTTTCTGAGGGCGTTGAAGGTTTCTGGAAGAAACTTGGTATCTGTATTGTTTGATTGATATGGAACCGCGACACCACCTTTGGCAGGAAGTGTGGGTCCGTCCTCATGACAATTCTGTCCTTGTGTATTTGCAAGTAGGGCTCTTGTAGTGTCAGAGCCTGTAGTTCACTGACTCTTCGCAGTGACGTGATAGCCACTAAGAATGCCGTTTTTAGTGTGAGCATGTGCAGTGTGATCTTGTGTATGGGTTCAAATGGTGATTTCATCAACTGTGTTAGTACAGTGTTGAGGTTCCAGCTTGGGGCTGGCATCCTTTTAGGGGGCTATTCTTTTAGCCCCTTCCAGGAATCTTTTGACCACTTGGGAGGTGAAGAAGCTTTTCACCGCTTCTCCCCTGGTGTAGGCCACTATGGCTGCTAGGTGAACCCTTAGTGACGAGTAGCTCAGCCCGCTTTGTAGTAGGTGCGTTAAGTATTGTAGTACTGTTGATTCTTTTGTGACTTTTCGTTGCAGTCCCTCTGTAATGCACCATTGCGAGAACCTTTCCACTTCGCAATGTAGCATTTTCTTGTAGTGGGTCTCCTTGCTTCTCTGAGTACTGCCATGGTGCTTGGAGGTAGCTTGAGGTGTGCGAATTCTAGGTCCTCAGGAGCCATGCTGCTAGGCTGAGGCTGTCTGGTTCTGGGTGGAGCACTTTTCCGTCTTGCATTGTGAGGAGGTCTTTCCTTCTGCTGAACCTGTGTGCTGGTTCCTGCGCCATTTCCATTATCTGTGAGAACCATGATTGTCTGGCCCACTGAGGTGCCGCCAGTATGAGTGTCATGCTGCTGCTCCTGCATTTGCTGAGTACCTTGTGTAACAGTGGTATCGGGGAAAACGTATGCAAATTCGTTCGACCAACTTATCCATAGCGCATTCCCTAGGGACCTTTGGTCCGGTTGTCTGGATGCGTAATGTTGGCATTTTGCATTCTGGAGTGTTGCAAACAGGTCTATCCGTGGTGTTCCCCACTTTTGGAACAGCTGCTGCACCATCCTGCTGGTTGAGTTCCCATTCGTGGGATGCAGACGTCTGCCTGCTGAGTCGGTCTGCTTCTACATTGTCTATTCCTGGAAGGTGTATTGCCAGCAGGTCTATCCTTAGAGGGATGGCCCATCTCCAGATCTCTTGTGCCAGGCTTGATAGCGGTGCTGACTGTGTTCCACCTTGTTTGTTGATGTAGAACATGGTTGTTGTGTTGTCTGTTTGTATCAGCACTCGCTTCCCGTAAAGCTGCTTTTGAAAGGCTTTTAAGGCTAGGAACACAGTTTTTAGTTCTAGGAAGTTGATGTGTTTCACTGCAACTTGTTGTGCCCACAGCCCCCTGACGCGGAGTCTGTCCATGTGTGCGCCCCAGCCCTGCTGTGAGGCGTCCGTTGTGATGGTCACTGTTGGAGTTGGCTGTGTGAATGGCTTCCCCTGTAATATGTTCTCTTCCTTCCACCACGCTATTTCTTGCTGCACTGCGTGTGTGACAACCACTAGATCTTCCCAACTCCCTGTCGCTTGTGACCACTGCTGCTGTATCCATTCTTGGAACGCTCTCATGTGCAGTCTGATATGTGGGACAAGGTGAATGCATGATGCCATCATTCCCATTAGTCTGCTCACCATCCTCACTGTCAGAACTTGCCCCTTGCGGTAATGACGTGTTTCCCTCAGGAGCGCTATAGTTCTCTTGTCGCTGGGGAACACCTTGGACTGTGTGCTGTCTATTAGTGCCCCTAAGAATATTTTGATCTGCTGAGGTTCTGTTGACGATTTCTCCCAGTGTATTGAGAAACCTAGTGTGGACAGTGTTTGTATGACTTGTTCGATGTGATCTTTGCAGAGTTTGTATGATCCTGCTTTCACAAGCCAGTCTTCGAGGTAGGGGTATACATGTATGCTCTTTCTCCGAAGGTGCGCTGCAGCTGCTGCTAGGCATTTTGTGAACACCCTTGGTGCGGACTTTAGTCCGAAGGCCAGCACTGTGAACTGGTAGTGGTCGTGGCCTATCACGAATCTTAATAGACGTTTGTGTTTGTGGTTGATGCAGATATGCATCTTTCAAGTCTAAGGTCGCCATGTAATCCCCCTTCTTGGATTTGGGGTATTACTTCCTGAAGTGAAGTCATTTTGAATTTTTGAGTTTTTACGAACTTGTTCAGGAATCTGAGGTCCAGTATTGGTCTTAGTGTTTCGTCTACCTTTGGCACAAGGAAGTATGTTGAGTATACTCCTTGTTCCTTTCGTTTATTGGGACTAGTTCTATTGCTCTTTTTGTAGCAGCTCCTCTGCTTCTAGACGGAGGAGGGCGAGTTCCCTTGCGGGTATTGTCCGATGTCTTGGTTTTTCCCGGCGGGTGTTTTGGAGGTCTATGCAGTACCCGTGCTGTATGGTGTTTAGTATCCATTTGTCCGTGGTAATTTCCCTCCATTGTGTGAGGAATTTTCCTATTCTTCCTCCCACCGGTGTTGTATGCTCGGTGGTTATTTGTTGTATGTGTGTGTTCCTTATTTTGTCCTTTTGTGGACTTCTCCTCTCCCTTGGTGTTAACTGGGGAGGGTCTGGTTTGTGTCTGGAGTCACTTTGAGGTGGGCTGCTGGCCCCCTCTTCGGGCCTGTCCCCGTCCGTACCCACGCCCTCGAAAGGACCGTCCTCTGGGTTGGTACTGCCAATTCTGCTGCTGTTGTCCCTGCAGGTTTTGGCCCTGGTTGCTCCCCTGATATCCTTGCTGGGGTGATTGGTGTGAAGTGGTGGGTGCATTGCCCCCTCTACCACTGGGTCGCCTTGAGGGGTTTCCTCTTCTCATCCCCCTGAACTGCAGCGCTCCCATGGACCTTGCAGTTTCGTTGTCCGTCTTCAGTTGAGTTAACTTGTTGTCGACTGTTGCCTCAAACAGTTTCTCACCGTCGAAAGGTGTGTTGATGTTGCTCTGTACTTCTGGCTTGAAGCCGAAGATCCTGAGCCATGCGTGTCTCCTCTCAGTTACTCCTATGATCATTTGCCTGCTGGAGTTCTCTGCTGCGTCCAAAGCTGACTTTAGGCAAGTGTTAGCGATGGCCTTGCCTTCCTCCGCTAGGTAATTTGCCCTTTGTTGGTGTTCTTCTGGCAGGTGTTTAATGAGCTGACTCATTTCTGCCCAATGCTGGTATGCATGCCTGCTGATGAGGGCGTTGGAGTTGGCGATGCGCCAGTGTATGGCTGCGTTCCTCTCCACTTTTCGTCCTGTGAGGTCTATTCGCTTGCTCTCCTTGTCTGGAGGTGGGCCTGTGTTGGTGGGCACACCGGCCCTTTTCCTGGCCGTTGCAGCGATAATGGAGTCTGCAGGTACTGACCCTTGGATGTACGCTGGGTCTTTTGTGGAATGTTTATATTTCTTCTCGCTTCTAGGTGTAACCGCCTTGCAGACTGCCGGTTCCCTGAAGGCCTCCCTTCCCTGGTCGAGGACGCCAGGCAACATGGGTAGGAATTGGCTCCTTGTCTGTTGAGGGAGCAGGGTTTCGAAGAGGAAACCTGCCTTTGTTTTTTCCTCCTGCATTTCGACCCCATATGTCTTTGCAGCTTTCTGGACGACCTCATTGTAGACTCCGATGTCGTCTGGCGGAGAAGGCCTCGAGGGATAAGAGTCTACCCCTTCTTCTGGTGACTCTGCGTCGAGGTCTTGCCAGTCTATGTCTTGTACCTCCGAGGACGCCGAGTCCCGGTAAGACTGCATCTCTTCTTCGCCTTCGGCTTCGAAGTAGTAGTCTTCTTCGTCCTGGTCTTCGAGTGGTTCGGGTGTTCTCGGGGGCTCGATGTATTCGGCTTCGAACTCCTCGAGCGCCTCGTGGCCTGGCTTCGATGGGATAGCGTATTGCTTCATCTTCTCGTCGAAGTCTTTCTTCCGTTGCAGGATGCTCGCCATCTCTGCCTCGAGCCTCCTCTTCTTTTTCGCCATCTTGTGGGCCTTTTCGGCGTCGAGTGGTGCAGTGCTTCTCTTCGCGGTCGTCGAAACAGACGCCGGGCCTTCCTTTCTCGGTGCCGAGGCTTCCCTTTCGGAGGTGACCTTCAACGCCTTTGTTTTTTCGGAAGCTTTCGCCGATTGTGAGTCCTTGTCAAAGGATCCGCTCGACTGCTTGTCCTTGGACGCTGTTGCTTTCGTCGAGGGTTTCGGCGGCAACGCTCCCTTCGAGGACTTTGCTACACTTCTAGGAGTGTCGCTAGGTGTTCTGGCTTCACTCTTTCGAGCGTCGCTTTGGTGTTTTGGGGTCGACGACTCCCTTACCTCCTTCGACGTTTTCTTATGGACCTCGGCGACAGCGCAGTCCTTTGGTCCCTCTGCGATGTTGTCTTCCTCTCCGCTCGAGAGGCCCAGGTCTCGGAGCGATGGTGCTGGTCCCTGGCCCTGCATGTTGTAGTTCGCCCTTCTCTGTCTCTCTCTCACCCGGAGGGTCTTCGGGGTGAACGCCGAGCACGCGTTGCAGTCTTCGCTGATGTGGTCGAGCGGCAAGCAGAGGTTGCAGACTGGGTGCTGGTCTTTTTGGGCGTACTTGTGGTGGCAGTTTTGCAAAACTTGAACGGAGTCTTGTCCATAACCGCGCTCAGGGAGCCCCCTGTGAGCGCATTCTCTGTAGGCGTCGAGATTTCGGTCGTGGACCTTCTACCTCGTCGTCCTTCTTGTTGTCTCCGGTACTTGTGTCGTCGTCCGGTGTCTCAGGAATCCATCCTCTGTGATGATATTTCGACTTTTCGAGATTCTTCGTCCAAAATTTCTGGAACTTCTCGGCAACGATCCAGACCCCACGGCGGAAAAAGAATCTGAAGATGGCTACCAAGGGTGGGAGCTTCCGCCGGAGCGCGACGAGCGTCACCGAAGACACCAAATGGTGGGCGTCGCCGCCCACCTGGGCCAACAACAAAAAAAAACAAAAAAACACAAAAACAAAGAAAAGACTACGAATCCGGACCCAACCACGAGATGGCGGAATAATGCACAGCATAGTGAATCCAGAAAGATTCACGCTGCAAAACAACTTCTTCCCAAGCTGATCCAGCTTCTTGGATTCCCTGTCCGGTGGTGCGGTAGGGAATGCGCTTTGGGACGCTGAGGCTTGGACTACCAAGCTCTCGGGGGAGGGGTGTTGGGAGAGGAAAGTTGGGTCGCCCGGAGCCGGGCGGTGGCGGCGGGCCACCATCCTATCCACAGGAGCCCCTGTGGTGGGCTTGGACCAGGTCCCAAAAGGATGTCCGTAAGGGCCTCATTAAACGGCAGCAGGGGCTCCTAAGAGCTCGCTGCCGGTTGAAGCACCTCTGTCAGGAGGTTAGTCCTGACTGCCACAGTGGGTAGCTCGAGGTTTAGGGCCTTGGCCGCCCTACGCAACACCACTGTGTAAGATGCTCCCTCCTCCGTAGCCACAGTAGGAGGAGACAACATGCCAAGGTCTGGTGAGGTGTCTAGACCACTGGCATCCCCCAGGTCCTCTCTCCAGTCCTGGTCGTACTTCAACTGAGCAGTGAGAGGGTCCTCAGACCCCTCCCAGTCTTCCTCACCCTCCTCTGGTTGCCAAACTGGCTGAAAATGGCCAGGGTGGAATGCAGGCACAAAAGTACCCATCGGCGTCAGCCGTCGGGTCGACCCCGTATCCTGGGGGTCCAGCCGGCGTCGTCTGCGGACGTGGTGCCGGTGGAGTCGGCGCCGGTGGAGGTGTAACTAGGTCGACCGGTGCCGATCCGGATCCAGGCCTGGATCCAAGGGGGCCCTGCGGTGCCGAGGCTGAAGCCGCCGGCGTCGAAGGCCTAGGGCCCCCAGCCGAGTCCGTGGGGCGCGCTGGCGGAGTCGGACTGCCCAAAGATGGCGTGCATCGCTTCGTAAAATTGACGAAGCTGGGCAGGGGTCGCTCCTGGTCCCGGGAAGGGAGGGAAAGCCGGAGTCGACCCTGAAGGCTCTGCACGTGGGGCCGCGGAAGTAGCACCACCCGCACCCTGCGTCGCGTCAGACGAGGGGAAGTCGAAGAGCGACAACGCTTCTTCGACTTCTTCTTATGCTTCGACTTACCTGACCCCGAGTGCGAAGACTTAGAAGAGGAGTGATGATGACTCCGCGATCGGTCCCTCGACCTCCCACGCGACCGGGACCTTGCGTGACGCGGAGCCGACTGCCGGGCCTCGAGGAGCTTTTGGGACCGCTCCCGCAAAGACTTCGGAGCCATGGTTCGACAGTCGGAGCACGACTTGGGGTCATGTTCGCGCTCCAGGCAGAAGAGGCACACGCGGTGCGGATCCGTCACCGACATTCAGGAACAGGATCCGCAGGCCTTGAAACGGGGCATCCCTCGTGCACCAGGAGTCATAAGACTCTAAAACGAAGTCAACAAAAGTCAAAAAGTGACTGGGGGTACCGCTCTTCCCGGATCTGCGCTTGCTGGCGCGGAAAAAGAAAGAACTGACGTCAGTGCGCGAGGGCGGCGTCTAAGTAACTTCATCACGGCGACCACGACGCCGACGACGGAGTCGACCGACGCCACCTACCGATGCGCAGGGGTACTGCTGACGAAAAACTTTCCGGATCCAGTCTGACGCCTGGGATAATTCTAAGGTAAGGAATCTATAACTAACTGTTTCTTTCAGATTGGTCCTTTCATAGCATGTAAAAAACAGATGTTATCACCAAACTCAAGAAAAATCAGTGTACTGCAAGAAAATGAAAGTGGAGTCATTTTGCCTTACCCATAGTTAAACTTACAGGCTACAGCAGTTTGAAAACAGGTTTCAGTAGCATATGCATTCACTCACTAAATTGCCTTACTGGTTTGATTCTGGCATTGCTAGTGGTACCTTTCGGCCGATGGGTAGAAGTCATTTCATTGAATATTTTTTATTAAGCATTTTATATTTAGTTACACTCAAATTATCATAATAGAAATCATAACTAACCAGTTGGACGTGAGGGGAAGTAGGAAAGTCACAGAGTGTATAAGTGTGGGGGACAGAGCATGGTTTTAACATTTTTACTATGCTGCCTAGTATACAGTTGTAGTTCTCTTTGTAGACATAATCTCATGTAGGGATCTCGGAAATGATCAAGCCGCTATGGCCGAGTAAAAACCGGTGTCTTGTACTGCTAGTAAAAGCTGTTTTTCAGAACTCAGAGTTTGGTCTAAACATGGTCATGAACGGGGGGAGGGGATGTGTGTTTTGCACACCGGTCTTACTTGTGAAGTGCGGTTGGGCATGGTTTCTACTACCTCTCGTGTGCACTTACTAAAGAGGGTTGAATACTGCAGGAGTTCAAGGGAGGTTCTGGGTATAGGGTGCTTTATGAAAGGCTCTCAAGAAAGGGGTAACAGATTTCCTTATATGGGGCCATTTGGTCATTGATCTTATAGATTGATTTCTCAAAGGAGGCCAGCGTTGCAATTTATTTAGACCATTCAATTATAGTTTGAAATGACCGGGATTATATATATTATTGCCAATAGCAATTAAGAGTCCAGCCATGTTCTGCAGTGAGCGCGTTTCCCCTCTATGTCCTCCATGTCATGCAGCAGTGCTAGTTCCATAGAAGGGCAAAAGTACCAGGGAGCTGCAGCTTTTCCAAGATCTGATCCCTATGTGATGAGATACCCGACAGGACTATAGGATGTGCATCGTCAACCCTCCACTTGGTTGTCCACATTTCCAGCAACCCCGCTTTCTGTAGTGTGTTTGGAGTCCAGTACCATTACTGTATGCTCTTAAAGTACTTCAATTATCACCTTGCTTCCCTTGGGCTTGTGGCATGAGTGTTTAAAAATTGTGCCCACTATTCCTCAGTATAGTGTTTCTCTGTGGAGACTGATCATATGCGCTGTGCTTGCATGTGGTTTTGAATAGAGCTCTTCAATAATTGAGCTATGAAGCCCAGAACTTAGTTTCTTATAAACTCCCTACTGGACCAGAGATGCTTATGTATATTTTTTGCTTCTTTAGTTGTGCGTATGTCCAGCATTGATTTTCTCCAAAGTCATAGTCCTCTCATAGAACTGAGAAAGTCTTCAGCACGCCATCATCACTTGCTGTAGAGTCTGCCTACCTTCAGAGGATCACTCTTTCTAATACAGGGGAGAGTTGTAAATGGGTAGATGTGCGTTGCACCAGAGACGGGCACCCAGGTCTTAGCTAGTGTGTAACTGATTTTAATGCAAAGTACAGTCCATCGAGAGAGGATTCTCTTCTGCCACCCGGAGATCTTTGGTACGATCAATGTAAAAAGACAGAGCCCATTTTGGATACAGACAGTGGAGCCTCTTCTCTTCCTTAGAAGGATGGGGGTGGGGAGGAGGGAAAGATGTCAGCAATGTGATGTTTTGGCCGAAGTGGAAAGGGTTCACCTTCGGCAGGAAGGATGCACAAGTCCGAAGAACCAGTTTGTCATGGTTGAAGCTGCTGAATGGAGAGTATGGAGGGTTAACTGAAAAAGCTTGAAGCTCACTGACCCTTCTGAATGATGTAATGGCCACTAAGAGTCAGGAGTCTTAGCAGACAGCAATTCAGGGGCTCGAATGGGGAGCCCAAGGAAACCGTTAGGACCAAATTAAGGTCCCATTGGGCAATGATAAAAGGGGTAGAAAGGAACAAATGTTGCAAACTCTTAAGAGAAAATGTGTCACAACAGGTGACTTAAACAGTGAGGCATGATCTGGCAATCGCAAAACAGCAAATAGGGCCGAAAGATAACTTTAACGGTGCCCAAGGCAGGGCCTGCCAGGCTAATGACAGCACAAACAATAACACCTCCGACACGGGGAAAGAAAGTGGGCCAACATGACCGAAGGAGCACCAAGCCATAAATTTGTCTCAATGGAAGGCGTATACAGTCTTCGTTGAGGGATGCCTGGATACCAAGATGACACTACAGATCACAGGAGAAACATCAAAGGCTTTCAACTGTCACAGCTCAATCTCCATGCATGAAAATGGATTGTGTGCAGATTCGGATGCTGGACCCTGCCCTGCCACTGTGACAGGAGATCCGTCCCAGCAGCCTCACTGAAATCCAGGACTGAAGTTAAAACATCTGGACCATAGCCCAAATGTTCTGGACTCTCTGTTCCAGAGGGTTGGGGCGAAACTCTGCTGTATCCAGAATGGCACAAATGAAAGCGACCAACTGAGAGGGAGTCTGGTGTGACTTCGGCACATTGACAGTGAACCTCAGTGAGCGCAGAAGGTTCACCATAGTCTGGAGGTGAGGGACAACTGCCTCGGGGAGCCCGCCTTGAACAGCCAGTAGCTGAGTTAGGGGAAGATTGGGACCCCCTGACCTCTGCATGTGTGCTACAACTACCGCCACCCTTTTCATGAACACCCAAGGGGCACTGGTGAGGTCACAGGGCCTACCATGAATGGCAGGTAGCACCTGCGGGCCTGCAGGACAGGAATGTGGAAATACGCATCTTGGAGGTCCAACAGTACCATCCAGTCTTTGGGGTCCAGGGCAGACAGAACCTGAACCAACGTGAGAATTCTGAATTTCTCTTTCTGTAGAAAGGAGTTGAGAGGGCGAAGATCTAGTATAGGATGAAGATTCTCCATCCTATTTCGGCATTAGAAAGTAGCGGGAATAGCAACCACGTCATAATTCTCAATGATTCCTTTGGCCTACAGAGTCAGCATTTCCTGAGGAAGCAAAACAGAGAGGGTTCTCCTTCAGCCGTTCTGGAGATGGTGGTAAGGGTGGTGAAACCTCTCCAGAAAGGGTGGGGCATAACCTTCTGAACAATCTGCAGCACCCATTTGTCGAAAGTTGGACAGGAGATACCTGATCCTGCCTCCAACAGGATTGGTTTGCTGCATGCAGAACCCATAAAGGAGGTTTTAAGGCAGTGGCAGCCGGAGGGAAGGGGGACTGGACAGTATGCTGTGTGTGGGTACGTGTCCTCAATGGGATCTGCGTCCCCGCTCACGAAAGGACTGGGAAGCTTGCTGGCCTGGGGGATGAGATGGGTATTGCGGCTGCCCATGGGAGTCTTGACAGTGGCCAATGAAGGGGCGAAAGGACTATTGCTGGTGGCAGGAGCCCAGAAAGAAGCCCAGGGATCTGGAAGTGACTCTGCTCTATTTGAAGCACTTGAGTGCTGTGTTAGCCTTATTGCCGAAGAGGTGCTTGCAGTCAGCGCGGATCTTGGGGCCTTGGCCCCACTCCAGGCACCACAGGCAAGCCAAGTGTGGGTCAGATTCAGACATGTGTATGTGACATTCCTCACACGAATTAAACCCAGTGGTTTTGGAGGGAGACATGTCCCTAGCACACTGGGACCAAAGCTCAAAGACAGTGGACAAAAAGTCAAAAGAAGTGGTCAAAAAGTGGCCATGGTAGATCTGTACTGTCTGCATGGAAAGAAAAGAACTGTCGTCAGTGCACTGCGATTAGAAGACTTTATCAGAATATAGGATTATTCCTTATAAGTACTGTGTCGGACAATAAATATAAATCATTGTGTGTTCATTTTAGGACCAACCTTATGGAACAATGCCGGGAAGGAAATGAACATACTTTTGTGGATACACCAAGTACAGTTGTGAATGGGAAGAGAGAAAATACCTCCCATCTCAGGTGGAGATTATAGCCAGGGAAAGCCACTGACATATGCTGGTATCCAGTACAGTTTCCCAGGAAAGGGTACCATTTTTAGAAGACGTATTGCACATCTGGAATATAAAGTAAATAGTTAAGGTATTGTAAAATGTCAGTAAACTACTGGTCTCTTTGTATACAACCTTATTTGAGGGGGCTACACATTCACTACTTTCAACGGGCTAGCGCTATCCATTTGGTGGCCTGATAATGAAATATATTTGTAGCTCAAATCAGAAATCCCGAATGAAGAAAGTTGCCAGGCTAGAAAGATATGAAGGACGCCAAGCTGTGAGATAAAAATTCCACTATGCTCAAATCTGAACTCAGTAACTTTTTAAGGTGTGACTCATTGAAATCCATACTGAATCTAAGTGCCTCCAGGACACACTGGTGTTGAGATGCATTCCCTTCCTGCACAAACCACAAAGGAACTGATTGCCAGGCATTTTGTGGGGACAGTAACCATACATATCAACTCTTCACAACTTCACAGTTGGAAAACTCCTGTTTTTTGCCCAAAACGCTGCTATTTTCAGCATAGTTTACTTCCCATTCTAAAATACCCCTTATTCCAATGCAATTTTAGAGAACATGAAAATGCTCCACCTTCCTGCAGCGAAGATCCCATGAGCGGTCCCAGCGCGTGCCATGCATGACTTACCGATGGCCTAGATTGTCACCAGCGCTGTGACCTGTAAGGCATCCCGTTTTACACTTTTTGTAGGATTTTTATCTGCCTTCTCAGATTTCATCAGGGAGCTAGTGTTTGTACTTTCACTTCTTGTGACGTCACTGGGGTAAAGTGGTACAAAAGAGATAGTCACAGTGGAAAATATTCACAATGCATCAGCAACCAACACATGGTCTATGTAATAAGAATATGACAACACCAAATAGCTCATGCAATAAATGATTGTGATTTAATAGATATCACAAGGATTGTCAATAGATCAAGGGCTCAAAAGATAGACTGTATATCACATTTGGCATTTACTAAAACCAGGTGCATACAACGTGAAGTGACAAGTGTGCAGTTGGGATAAGTGCAGGTGGTGCGCAGAGGGAAGGTGGTGCATATATATACATCAACATTCAGAAGTGACAACCTATCCTGCCAGGTTTCTGGCAAACACAAAAATGCGAAATCATAAACGAAAGATGCAGATATAAATTCTCTGTCATCCAGGTTTTTTTCCTTTTTTTCTTTCTTGTATATCTGGATGATAGAGAATTTATATCTGCATCTTTCGTTTATGATTTTCGCATTTGATCTATTGACAATCGTTGTGATATCTATTACATCACAATCATTTATTGTATGAGCTATTTGGTGTTGTCATATTCCCTTTGGTATCGCTCTGATATAAAAAGAAAGCGCACGTTTTGGATCCAGACGGTGGAGCCTCCCTTCCTCTCTGGAAGGATGCGGAGGCGGAAAGAAGGTGGGCAAAGTGATGGTCTGCCCAATGTGGAAGGCAGTAACCACCTTTGGCAAGAAGGACGGACGCGTCCTAAGAACAACCTTCAGGAGACTACTCAAGACCTGGCTGTTCGACCAGTAGCAGCACCCCCCCCTCCTTCCCTCTCCCCAGCGCCTTGAGACCCTCGCGGGTAAGTAGTGCGCTCTACAAATTCTGTGATTGATTGATTGATTGATTGGATGGACAGACAGAAAGGGAGGTTTGCATGATAGAGCCTGGAGCTCACTCACCCGCCGAGCAGAGGTGATGGCCACCAGAAAGGCTGTCTTCAGAGTCAGAAGACGAAGAGGACAGTTATGTAGAGGCTCAAAGGGAGCGCACATGAGAAAGGTAAGAACCAAGATCAAGTCCCACTGAGGCATCACAAACGGAACAGGAGGGAAGAGGTGTGTAATGCCTTTTAGAAACCTGTTAACAACAGGGGACTTGAAAAGGGAGGGCTGATCAGGAAGCCTGAGGAAGGCCGAAATGGCACAAAGATAGCCCTTGATGGTACCCAGGGCAGAACCCTGTTGGGCCAGAGAAAGAAGGAACAGAAGAACCTCAGAAAGAGGGGCAGAGAGGGGATTCACAGCCTTTGCTGTGCACCATGCCACAAACTTGTTCCACCTGCAGGCGTATACCACCTTAGTGGAGGGACGCCTGGCTGCCAGAATCACATCACAAACTTCGGGAGGCAAGTCGAAAGGAATCAACTGACGCCGCTCAATCTCCACGCAAGCAGGTGGAGGCTGGACAGGTTCGGGTGGAGGACCGTCCCCTGCTGCTGCGACAGAAGATCCTCCCGAAGAGGCAGACGGATCGGGGGATCGACGCTCATACTGAGTAGCTCGGGATACCAAACTCTTCGAGCCCAGTCCGGAGCCACAAGGATGACTTGGGCCCGGTCGCGCCGAATCTTCTTCAACACTCTGGGTAGAAGTGGTATAGGCGGAAAGGCGTACAACAGACCGCAACTCCACTCGCGACGAAAAGCGTCGCCGACCGAGTGCCGCCTTGGAAATTCCAATGCGCAGAACTGATGACATTGCGCGTTCTCTTCGGTGGCGAATAGATCTAACCAAGGCTCTCCCCACTGCAGAAAGAGACCTTGCGCCACTTCCAGTGAAGACGCCATTCATGATCCATCATGCACCTGCGGCTGAGGTTCGTCCGCCCTGGCGTTCAGGGAACCTGCCAGGTGTTGAACCATCAGGAACATGCCCTGATGTTCCAGCCATGTCCAGAGGCGCAGAGCCTCCTGACAGAGGGTCCACGACCCCACCCCGCCTTGTTTGTTGCAGTACCACATGGCGGTGGTGTTGTCTGTGAACACCTGCACTACCTTCCCTTTGACAGAGGAAGGCATGCCTTGAGTGCAAGTCGGATCGCCCAGAGCTCCAGAAGGTTGATATGGAGCCGGGACTCCGCCGGAGACCAGAGGCCTCTGATCTCCGCCTCTCCCATGTGACCGCCCCATCCCAGAAGGGACGCGTCCGTCACAACTGTGTGCTCTGGCTGGGGAATGGAGAGGGATCTGCCCATGACCCATTGCCGGTTCAAGAGCCACCACTGCAACTGTTTTGCAGCCCCCTCCGAGATCTGGACGTGATCGGACAGGTTGCCCTGGTGCTGCGCCCACTGGAACTTCAGGTCCCACTGCAGAGCCCGCATATGCCATCTGGCATGATCGACCAGCAGGATGCAGGAGGCCATGAGGCCCAGCAGCCTCAGGGTCATCCGTACCGAAACCCAGGATAAAGGCTGAAAGATTGGAATCATAGCCTGAATATCCCGGCCTCGCCGTTCGGGAGGATAGGCCCGAAACTGCGTCGTATCCAGAACTGCTCCGATGAAAAGGAGCTGTGGAGAAGGAATCAGGTGCGACTTCGGCACATTGATGGAGAACCCCAGCGAGTGCAGGAGTTCAGCCGTAGTCTGGAGGTGGGAGACGACTGCCTGGGACGAGCCCGCCTTCAGCAGCCAGTCGTCGAGGTAGGGGAAGACTGGAACCCCTGCCCGGCGCAGATGAGCTGCGACCACCGCCATCACTTTCGTGAACACCCGAGGGGCACTTGTAAGGCCAAAGGGAGCACGGTGAACTGAAAATGCTCGAGGCCTACCGTGAACCGTAGGTAACGCCGGTGGGCCGGCAGGACGGGGATATGGAAATAGCGTCCTGCAAGTCCAACGCTACCAACCAGTCTCCAGGGTCGAGGGCAGTCAAGACCTGAGCTAGGAGTGAGCATCTTGAACTTCTCCTTCCGGAGGAAGCGATTGACGTTCCGGAGGTCCAAGATAGGACGCATGTCCTCCTTGTCCTTTTTGGGCACCAGTAAGTAGTGGGAGTAGCAACCAAGTCCTACTTCTGAGGTCGGAACATGCTCGATGGCCCTCTTGGCCAAGAGGGCCGTGACTTCCTTCTGCAGAAGCACCAAGTGATCCCCTGACATGCGGTGGAATTGAGGTGGCATGGCTGGGGGGGTGGTCTCGAAGGGGAGGGAGTAGCCCCTTCGGACAATGTCCAAGACCCACCTGTCCGAGGTGATGGGACGCCAGTGGTGAAGGTGATGGCGGACCCTGCCCCCGACTGGCGTGCTGTGCACCTGAAAGGAAGGACTAGGAGGGCTTGGAGGCCGCGGACGGGTTGGAGGTAGTGGCCTGACCCGCACGCTGATTGCCCGAACCGCCACGGCGGTATCCACGTCCTCGGCCACGCGAAGACGCTTGCTGCGCGGGCCGGTGGCTGGGCAGCTGACGTGACTGGGCGCCCTTTCCGTGGCCACAAAAGGGGCGAAAAGCAGAGGTTAGCGGAGGGCGTACAACAGAAAGGCCCAGGGACTTAGCAGTAGCCCGTGAGTCCTTAAAACGCTCCAGCGCATGGTCTGCTTTGGAACCAAAAAGACTGACTCCATGAAAGGGCATGTCCATGAATGTATTCTGGACATCACCCGTGAAACCAGTTGTTCTCAGCCAGGCGTGGCGACGTAGCGCCACTGTCGTTGCAAGCGATCTGCCCAGCGAGTCGGCGGTATCAAGGCCACAACGTATGGTGTATTTAGCCGCATTTCTTCCTTCCGCAATGGCGCGGGTAAGCAGTGTCTGGACCTCCTCAGAACACTGCGGCAAAACAGCCGCCACCGAATCCCACAGGGAGTGGGTATATCGGCCCAAAAGGCAAGCGGTGTTGACGGACCGCAAGCCAGCACTGGAGGAAGAAAAAGCCTTCTTCCCAAATTGGTCCAGGCGTTTGGATTCCCTATCCGGAGGGGCGGTAGGGAAGGCGGTTTGGGAGGCAGAGGCTTGGACAACCAAGCTCTCGGGGTGGGATGTTGGGAGAGACACAAGGGGTCGCCCGGAGCAGTGCAATGGCGTCGGGCCACGTTCCTATCCACAGGAGCCCCTGTGGTGGGCTTGGACCAGGTGCCCAAAAGAACGTCAGTGAGTGCATCATTAAACGGCAGCACAGTCTCCGTGGAGGAAGCTGCCGGCTGAAGCACTTCCGTCAGGAGATTAGTCCTGACAGCCACAGTAGGCAATTGGAGATGCAAGGCTCCAGCTGCTCTACGCAACACCGTTGCGAAGTTAGCTCCCTCCTCCATAGCCACGGGAGGAGACAGCATGCCAGTGTCAGGGGAAGTGTTTAGACCACTGGCATCCCCAAGTTCCTCAGCCCAGTCCTGATCATACTCACACTGTTGTGTGAGAGGGTCTTCCGACCCCTCCCAGCTCTCTTGGTCCTCCTCTGGTTCAAAATATGGAGGAGGAGGGACATTTGGGACCCAAGGTCTCATCGGCGCCGGAGCCGAGCGACGTCGGTCCGGCTCCATGTCCGGAGCCGGAGAGAGCCGGGGAACGACGCCGTCCGGAGCCCCGGACGGCGTCAGGAACGGCACCGGGGACATCGGCGTCGGCGGAGGCGTGGTTAGGTCAACCGGCGTCGATGGGGGTTGCGGTACCACCGGAGCCGGGATCGAGGCCGGGGCCGGGGCCGGAGCCGAGGCCGGGATGAAGGCTGGCGGGACAGGCGGCGCCGGGACCGGAGTCGTCGGCGACGCCGGAGCAACCCCATCAGGGCCCGCGGGGCCCGAAGGCGCACCGGAGGGACCTTGAGGCCCGAAGAGGCGGGCCATGGCCGACAGGAATTCCTGTACTTCGACCGGAGTCGCCCCCGAACCCGGAAAGGACGGGTAATGCGGGGGCGGCTCCACAGGCACGTCCGGGGCCGCGGGGACGGTGCCGACAGGGGCCTCAGCCGAGTCGCGAGACCGGCAAGGCGAAGTCTTAGAGCGATGATGCTTCTTAGACTTTTTGTGCTTCGACTTACCCGAGGAGCGCGAAGACTTGGACTCCGACGACCGGCGGGGACTCCGCGACCGGCCCCTCGACCTCTCCCGGGACCGGGGCTTGGTGCGGCGCGGAGCCGACTGCCGGACCTCGAGTAGCTTTCGAGACCGCTCTCGCAAAGCCTTCGGGTGAAGTTTCCGGCAGTCAGGGCACGACTTCGTGTCGTGGTTTCGGCCGAGACAGTAGAGACACTCTAGATGCGGGTCTGTGATCGACATCATTCGACCACAGGCGTCGCATGGCTTGAAGTCGGGCATCCCTACGACACCTAGGAGTCGATGAAGACTCGAAAAGAAACAGTGAAAAAATTCACAAAAAAGTTAGTCAAAAATTGACTAGGGCACTGCTCTTCCCTGATCTGCGCTTACTGGCGCGGAAAAAGAAGAACTGACGTCAGCGCGCAGGGGCGGCGTCTAAGTACTGCCCGCGACGTCATCCCGGCGATCACGACGCCGACGACGGACGCGGAGCCGCACAACGCCGCCTACCGACACGCAAGGGTACTGCTACGCAAAAACTTTCCGGATCCAGCCTGACGCCTGGGGATATTCTAAGGTAAGGAATCTGTCACTAACGTGTCTCTTTCAGATATGTGCTTTCCTCTTGCCAACGTGCACATCTGCAACAATTCCCTTGTTTCCGAGCGCGAAAGAAAAGCACAAGGTGCTTGGAATCCAGGCTTCAAAGTCGGAGACGACCTCAAACCACCACCTCCCCAAACCTGCCTCCAGCCATTCACGTTGTTGGTTGCTTTGAGGTAAACGTGCGTAACACCACCGTTATCTGATGGGAATACACTCAACCCCGGATATCACGATGTTTCACAATAACATAACCTCGCTCCTGATACCGAAACGTGAAGCGGAGTGAAGCAAAGACATGATCATGCCAGCTCAGCATCCGCACTTGCTCCTGGTGGAAGGAGACAAATAAAGCTGAAGCAAAAACGTACAGCCATTTAAAGATAGAGTGACTCCTCTAGCTCGGTCAAAATCCTGAATTTGTTTTCATATTTTCCAGCCTTAGTGTTAGAGCATCCATGTTCGCTGGGAATTTATCACAAAATAGCTACATCACGTTTACAAGGCTGCACGAAGACGTCCAATCCAACCTCAAGGTCCGCGTTTTTTTTTGGTCACCAAAGGCCCTTGCTTCAGTATGTTCAGGTTCCAATGTTCTCTTGATAAAATAAAAACCTCGGGTCTCGATCTAAAGCCGGTTACACATCGAACAACCAGTTTGCCTTGTCGGAAACATTGTCTGGTATGTAAAATAGTGAAATAAAACTTCAATGTATTAGCTTTATCTGAAACCGACGTGTCCCCAGTTTTACAGCTGCTCGGCAATCGCACCGCTAGTGTTTTCGATTTTCAACAAGCTCCCTGTTGAGACAGGCCCTCGGAGCCACACACGGTCTTCAAGTAGCCCTTTGCACAGTCCACGAACGGACTGGGCACTTAAGGAAGGTTAGAGAACGAGACGGGGACAGAATTGCAGCCGTGCCCTCGCCTGGCATTCCAGACTCTCCACCCAGACCGAACAAGCAGCCAACAGCGTCACTGCTGTGAGAAACATGCACACAGCCACATACACACCCAGAGCGGATGGCTGCATATTACGCGTTGCTTTACTTCGTGGTGCTCGAGTTTTGGGTGTCACTTTTCTCGAGTTTGCTATATTCTTTACCATCGGCGACAAACGAGAAGTCTGAAGGAGTGACATAGTGAGTAGGTTATGACATGCAGATGGTCTCACTTCCGTGTTACCCAAAAACCTGACGACCCTATTCATTCACAAGGTACTACGCTCTCATGGAATTTAAAAAAGCTGGGCAGGCTTGAGTCCTGACTACCATATGTACCTCTCTTCCTATGCATGCCTGTGCATGTATGTACCTAGGTAAAGTGTTTAATACAGCATACATATGGTATGTTAACACGTAGCAGAGCAGCTGTATAGGGTCGGAGATACTGCCTTAAAGTGTCATGTTTTGAAATTCTTATGGTTAAGTGACGAAAGAGGCGATAAAGAAACACACTCGCCTGTGACACAAATGCAGCCACACACACAACAATTAAGAGAAATGCTTCTGTGATTTACAGAAATGGCTGGTATGAGGAACATCTATTTTAAGATGGCATGTGTGGGCGCACCCCTCTGTACATTCCAGAGTGTAATGAGGGGCATGTATTATTGTTTGAGCACTCTCCTTGGCCTGGAGCCACTTACATCATCTCAGTTACAGAGCGATTACAAGCAGTGCACGGCGTGTGGCACCTGTTGCGTTGCCTTTCCTCCTACAAACGCACTCTCCTCTTCAACTGTAAAACGTGTTATCTGACATCAGGCTTGGGTTCAACACTGAAGTAGGCCTAAAGAAGTTCCCACTGCAACCACTAACTGCAGAGAAAATGTACACCGGCAAGTGATACAGAGTAAAAGCCAGTCCAGCCAATACCCGCTGTAAGCCAATAAACAAACGGCACTTTAAAGCGCCAATAGGCCAAGGAAAGCAAAGGAACAGCGGGCTACTTGTTGGTACTGTTCGTCTCATTGTGGGCCTAAGCCTGTATGCCCGTTTCCATTCAGACCACATAATGTCCTATTCATGTGAACCTGTGAATAAAAGGTATGGGATTACAAGTAGGACAAACACGGGCTTAATACAAATTATATTCGTCTTCAGCTTTTATACGGTTTTCAAACATAGGATGCACCAGGCCCAAAGAAACATCACCCCCTTACAATTAACAGAAAGGGTTTCTAGATGTGTGGTGTATGGAAAGTATCTATCTTTGGAATTATAAACTAGTTTTTCTTAAACTGGAGGGTAGCACTGATGAGATTCTGTAAGTATTGCGCGCTTATTCGGTTCCCCAGTTATTAAAACTTTCAATGGTAAGGCCTTGTCTATTAAATCATAACTCACGATCTCCTAGTATGGTTACCACTGCTGCAAGATCCGATTGATTCCCTTGACAGCTAACTCGGGAGGAAAATTCTGACGGTCAAGAACTTAACCTCTCACGAGTTTCTGTTTGGAACCGGGGCTGTCTTCGATCTGGGGTAGTGGTCTAGGTAACTTATTGGCTTGGTATTTTGGTCTCCAAAGATCATATGACCACACATTGCAAGGACTTTAATAGGACATCTTGATCCAATCAGTTGATCTGTGGTCTCACACTGAACCTTTTTAATTAAAAAGCTGGATATTCCTGGATAAAAAAAAATCAAGTGTGCAGATGTTCAGGATTAAAACAAAAATAGCTATAGCAAAATGTTCTAAAAAAAAACTACATTTTGCAAATGTATTTAAAAAGTTATCCTACAGCGTGGCAAAGCAAGGGTGCCATGGGCTCTCGTGCAAGAAAGGGAGATGGGCCCTCACAGCCATAAATAAAACATCGCCGTAAGTGTGGCCCAGAAGGCCCCTCATACCCCCTGAGCCCTACTGCCACCGCTGCACTATTGACAGCTTCTCGCCCCTGATCATACACCATATGTTGGGAATATATACTAAGCCTGGCACTGGGGCACACATTTAAGTCAGGAATTGAATCAAAAGAATTGAGTAACTTTCACACATCGTAAGTAGGCACATTCAAACACTTTGGGCTCCCAGGAAATAGAGAAAAATGCAATCTATTGATCTGAAGTGTAGGTAGTGTGACAAAGAGGACACTACAACTGAACATGTCCTAGTAGAATGCATCACACTATAGCATTTAGGACACTGCACCTGTTACAGTCTTGCATGAAGGTTTGAACAGGTACAACATGGTAGAAGGTGTGATCTACTGTAAGGAGTGTACAATTATATAGATGTTTATTTTATTTGATTTTTGGTATAAAGAGTAAGGTAAATAATAATTTTAGGTTTCATCAAGGCAGTGTCTTTGTTCCTGGCGACACTACTGGCTTGCTCCAAACTGTGTGTATTTAATTGGAGGATGATACAAACATTACATTTCCTGATTGCAGCTATTGAAAGTTCATTCCTGAAATTTTCTTTAGCACATCTATTCTATTTAAAAAAACTAAAAAACACTGTAGTAACAAAGGAAAAACAAGCATGGACAAAGACAATAGTTCTTTGCTCTAATTAAATGAGATATTGGCTTTACTGATGCTTTCTTTATTTGCCATTTGCATGCAAATGCATGGGTCATAATGAGATATGCATCCCATGCAGGAGAATGGGTAGATAGCTGCTGTTGCTGCTTCGTTGGTAGAGGTTGTGCTCTTGCACCTGACCTGAGGTTAACTGAAAGCCTTATATTGAACGCTTGCCTGAAGCCAAGCTTCTTCCCTTCCAAAGGGAGGAGTCGTACCGGCGGGATACGCACAGTATCTTGCATATGTCCAGGAAGTCCTGTGCTGTCATGTTGGTCCACGCCTCTACACTCCACAGTTGGGGTCCCTACATGCCTGCCACTCTGTGATGCTACGAGGTCAAACAAAGGGCACGTGCCCAAGTTCACACACACACAACCATTCTTCAGGGAGCCTACCTGGATGACCTAGTCACAAAAGCAGAAAAGCCCTTAGACACAGAGCCCTTGGGTTCGTTTCCTACACAAAGTAAGCAATCTGTAGCAGTTTTATTTTCCATCTGCCAGATCCCTCCCACAAGGATTTCTGCATGCTTTGGTTATGGAGATGAGGTTGCTGCTGGGTTAGTACTGCATGCACTGCACCAAAGTTATAAAGTGGTAGGACAAGAGTTAATGAGAATGGCTTCAGGTGCACTGGTGCTCAACAGTAAGTTTAATATCTGTATCTAAGTGGCTTAATATATAAATGCCACTTTGTCTCAATGCCAATTTAGTCACATGTGGGCAGAGAGCGTTTCCAGTTCTATCAGGGTTTACTTCTTAGGGTAATGCTTGCAGGGTTTCATGAAAGGTCACACACAATCCCAGTATCGATTCTTTCATGTTGATATTTTCTGGTAAGGCTTCTCGCCTACAACCTACGAACATTAGCATTGGTGCATGTTCCCTAGCATGGGATACACTGCAGTACTAGGCCGAAAGAGCTCCATGGCAACCACATCTAGCCCAATGTCCTGTTTGTATTACTTTTCAAATAGATGCCTTCTGTAGCAACTCTTTGCTCATTATATCTTAATGGACTTGAGCTTAATTTCTGTTGCCCGGCAGACGACGCCACTACCCCACCAGCAAGTCCAGTAATTGCACTTTTTGATGCCGACAGCAGAGGGACATGTTTTATCAGTGTGGCTAGCAAACACATCCTTGCAAGCACTACCCCAGTAGGTTATGGGTAGCAAGAGCAGATTGGAAGTCTGGGGGCCGTGATGAGTCTTCATCCCTCTTTTGTAAGCGGATGTTAGTTACTTCTCAATGAGTCAATCTGTTCATGCCAGCCCCTCAAAGGTTAAGATACAGGAGGTGTGGAAGGAAAAGCAATAAGCTATTGGGGAGTAAAGGCAGCGGAGTTCCACTCAAGCTCCCCCCAGAGTTGTTTAATGATGACAGCCCTGTGAGTATAGCAGCTCAGAGTACTGTGCTTAAGTGGTTGGCCCATTTCCGAGAGACATACAAAAGAATAGTTCCCAAAGCAAGAGAAACATGCAGGCATTAGGTTTGTAAGGTAAGGGGGCAGATGTGGCCTCCCATCCTGCGAAGAGGCCCCACAGGATCGGATATGACAGGAACCTTGGCGGGGTGCATGGTTGAGCAGCAGCAATGGGAGAAGGGAGAGCAGTGGTCTTTTGGGTTAGCAGATATCGGTTACCTGTATCTGTAACGCATGCAACTCACCCGGGAGGTCGTCTTTTTGTTTGTATCCAAAAGAAGTTCAGAAGGCAAAACACCTTATTCATAGGCCTTTGTTAGTTTCTAGTTTATAGAAAGTAAGCAGGGACGATTATGAAGTCTTCCTGGACATCTGACCTGTATTTTAAAGATAGTAAAATACGAAACACACTGCTTTTCATTTCTCCGTTCATGTTCTTTATCCACCTATTACAGCATCCAGCATGGGGCAAAATGTCAGCCCACTTCAGCCACTGGCTCTTCTACCCTGCAAAGGATGGCATTTCAATGCCTGATCCCAGCCCGGCTGACAGTAATGTTGTTTCCAGACTTGTGTCTGGTGCACTAGAGAAAGCTCTAGTTAATGAGGTGGGGTGACGCATACAGAGCAGAGATCAAGGCTGTACTCCACCGGTCCTGCTCGGGATCAATAGGTTTCTACTGGTGTTACTTCCTGTTAAACCTTTCAGCCTTAGGGTGGTCTTCCCCCAAACGTTTTGCCTGCTTGCCTCCAATTTTTCTCATCTCGTTTTTGTTGGCCTTAGGACTCTGTGCACTTTATCACTGCTGACTAGTGCTAAAGTGCTTGTGCTCACTACCCTTAACATAGTTTGATTGGATTAGTAACAATTGGTATATTTAATTTGCCTATAAGTCCCTAGTATAGTTCACTACATGTGCCCAGGGCCTGTAGATTAAATGCTACTAGTGGGCCTGCAGCACTGATTGTGCCACCCACTTAAGTAGCCCTTTAAACATGTCTCAGCCCTGGCACTGCTTAGCCTGTGTGTGCAGTTTACACTGCCATGTCGACTTGGCATTTAAAAACCCTTGCACAGCATTAAACTCCCCTTTTATTACATAGAAGTCACCCCTAAGGTAAGCCCTAGGTAGTCCATAGGGCAGGAGGCTGCGTAATTAAAAGGTAGGACATGTACTTTTGAGTTTTACATGTCCTGGTAGTGAAAAACTCCCAAATTCGTTTTTCACTACTGTGAGGCCAACCTCTCATAGGTTAACATTGGGATTCCTTATTACACTTAATAAGCTGCAATTCCCAACTGAAAGGAGGTAGAACCATCATGTCTAATACCTATGGAATTTTAATGATAAATCCTCTTTAATGGTAAAGTCAAATTAATCATTACACTTAAAAATGCCACTTTTAGAAAGATGGCCTTTTTCTGCTCTTAGCCCTGTGTGCCTGCAGCCTGTCTCCAATACACGTCTGGGGAGGTGACAGCCGGGCTTTGTGCATTCTCTCTAGACAGTCACACACAATGGGAACTTAGGTGTAACTTAATGGGCCATCCTGGGAGGATGGGAGGGAGGAGCTGGGAACAGCCTCACATTTACACCTGAATAGGCTGTGTCCTGTCCCCACACAAAGGACTGCATATCCCTGTGTAGTGAGTCTGGAGCCAGGGCAGGAAGGGAGGACCTCTGCACTTCAAAGCCAGTCTTTGAAGTCTCCACCACTTCAAAGGCACCACTGGGTATAAGAACCAGACTTATGGCCCGACCTCTTCAGGACCTGTGAAGACTCTGCCAAGAAGGAGGACTGCTGTGCTGCTGAAGGACTGCCACTCAGCTAGACTGCTGCTCTGGAGGGACTGCTTTCTTCCTGTGCTGACCTGCTGTCTGCTGCCCCTCTTGCCTGACTGAGAAGGACTGGACCTACATCACTTGAACCTACAGTGACTCCAAGGGCTTGCTGGCTTGCTTTCTGACTCAGGGACATAAAAGACTTCCAACCCACATGCCTCAGCACTTGGACTCTGCCATCTGTGAGTCTGCTCTGCGAAGTGGTGCCAACCCAGTCCTGGTACCTTGGAAGTCGGTCTAAAGTGCTGCTCCAGCAGAATCCACGCATCGCAGCCGTTGCGAGGATCAACACTGACGCATTGCAGCTGCAAGTGCATCATTCCCCTCTGCAGATGCATTGTCACCTTAGTGAGGCTCTTTACTGATGCATCGCCATCCCTGTGTGGACCCTTTTTGACGCATTGCTTCAACTGCACTCCGCATCTCGTCTTCGATGACGACGCAACCAAGGTACTTTTCAGCGGGCCAAGCTTGATCTCTGTATCCGACCAGTTCTCTATCGCGGCCAGCCTGAACTTTTGGATTTGACCTGGTCTAGCACGACCAGATAGCCCCAGTTAGCGCTTTATGCTTTTAAGGACTACATTTCAGTTTATTCTTTAAAAATTCATAACTCTGGTTCAACTTATTGGATTTTTGTTGTTTTGGTCTTGTGCTGTTCATTAAATTAAGCTCGATTTGTCGAACAATGTGTGGTATCTTTTTGTGTGGTATTTTCACTGTTTTACTGTTTGAAGTGTGTTTCACAAATACTTTACACATTGCCTCTTAAGTTAAGACTCTCTGCTCTGTGCCAAACTACCAGGAGTGAGCACAGCTTAATTTAGGGTGTGTTTGTGACTTACGCGGACTAGGATTGTGATTCCTGCTTAGACATGGTGCATACTTCTGCCAACCAGAAACCTAATTTCTAACACTTCCTCTGACTCAAACCCATCACCCAAAGTGAAGAGCCCAGAGGAGAGCTAACAAAGTCTGGTGAAAACGCTGGTTACGATGTTGATGTAGCGCCAATCTTCTCTAAGCGATCTGTTTTTTGTGAATATGATTGACGAAATGCAGTCACAATTCTCCAGGTGCCACACAGCCACAGGTGCTTCGTCATGTCATGGGGACATCATGGGTTGCAGTTGCATTCACTGTGAGCGCAAAGCATCACAGAAATTCGAGCTTCTGGGTACTCACAGTGTCTCAAGGCTTCACCACACTGCCTGGCCGTGCAGAAACTTCCCTCGGATGCAGAGGGCTGTGTTCCAATCTTTCCACCTCAGCTCCTCGCATTACTCCTCTTCTAGTTAGCACCTTCTTCATGCAAGGGTACCTCAAGCACCCCTCCTCGGCAGTCAGTCAACACCTTTGCTCCAAGGTAAGCTCACGACAGATCCTACTGACAGCTTGCCAAAGTTCCAAGTGACTGTTCTGAACCAAGTGAAGAGATTTGGAAGTCAGCAACCTCAAGCACAGGGGACAGAATAATTTCTCGTTGTCTGCTGGTTAATGACATCAAATTCAGGTAGAGAAATCTTGGCACACTCGCTGACAGTTTCTGCCCTATGCTTACACTAAGTTTCCAGAAATAAAATGGATAATTAGCAGCAAAGGATATGGGTCCTTCACAAGTAATAAGTCTGCAACGTTCTGTCTGAGAACTAAGTACCCCAATGTAGCACTTGACTTTCTTAGGATAGCAAACCTGAGAAGTCCAATGCTTACTCAGGGGAGGTGGTGTAAGCTAGTACCCCAATCTGCAAGCACACAACAAACACCACCAATGAAATTACTGTACAGTCAGTGTTTTTACTTATAAAAAAAGAGAAGTACCCAATCACACACACTCTCTCTCACACACACACACACACACACACACACACACACACACACTATAATTTACAAATATATATACATGGTGGCAGATGGAAATACCCATGGTGACACCCTCTCAACAGTATACACCCCTAGCGAGCCCTACACCCTATAACCACAATACCCATCCACATACACTAGACACAATACAATGGGGTAAAGTTGTCAAAAGGAAGGTCTACTGGCTTTGTCAGTGTGTCACCACATTAATAACTGAAATCTATCATAAACTACAGCGATATATCATAATAAACCAATGCAACACCATACAAATCGCTAAGGATGGTACCCTCGTTCAATTACATTAATACCTGTAGTGATTAACTGAACAGAGAAAGATGGGTTTGCTCCTGATTACATTCTCCAGCCACCAGGAGTATTTTCTTCAGGTCTCCTGGCCTCTACTGGCCTCTACATTTTGCAATTCTCTAGGAACCTGATCTCTACTGCTCCCTTTCCTCACAAAGGACCTATCTCCTCTCTGGACATATGCCACTTCTCCTCGGTGTAGGGCCTTGCTCAGCAGCACACTCAGGACCTCAACGCAGCATACCCTATCTGCTTGCATCCTCCCGGTTCCACAGCCCCTTTGACAATTAGCAGAGTACCTGGGTTACGGGAAGTCAGTGGCCGCCGCCTTCTGGAGATATTAGTCCCGCAGGACCAGTCCCCAGAAGACCAAGGAGAACCCTCTAAGTCTCCCCCAACAGGTCTTCCCCAGCAGTTCCAACCTTCTATTGTCCCCCAGAGGGTGGAGGGGAGCCAGCATCATTGGCCATGGAGAAACAAACCCTAGTCCCTGGGCGCCAACTGAAATCCTAAGCCCTTGCAGTAGAGGTCAGCTGTCTTTTCTCTTCCAGCTTGGCATTCCACCGCCATCACTTCCCCAGGTCCAGACTGTTCTCAAAAGTCTCTTCTTTATGCAAGGGGCTTTAAGTGGGGGTGGACAGTTGTAGAAGATGGGCACCTTTTCCTAAGCCTAGAATGATACATCATCACACTACCCCTGCCACCACTGCCACAAACCTCCTGCACAGTATTTTGGGAAATTCCACGATGGTGCCGTCAAGTGGTTTCTTGAAAGAATGGTATAGGTAAATCAGATCGCTGCCCGGCATTGTCCATCCTATGAACACTAGTTACCCCCAAGGGTAAGAAATGTACAAAAAAGGTGAAAACCCTTAAGAGTTGATAGAATATACACACAAACATATTAGACATGTACATATATATATATATATATATATATATATATATACATATATATATACAAAGTGGCTTTTGTAAGAAGCGGCAGCAGATTTGGAGGAATGAGAACTGCCAAATAAAACCATGTCAGTAAGGAATGAACCTTGAACACTTGACTGATGTAAATTTATAAAGAAGGCAGTAGCCGATATTTGTCATACAGATTGGAATGACATGAACATCAACACATCGCAGGTGTTATTATGTGGATTTACCGAATACGAACTAATCTGACATGGCTGCTATGGACATTTGTCCTAAACCAACACAGTAGCAGTCCTCTTTCGCTTGCCATGATTAATTATCCAATGGGATTGTACCATCAGGCTTTAAATGTTATCGCATTTGTGCCACTCTGTTTGAAAGCAAGTCTGGAAGAAGGCTCACGCCGAAACGCGTCACTTGCAATTAAAAGAATGAAATGAAACCCTGTGAGTGCATCGCATCTCCATTTGGGAAGTAGCTGTTATTTACACGAGGACCCACCTCCACGCAGCGAGTGCACCCGTCCTGAGTGCAGCAGTAGCCTAAAGGTGGAACTGTTGTAATATATATATATATATATATATATATATATATATATATATATATATATATATATATATATAGATAAACTCCAACTCCTTTCTTCTCCTTACAACATGGACACCGTCACAGGGGTTCAAATCCTTTGAATAAAATCTCCGTTTATTCAGTTTTTTATGGTAACGCGTTTCGCCTGTCTCTGCAGGCTTGCTCACACAATAAACGCCATTCTCATGTTTACCTTTTAAAATACAAAGCTCCCGATCACATGATACGCTGCTCCTATAGCCATAGAAGACAGACTCGACCGGAGTGAACCATAACACAATATTATTCAATATATATATAAAAGTATATTATCCAAATCATAGTTCATGGCCATATATTAAGTAATGCATGAATCAGTCACAGCCCAAAACACTTTGTGACTGTTAACTCTTCCAAATTCATTCATCCAAAGTCCCAACTCCATATTCTTCACAAAGACTGTTTTGCAGCCTCTCTGCTTTTTCGAGGCCTATCCATCATTCCTGTCTTATGACTGATTTGAATAGATGACAGATATATGTACCTCTACAGCACAGGAAATGAAAGTTGATTGTCAGCACATACCATCACACAGAAGAAATTCATATCCCACTCTGTCCTTGTATCCCTCAAATGACTTAGTTGAAGGGGACTGGTAGATCAATTTAGGAACATAGAAGAGGACAGTAGACAGCTCTCTCTGACAGGTAACTAATAAAAAGGCCTGCCTGACCACTATAATCTGTTGCTGTCACTACTGTCAGTCCTTTTCAGCCTGGGGAGTTGGAGGTAGTCGCACTCAATAAAGGAGGATGCACATGGTATTCGTCTCCAGACTAGGGAACCCAGCACTTGGTCTCATTCCAAGTCGCAGAGAACCCTCAGCTGACATGCATGATTTCTGTGTACAATGAGCCTTGGTGCACACTCTCCAGAACCACGCAAAGGACCTTTACAGTACCAACACCCCCACCCTTGGACAATGAAAAGATAACATAACTGATGTACAAGTGATTTTCTCCCAGTACGTGAGGGGCATTTTACAGTTTTTCCTGTATGAAACTGCAATGAACACATGAAACAAAGCAGGCAGACATCATGTCCAAAATAAGGCAGGCCTTCTGGCAACATGTTTGCTGATGGCTGGCCCACTGAAAGGGTTTTCCCAGTGGCAAAACAGCCACAAGAAAACTAACTTTCCGCATCCTCTTAACGAGGCAAGTGATGCAAGATCTGGGTGACATCTCTAAATAACAGTTTTAGGGGCACATGCATCAAGCATTTTTGCCTTCGCAAACGGGCCGATTAGCAGAATCGGCTCGTTTGTGAACGCAAAAAATGTTTTCCAGATGCAGCAAACCCTATTTTGCGATTCGGTAATCTGTTACCGAATCGTAAAATGGGTTTGGGATTCGCTGTTAGGAAGGGGTGTGTTTAGGGCGTCCCTTCCTAATACCGAAATGCATCGGTATATAGGAATGTTTTGTGACAGAAATGCGGTCGCAAAACATTCGCACTTTACCACGTTCTTTAAGTAGGTGGTAACCCATTCGCAAATGGGAAGGGGTCCCCCCTTGTGAATGTTTGTTACAGCGTTTAAGAGCAAGCAGTGGTCCCATGCCTACTCTTAAAAAATGAAAAGAAAACTTTTCATTTTACTTTTTGTAAAGCATCTCGTTTTCCTTTAAGGAAAACGGGCTGCTTTACAGAAAAAAAAGATTGCTTTATTTAACATGGTGGTCTGCTGACCTCAAAAGGCCACCATCCCCGTGTTTTTTGCGATTCCTAGGGGGTAACAAATTGCGATTTACCTCATTAATATTAATGAGGTAGAGACATTTGCAAACCCCTAGGAATCGCTATCTGAAACTCTGAGTTTCATACATTGTAAATTGCGATGACCTAATAGCAATTCTCAGGAATTCCTAATTAAGTATTCACAATTTACAATTTTGATGCATGTAGCCCTTAGTCTCTCTCCTTCGTTCTGTCTGAGTATTCAAGCACGGCGATCCTGGTGCCGCAGATCACAAAACAGCTGGAATCTCTAGTCCTGGCTGGTAATAAAGTTAGTTTAATACCATTTTATTTTTCACTAGCTTGCGTCCCGAGCTCAGTGTTAGGACGGGACGGGGCCGCTGCTGAGTGCCAGCAGCAAGGAGGAGTGGTGGGCTGGGCACTTAAGTTAAAAATGCGACGGCTAGCCAGACATGCGCACTTTAAAGCACAATCCTCCAGTGCGCTTGGGAGCCGTGTGTGAACCCGCTTCATCCAATTCCGGCACCTGTCTCATGCTGGTTAACAGCATGAGAGCAGCGTCAGGATTGGTTAGGGGAGTTGGTTGGGGCCTGCGCTTGAGGAGAGAAGAAAACCGGGAAGGAGCGAGAACGTGCAGCAAGGTAAGTGACTATTTTATTTCCTTTTTTTTAAAATTATTTTATGTCTTTGTGCTAAGGTGCACTAAATCGCTGACATACTTTCCATTGCCGTTTTAAAGTTAAACATTTTAACTTTAAAATGATAATTGAATGCATGCTGGCAATTTAGTTAATGTAACTTTCCAAGTGCATGCACCCACAATCGATTTGCCCGCCCCACCCGTAGTTGAAAACCGACACTGGATTAATTACTTGCAGCTCAATCAAGTTTGCAGGAGCACAATGGACCTAGTTATGATTAGACAAAGCTACAAATAGTCATTATTAAGGTGGCAGATGTAGCATAGAAGCACTGTGGTGTGCTAAAAACCATTTTTGCCACAGGCTCCTGCGACTCATAAGCATCATTGTATAGGATGTACCCCAAGTCCGGAGGCATATCCTAAAGGCCTTTGTCATATTTCACGTCCCAAGGCGCTCATATGGACGTAACAAACATTGTGCATATGTTTCGATGGCTGGATGTAATTTAACGACTTAATTTATTCAGTACAAAAAAAGAGATGTTTTAATCTTTGATTCAAACTATACCTGTACAGTTGCCTTTTGAAGAGCTGAAATGAAAACACAGAAGAAGGATATGATGACTTGAATCCAGGCTAAATCAGTTACATCGTTTCATATTCATTTATTTTTACAATAACTTTAAAAGTCATTTTACATTGAAAAACAAGTTGACTAGTTCGTTCCAGTGATCTTTATTTCTGAGAGAATCACATGTCAGCTACACTTGTAAAAAAATCTTCTGTTCTCCATTACTCTTGCTGGGAAACAATATACTCTATTTCTACTGATGTCAAATACACAGCAACTGTCGCAGTAAATTAATTACCGCCTGTATCGCCCAAATAGTCAGGAGGCCCTCATCTTCTCTGCTGGACATACAACTCACTAGCTAAGATTAAGAAGTGCCCTGATCACTGATTTGCGGATGCGCTGTATGGTTTTGAGCGATTTTAAATATGCAGTGTTTACTGTTAACCATTAATCCTGAAATCAATCCTCTGGGCAGGCGGAATTGTCAGCCAATATCCAGTTTAGCGTTTCTGGCCAAAGCGAATAATAGTTTAAGACGCAATCTTAGATTTAGCACAACGCGTTGTCAGGACAACAACAAATGAATGGAATACCTGAGATCTGAATAGATAGACATCTCAGTTTGTTACCTAAATTACAAAGCAACTAGCGAATACATGAGAAGCTGCTGTGCTGCTGCTAAAACGCTTGATTATTAGCGACAAACGCTTACAAGATGAGACCGTGATGAAAAACTTCAAAGGTGACATTTGCACAGTGTTAAATGCCAAAGGCTGATAGCAATAACCAGGGCCACTGGAATTATTCGGCAGTGGAGCACCAAATTATGCAGCAGAGTTGACTAAGTTATGCGCAGGAAAAAGCAAATTATGCAGAATAATGTGGCACATTTTTTGATAGTATTACTGTATTATTTTACAATTTTGTCACGTGGTAATACTATCTGGGCAAAGATTTCACCTCATTACTACCAGTTTAACAATCAAACACAGAAATAAGCAACAGAAAGATGACCATTGAATCTTTGCGACAGGCATTCCACTGTGCACAATTACATGTTGCCATGCTTTTAGTAACTTTTAATCAGTTTGAGCTGGAAACAATTTTTTTATTATAAAACTCTGCAAATTATTCAGCAGAGGATGGATTATGTGGAAAATCAGGCAAACCATAATTATGCGAAAAGAGCAGAAGCTACAGAATCGCATAATTTTATTGGGCCTGGCAATAACCTCTTAAAACTGAATCCCAACAAACGAACAAGTTACTTAACTTCGGTAATGCTATTTATTCTGGATAATTTATCAAACTGCAGATTCCTCACTTTTTGCATTCCCACAGGAGCAAGACTCGATCAGGAAAATTATTCCAGCAATTGCTTCTGCACACCGGTAGATGCCACCACGAGTCTCTGCAACAACCTTGTCCTGCCCTGGAAGTGACAATGCGGAACCGAATATAGGCACCACCCCCGCGTACAGACATCATTTTACAACAGAGCATTCTGTGAACTTAGACATGCAAAATCTAACTTGGCACCTCATTAATACCTAGAAGGGCACTCCACAGAATGGGTAGGAGGATGGGCTGGTGAGGAATCTTTGATTAAGAGTATCTACCAGAAATAACATTACCAAAGGTGGATTATTTAGAGTTTCAACCACAGATTCTTCACCCTTTAAATAGGCTGCAGAGCATGGATTCCAAAGCAGTAGCTCCCAAATGTTGAAAAGTCTGAAGAGTGAACTTCACACCAGGAAATCCTGCAGTTGGGCAAAATGACCCACCCTGCAGGCCCGAGAGTCAACACAGTAATGCCTGGTGATGGTGTGGACCCCTGGCATATGTCCAGCACTGAACGCCCCTGGCCAAGGCTGTAGCGGTGGCTGTATCTCTGGCAAAATGACCTCAAAGACACTCAAGAGTCTCCTTCTTGGTAAAGGCATAGAACATTTTATGCAAAGCCCAATACATCTTGTTAAGGTCCATTTCTGGAAAGCCGCCCAAGTAGCAGCCTGGCAAATGTCCAGAACAAACACTCCACATGCCAACGCAGTGGTAGCAGTCGCAACTCTGGTGGAGTGAGCCTGCAAGCCTTCTAAGGGCTGTTTCCTAGCCAGTGTGTAGTAGGTTTAAAACAATCCAGCGAGAAATGGTCTTTTTCATGGTACACATTAGGAATGTGAGACTAGATTAAGGTCCCACTGGGGGATGAGGAAGGGTATGAGTGGAAACAAATGTTGCAGTCCTTTTCAAAAACACGCATCACAACAGGTGATTTAAATATAGAAAGCTGGTCCGGCAACAGCAAAAAAGCTTAAACAGCCAACAGAAACCTTTAACTGTACCCAAAGTAGTCCTTCCTGGGCTACAGATAACACAAAGGGCAATGCTTCAGATAGTTTGGCTTGAAGTGCGTAAATACACTGAATACAGCACACCAAATCTTGTCCCATGGGCAGACATATACTGATTTCGTGGAGAGATGCTTGGCTGTCAGAATGACATCAAATTCTTTGAGTCGAATTAAGTCAACTGCTGCCAATCTCCAAGCATGGAGATAAAGACCGGGTAGGCCCGGATGCAGGATCCCACCCTGCTGCTACAACAGAAGATCAGGGGCTTAACACAGGCCCCTGCATCCCCCCGAGCTGCAGGGGGCCCCCTCAGCACAGTACTCAGGCCTGAGCGCTCCAGATTAAATCCAGAGCAGGGGGCACCACTGTGTACATTGCAGGGGGGCCCCTTAAACTTTTGTTACGCCACTGCAGAAGATCCTCACGAAGAGGCAGCCTGAACAGAAGACAAATGCTCATGGCGAGGAGTTGCGGGTACCACACTCTCCTTGCTTAGACAGAGGAGAGGAGCATATCGCTGGCACTGAGAGGTCACGCACATGCCGGGATTCCAGCCCAGCTAATTCCTATTTACCTCTTGCGAAGGATGCTGCCCAGCTCCCCACCAAATTGGGCATCCTAATGATACTTACCCACAGGTAATGGGGAGTTAGATCACCCTACAGGGATTTGGCAGATTCCCCCCTTCCCTAGGCATACTAGGTTAAGAAGCACTAGCTAAGAGTACAATATATTGCAGTACCTGTATGCACTCATATATTTTCTGTAAACAGCAAAATGGTTGAACTGTTTATTTTTTTCACCATTCTGGTAATGCTAATCACATTATTCTGTTTCCTTCTATTGATTATTGCTGCACACGTATTTTACTCAAGATCACAATGTTTCAATAAATATTGAAACTGCATGTGTATATTTCTTGTGCATCTCTTTGGGTATCATCAATATCAAAAAGAACTGGCTCGTATCAAGGACAAAATCCTTGATTAGTTTGTGCCTAGGAAAACCATTAGGTTTTTTAAAAAGAACCATTAGGTTTTTAAAAAGAACCCTCGCCCAATAACCTAGTTGGTGGCATGCTTCATCATCGGGTTCCCACCCAAGGCGCCGAGTGCACCCTGGGTGTGCTGCGACGCCTGAATTACAGCACAGCTGTTTTTTTGGTGTTTGGTGTTTGGTGTAGTGCAGTGATTTGTGAGTTTAAAACCGTCTATAGGGTCCCCCTCAGTGAAGAGAGTGAATTTAATAATGGGGCCCTATGGCAGGGTTAAATATAATGGGGATACCGTCCGAGTTTGGTATTAACTCTTGTATCCTAAATAAAGATCTACATGTTTCAGCCAGTCATTTCCATATGCTGGGTTTCATCAGGACCAAGATATGTGTAATCAGGCTGGGAAAGTATCCCTAGTCTGAAGTGTAAAAGGTGCGCACACGCTAAGGTGTGTAGTGAAAAAAAGAAAACCTATTTGTTTCCTCTTTACTAATGGTTTTCAGTCTTTTTTTTACTTGGATATCTGTAAAAGATAAAGACACAAACAATAATCAAAAAGACACACATAAAACATATAACATATAGATATGAGACAAGTTTGCACTCATGTGTGCATCACACTGTGTCCGTCTTGATCTAACTTGATCATTATAGTGAGGACAAATTTGTACACACTTGCGTGCATCACGTATTCAATGAAATCAGCGTTGAGTATAATGGACTAACATGGACTAAGTGGCCCCTTTACACAGACTCTATCCCGTGCTTTTAACGAAGTGGAGTCGGTATGGTTAGTGGTTGTAGTTCGACCAAAAACAGTGAAATAATGAGCAAAAAGTTTCTTACATAAGTCGCTTCTCATTAGAGCGACATGGATCCCGAAAGGGGGGCAGTGCCTATAGTCACACAATCGTCATGGTCCACTGCCCACCATCAATACCCGCTGCAGCCTTTACGAGGGATCGCGAGGATGGCGTTTCTGCCTCGTAGCCCGACATTTATGCAGGCTTCCTGGGAACGTCCTCGTGGTCCGCGTCATCGTGACGTGTGGCGCGGGGCGTGGTTATGTGTGAGTGCGAGTGTGGACAGAGAAGAAAGGGGTGACCGGCTATTGGGAAAACTATCCCAGAACAATTTTTTCTTCTGAACAGAGGAATTTTGGTAATATTAACCAGACAAATGTGTATGTAAATATTTTAACAAAACAAAGGAAGGTTCCGTGTGAGTACTTTAAAAAGGATTCTTTCCCGGAGAGGAGAGATTCACTGAGTATGTGACATCTAGCTAACTTACAGCAGACGTGTGGTGTAGTTAATATTTGACATGTCAAAAGAAGAGGCAAAAGAAGGACTTCTAAGAACCACCACCTTCTATAAACCTACAGTAAGGAACACACCTCTTAAATTTGATAGCTTTCACCCACGCTCCTTAAGAGAGAACCTGCCTTATGGCCAATTCCTCCGTATCAGAAGGAATTGTAGCAACATTGAAGACTATCATGACCAATCCAGAGACCTGTCTGACAAACTGAGAAACCGAGGCTATCCCAAGAAAATCAGGACCTCGAGGAAGAGAGCCTGTAACCAAAACAGAGAATCACTAATAGAAAATAACCAGAGAATGGAGACAACAATACCTCTAACCTGTGTCACAACATACAACACCATCTCCAATAAAATGACAAAAATCATTAATAAGCACTGGAATATTCTCAACACTGGCAAACTAAATTGGGAGAAACCACTGTTCTCGTTTAAAAGAGCCAGTAGTTTGAAAGACAGACTTATATCAACATGGTTACAACAAACAAATGATGGACGGAATGCTGACAATGCAAACATTCTCCCCCAGTCAAAAGATCTGGGTTAAATCCATCGTTCTTTTGCCCACTACGCCACCCCAGTTTGGACCCAGCCATATGCAAATCAGTCTTGACCCTGTGCCCCATGGGAACAGTCCAGACCGAACTGCCAGGCCAGGTCCTCCCTGGACCGGAAACAAGCATCCTGGGACCGGTTTCAGGATATGCACCCTTCTTCAGCCAGGCTAGCTTGAATCCAGTGGCACAGTGAGCAAGGGACCCACGTCTGGGCATACCCATCCCACTTAGGGCGAAAAGTGTTACAACAAACAAATGATGGACGGAATGCTGACAATGCAAACATTCTCCCCCAGTCAAAAGATCTGGGTTAAATCCATCGTTCTTTTGCCCACTACGCCACCCCAGTTTGGACCCAGCCATATGCAAATCAGTCTTGACTCTGTGAAACCCCGAAACCGGTCCTAGGATGCTTGTTTCCAGTCCAGGGAGGACCTGGCTTGGCAATTCGGGTTGGACTGTTCCCATGAGGCACAGGGTCAAGACTGATTTGCATATGGCTGGGTTCAAACTGGAATGGCATGGTGAGCAAAAAAACGATGGATTTAGGCCCAGATCTCTGTACTGGGGTGAATGTATGACATTGTTCTGCATTCTGTCCATCAACTGTTGTTTTTGCTTATATCAACAAGGCCCAGAACCTATACAAAACCAAAAGAGACGTCCGTACTAAATGCATGGGGCCTTCCCAGTGTGATAGGCCATTTTCTGTGTGGAAATTGTAGCATTTGTCACCTGACAACAACTACAAAAACTCTGAAATTAGAAGCAGGAAAAAACTGGTTTCTAAGGAAACATACAAACTGTAACTCTACACATGTAATTTATTTGATCGAATGCCCTTGTGGTCTCAGGTACATCGGCATGACCAGCAGGAAAATAAAGATAAGTATTGGAAAACATAGAAGTAATATTCGTTGCAAGCGCAACACAATAAGAATGAAGGACCATTTCTTGAAATCAGGGCATACACCCAATTACATGAAATGGGTGATTATTGAACAGATCAATAATACATCAGCAACATCTGAGAATCTGTTATTAAACAAAGAACAACGCTGGATCTACCGTCTTTCAACACATAAAAACGGATTAAATGACAATATCCTGTGGAACTACCTTAATTATGCATAATCTCTGTAGCTATGGGGATACCAGAACCTGGTCTCGTAGAGGATATGGTCGCATCCAGAACCGTATATCCATAAACATTCAATTTGGTTCTGGACATGATTGCTAAATCCGTAACATTCAGACAAACACAAAGAACTGCATTGCCATAAGCAGGCAGTCTGCTATATTAATGAGCAAGTAGCGCCAAATCACAGCACAGCATCTTTATGAACCTAGTCAAGGATCTGAATTATGGCAAACAGATATCTGCTATATTGACTAGTTTGTAATAGTAATGCAAGCACATACTGGTTACGAACCCTATCATGATTACTATAGATTGAGGTTGAGGGTATAAACTCCATACGGACGGACAACCATTAAATAGAGATAATCCTGAATGGGTAACCTATTAGCTGGCCTCAGTGTTGACATGTCAAATATTAACTACACCACACGTCTGCTGTAAGTTAGCTAGATGTCACATACTCAGTGAATCTCTCCTCTCCGGGAAAGAATCCTTTTTAAAGTACTCACACGGAACCTTCCTTTGTTTTGTTAAAATATTTACATACAAATTTGTCCGGTTAATATTACCAAAATTCCTCTGTTCAGAAGAAAAAATTGTTGTGGGATAGTTTTCCCAATAGCCGGTCACCCCTTTCTTCTCTGTCCACACACACGCTCACACATAACCACGCACCCGCGCCACACGTCACGATGACGCGGACCACGAGGACGTTCCCAGAAAGCCTGCATAAATGCCAGGCTACGAGGCAGTAACGCCATCCTCGGGATCCCTCGTAAAGGCTGCAGCAGGTATTGATGGTGGGCAGTGGACCTTGACGATTGTGTGACTATAGGCACTGCCCCCCTTTCGGGATCCATGTCGCTCTAATGAGAAGCGACTTATGTAATAAACTCTTCGCTCATTATTTCACTGTTTTTGGTTGAACTACAACCACTAACCATACCGACTCCACTTCGTTAAAAGTACGGGATAGAGTCTGTGTAAAGGGGCCACTTAGTCCATATTAGTCCATTATACTCAACACTGATTTAATTGAATACGTGATGAACGCATGGGTGTACAAATTTGTCCTCACTATAATGATCAAGTTAGATCAAGACGGACAGTGTGATGCACACGAGTGCAAACTTGTCTCATATCTGTATGTTATATGTTTTATGTGTGTCTTTTTGATTATTGTTTGTGTCTTTATCTTTTCCAGATATCCAAGTAAAAAAAACGACTGAAAACCAATAGTAAAGAGGAAACTAATAGGTTTTCTTTTTTTCACTACGCACCTTAGCGTGTGCGCACCTTTCACACTTCAGACTAGGGATACTTCCCCCGCCTGGTTACACATATCTTGGTCCTGACGAAAGCCAGCATATGGAAATGACTGGCTGAAACATCTAGACCTTTATTTAGATGTACCCAGATATACCAACACAGTGGAGGGACGCCTGGCTGCCAGAATACCAAACTTGCATGGTATCCACCTTATTTTTAACCCTGCCATAGGGCCCCATTATTAAGTTCACTCTCTTCACTGAGGGGGACCCTATAGACGGTTTTAAACTCACAAATCACGGCACTACACCAAACACCAAAAAACCAGCTCTGCTGTAATTCAGGCGTCGCAGCACACCCAGGGTGCACTCGGCGCCTTGGGTGGGAACTCGATGATGAAGCATGCCACCAACTAGGTTGGTGGGTGAGGGTTCTTTTAAAAAACCTAATGGTTCTTTTTTAAAAACCTAATGGTTTTCCTAGGCACAAACTAATCAAGGATTTTGTCCTTGATACGAGCCAGTTCTTTTTGATATTGATGATACCCAAAGAGATACACAAGAAATATACACATGCAGTTTCAATATTTATTGAAACATTGTGATCTTGAGTAAAATACGTGTGCTGCAATAATCAATAGAAGGAAACAGAATAATGTGATTAGCATTACCAGAATGGTGAAAAAGATTAACCATTTTGCTGATTACAGAGAATATATGAGTGCATACAGGTAATTATTTATTTATTTTTGAGATTTATAAAGCGCTCAATTACCCATGGGTGTCTCGGCGCTGAGGACAGCAGGCAAATACCATATACCGGAGGAACTTACTGATTAAACAACCAGGTCTTTGTCATTTTCCTGAAGGTTAGCAAAGATTGGCAAGATCTGATCTTTAGTGGAAGAGAATTCCAGAGTTTTGCAGTGGCGACTATAAAACGCTTATCGCCCCATGAGGCAGTTTTAGTGCGTGGGACCCTAAGCAAAAAAGCAGTGGATGAGCGAAGGGCTCGGGCCGGAATATAGGTCGCTAGCTCCTTGATTAGAAACTGAGGTCCTGTGTTACGGGAAGCCTTGTAAGCAATACACAAGGCCTTGAACTTTATGCGGTTCTTCACAGAAAGCCAGTGATACTTCTGAATAACATGAGAGATTGGCTTGTATTTAGGGGTTCCCGATAGCATCCTGGCGGCTGCGTTCTGGACAGACTGTAGCTTATGAATGACCTTGTTCTGGGCATTTACAAGAAGCCCGTTACAGTAGTCAATGGTAGACATGACTAGTGTACTAACCAGAGTTTTTCCTGCAGTCAGAGGCAGAAATGGTAAAATCTTTTTTATCATACGTAACTTGTGGAATGAGGCTGAGACCACTGAGTTAGCATGAGGCAGAAAAGTCAATTTGTCATCGTATATGACGCCCAAATTCCCAACCCTGCAATATATATATATATATATATATATATATATATATACTGCAATATATTGTACTCATAGCTAGTGCTTCTTTACCTAGTATGCCTAGGGAAGGGGGGAATCTGCCAAATCCCTGTAGGGTGATCTAACTCCCCATTACCTGTGGGTAAGTATCATTAGGATGCCCAATTTGGTGGGGAGCTGGGCAGCATCCTTCGCAAGAGGTAAATAGGAATTAGCTGGGCTGGAATCCCGGCATGGGTGTGACCTCTCAGTGCCAGCGATATGCTCCTCTCCTCTGTCTAAACAAAGGGGTGATCTTGCTTATACAATAAACATCATCCATGTTGCCATGCCGAAGCACCAGTCAGGCCGCTATTGTTTATTCTATTTTGATAGCTCTGTCGCCGAACGGCCAATAACAAATAACGTTTTGCATAATGAACTTAGCCCTTGTACAGAACGTTCAAGGTATTTGATAGTGTGCCTACGAAGTGGAGATGTAAGCAAAGCTTAGTTCGGAGAATATTATCCTGCACAGGTACCCACACAAATGTATGTCATATGTCATTGTGTTTAAGAAAAGGTAATTTTAAAAAGTGAGCATGCAAAATGGTGTTTCTACCCGTACCTAAAATGTGACTGTGACAGGGGCTAGCCCACCTACAACAGCTAGGTAAGGGAAGACTGTAACCCCTGACCTCTGAAGACGCACTTCTACCACTGCCATTACCATCACTTTCTTAAATGCCCAAGGGGCACTGGTGAAGCCAAAGGGGAGCATAGAGAACTGAAAATGCTCCTACTCCACTGTAAACCGAAAGGAACGCCTGTGGGCCTGCAGGACGCGGAAGTGAAAATAAACTACTTGCTGGTTCAAAGCTACCATCCAGTCTTGAAGGTTGTGGGCAGACAAGATCTGGGCCAGGGTGACCATCTTTAACTTGTACCTCCAGGGAAAGACATTGAGAGGGCAGAGGTCTAGTATATGACGAAGGACTCTGTCCAACTTTGGCACCAGGATGTAGCAGGGGTAACAGTCAGCTTCAACTTCTGATGCTGGCATCCTGTTTATGGCTCCTTTGGCCAGAAGAGCCTGTACATCCTTCTGTACGATGGACAGAGGGTCCTCCTTCAGCTGCCCTGAGGGTGGTGGAAGGTGCAGAGGGGTGGAAATAAATGGGAGGGCATAACAGTGCCAGACAATTTGCAGGCTCCACTTGTCTGAAGTGATTGCGTGCCACCCTTGGAGAAAAATGCCAGTTCCTACCTCTATCTGGCTGTGTGTTTAAAAGGACACACTAAAGAGGTTTTGGGGCTGCAGCAACTGGGGGGCTGGAGATTGGACTGCTCGCTGCTTCCACTGTCCCGGTTGTGTGGTTGCAGCAGCCTCAGGTACAAAAACGCAGTAGGGTTTGCTGGGCTGGCTGCAAGTGTGGGTGCTGGCTGCATTAAAAGTCCCTACCATAGTGACAGAAGGGTGCGAAACTGCTGGCTAAACTGCCACGTTAGAGCAGACAGGCCACGGAGTTTGCTGTGGCCCTGCTGTCTTTAAAACCCTTTAGTGCTGAGCCTGCCGAAGAGGCAAGAGTCATTGAAGGGCATGCCCATTAGGGAAGATTGGAAATCCCCGGAGAAGCCCGGAGATCTCAACAAGGCATGTCTCGAGTGTCACACTGGTGCCAATTATCGGACCAAGTTGGTGGCATTTAGGGACACCATCAGAAGTCTTAAAGTCATGACCATAGCTTCAGCGCTTCCTGGCACTGCACAAGTGACTCCTCACTGCCCTGTTTGTTGCAGTACCACATGGCAGTTGTTTTGTTTATCAGGACATGACCTTGATGAAAGGTTTTGAGACACAGCCGGGTGGCAGCACACTCAGAAGATTCATTTGGTACTTCTGATCCAGCAGAAACCAGGGGCCTCTAATCTCCACCTCAACCAGGTGGCCCTCTAGCCCAGAGTCGAAGCAACCTGCTGCAAGCCATGTTGAAGTGCTTTATTTATCATTGGAGGTCTCGAACTGCCTAGTCTAACACAAGGATGCTGTAACATAACATAACATGTGTATTTGTAAAGCGCATGTTCACCCCAACGAGGTCTCTTGGCGCTGAATAACAGATGCTTATTGTTACCCAACTCAATGGTACTCATTTTATCGACCTCAGATGGATGAAAGGCTGAGTGGACCCGCCGGGATTTGAACCTGTGACCATGAGGTCGAACACAGGTCCCTGCAGTGGATGCATTAGTCCACTGAGCCACCAGACCCATGCTGTCTTAGAGGCACATCCAGGGTTGAGGCCACTGAAGGCAGAGGTTCTATCAGAGCCTCCAGGTGCCAATGAGTTTGACTCACCAGCAGAATACACAAGGCTAGGACACCAAGAATCCTGAGAACTGTCCAGGTTGGAACATAGGACAGAGCCTAAAACATCGGTATCATGTCATGAATGTTCCAGATTTGCTGCAAGGTAGAAAGACTTTGCATGTCGCACAAGTTACTAACCTTCGGTAATGATATATCTGTAAGAAACATTAGTTAGTGATAGATTCCTTACCTTAGAATACCCCCAGGCGTCAGACTGGATCCGGAAAGTTTTCGTCAGCAGTACCCCTGCGCGTCGGAAGGTGGCGTCGTGCGGCTCTGCGTCCGTCGTTGGCGTCGTGGTCGCTGAGATGACGTCGCGGCAGCTACTTAGACGCCGCCCTCCCGCGCTGACGTCAGTTCTGTACACGACTTTCCGCGCCAGGAACGCAGAGCCATGCAAGATACTGACTACGGGTGCATTGAAACTAGGGCCCTGAAAGGGATGACAACCCTAGAAATCAGTTCGCAGAACGGGGAGGATGGGTGGGGCGGTAAGGAATCTATCACTAACTAATGTTTCTTACAGATATATCGTTACCAAAGGTAAGTAACTTGTGCATCTGAAAGAAACACGTTGGTGATAGATTCCTTACCTTAGAATAGATACCCCAGCAATACCAACCCCGGTGGTGGGTCTGCGAACCAAGATCACACCAGGAAGTCCCGGAGAACAGAACGGCCAAAGAAGCCGTCTCTCCAGACTTGGCTGTCCAGGCAATAGTGCTTAGTAAAAGTGAGCAGCGAGGCCCATGTAGCTGCCTGACAGATGTCTTGTAAGGGGACACCACGACCCAACGCCGATGTGGCAGCCATTGCCCTGGTAGAATGGGCGCGCAGCCCCAACGGAGGCTCCTTCTTTGCCAGAGAATAACAGGCTTTAATACACAGGACGACCCATCTGGAGATAGTCCGCTTGTGTACGGCCCGACCTTTCTTGGCGCCAACGTAGCAAACAAAGAGTTGGTCATCCACCCGGAACTGTTGTGTGCGACTCAGGTAAAATGAGAGTGCACGTTTTGGGTCCTGACAGTGGAGCCTCTCTTCCTCTCTGGAAGGATGCGGAGGCGGAAAGAAGGTGGGCAAAGTGATGGTCTGCCCGATGTGAAAGGCAGTAACAACCTTCGGCAGAAAGGATGGACGTGTCCTGAGGACAACCTTGTCCGGATGTACAGACAGAAAAGGAGGTTTACAAGAAAGAGCCTGGAGCTCACTCACTCTCCTAGCAGAGGTGATGGCAACCAGGAAAGCAGTCTTCAGAGTTAACAAACGAAGAGGACAGTTGTGAAGAGGCTCAAAGGGAGCACACATTAAGTATGTGAGAACTAGGATCAGGTCCCACTGTGGCATTACAAAGGGAACAGGAGGAAAAAGTTGAGTAATGCCTTTGAGAAATCTGTTAACAACAGGGGACTTGAAAAGAGAGGGCTGATCTGGGAGCCTGAGAAAGGCCGAAATAGCAGAAAGGTAGCCCTTGATAGTGCCCAGATCAGAGCCCTGCTGGGCCAAAGAAAGAAAGAACAGTAGGACCTCAGAAAGAGGGGCAGAAAGGGAATCCACAGCCTTTGCTGTGCACCATGCCACAAACTTGTTCCACCTGCAGGCATATACCAACACAGTGGAGGGACGCCTGGCTGCCAGAATGACATCACAGACTTCAGGAGGCAAGTCGAAAGGAATCAACTGCCACCGCTCAATCTCAACGCAAAGAGGTGGAGACTGGACAGGTTCGGTGGAGGACCGTCCCCTGCTGCTGAGACAGAAGATCCTCCCGAAGAGGCAGTCGGATCGGGGGATCGATGGTCATACTGAGTAGCTCGGGATACCAAACTCTTCGAGCCCAGTCCGGAGCCACAAGAATGACTTGGGCCCGGTCGCGCCTGATCTTCTTCAGCACTCTGGGCAGAAGTGGTATAGGCGGAAAGGCGTTCAACAGACCGCAACTCGACTCGCGACGAAAAGCGTTGCCGAGCGAGTGCCGCCTTGGAAATTCCAACGCGCAGAATTGCGGACATTGCACGTTCTATTCGGTGGCGAATAGATCTAACCAAGGCTCTCCCCACTGTCGAAAGAGACCTCGCGCCACGTCCGAGTGAAGAGGCCATTCGTGATCCATCATGCACCTGCGGCTGAGTTCGTCCGCCCTGGCGTTCAGTGAACCTGCCAGGTGTTGAACCACCAGGGAAATGCCCTGATGTTCCAGCCATGTCCAGAGGCACAGAGCCTCCTGACATAGGGTCCACGACCCCAACCCACCCTGTTTGTTGCAGTACCACATGGCGGTGGTGTTGTCTGTGAACACCTGCACTACTCTCCCCTTGACAGAGGGAAGGAATGCCTACAGTGCAAGTCGGATCGCCCGAAGATCCAGAAGGTTAATATGGAGCCTGGACTCCACCGGAGACCAGAGGACTCTGATCTCCACCTCTCCCATGTGGCCGCCCCATCCCAGGAGGGACGCATCCGTCACCACTGTGTGCTCCGGTTGGGGAAGGGAGAGGGATCTGCCATTGACCCAATGCCGGTTTGTGAGCCGCCACTGCAGCTGGTGTGCAGTGCCCTCTGACATCTGGACGTAATCGGACAGGTTCCCCCGATGCTGCGCCCACTGGAACTTCAGGTCCCACTGCAAAGCCCGCATATGCCATCTGGCATGAGTGACCAGCAGGATGCAGGAGGCCATGAGGCCCAGCAGCCTAAGAGTCATCCTGACCGAAACCCAGGATAGAGGCTGAAAGATCGGAATCAGAGCCTGAATATCCTGGATTCGCCGTTCGGGAGGATAGACCCGAAAGTGCATCGTATCCAGAACCGCTCCGATGAAGAGGAGCTTCTGAGAGGGAATCAGGTGCGACTTCGGCACATTGATGGAGAACCCCAGCAAATGCAGGAGGTCGGCCGTAGTCTGGAGGTGGGAGACGACTGTCCGGGGCGAGCCCGCCTTCAACAGCCAGTCTTCGAGATAGGGGAAGACTGGCACCCCTGATCTGCGCAGATGAGCTGCGACCACCGCCATCACTTTCGTGAACACCCAAGGGGCGCTGATAAGGCCAAAGGGGAGCACGGTAAACTGAAAGTGCTCGTGGCCTACCGTAAACCGCAGGTAACGACGGTGGGCCGGCAGGACGGGAATGTGGAAATATGCATCCTGCAGATCCAACGCTACCATCCAGTCTCCAGGGTCGAGGGCAGACAAGACCTGAGCCAGAGTTAACATCTTGAACTTCCCCTTCCGGAGGAAGCGATTGACGTCCCTGCGGTCTAAGATAGGACGCAGGCCCTTGTCCTTCTTGGGCATCAGAAAGTAGTGGGAATAACAACCACGTCCTACTTCTGGTGCAGGAACGAGCTCGATGGCCCCCTTGGCCAAGAGGGCCGCGACTTCCTGTTGAAGAAGTGCCAAGTGATCCCCCGACATGCGGTGGTACTGGGGTGGCATGGCTGGAGGGGTAGTGTGGAAGGGGAGGGAGTAGCCCCTTCGGACTATTTGTAAAACCCACCTGTCCGAAGTGATGGTGCGCCAGTGGGGGAGGTGATGGCGAATCCTGCCGCCCACTGGCGTGTGATGGGCCTGAAAAACCGGACTAGGAAGGTTTGACAGGCAGTGGTGGCCGGGGTGGAGGTGGACTGACGCGCCCTCTGGCCCCCTGACCCGCCTCGGCGGGTCCCACGTCCGCGCTGAGACTGTTGCTGCGCAGGCCTGTGGCTCTGAAGCGAACGTGTTGGGGCGCCCCTTCCGTGGCCACGAAAGGGGCGAAAAGCAGAAGGCGGAGGAGGGCGTGTGGCGGAAAGGCCCAGGGACTTGGCCGTAGCCCGCGAGTCCTTAAAGCGCTCCAACGCACTATCTGCCTTGTTGCCAAAAAGGCGAATGCCATCAAAGGGCATGTCCATCAGGGTGTTCTGGACATCCCCAGAGAAACCAGTAGTCCTCAGCCAGGCGTGGCGACGGTGCGCCACTGTCGTGGAAATCGCCCTGTCCAGCGAGTCGGCGGTGTCAAGGCCACATCGAATCGTGAACTTTGCTGCATTTCTCCCTTCAGCAATAGCCTGAGAGAGCACTGTCCTGGCCTCCTCCGGACACTGAGGCAGCACTTGCGCCACCGTTTCCCACAGAGAGTGGGAATAAAGGCCCAAGAGGCATGCGGTGTTCACAGACCGCAGCCCTGAACTGGCGGAAGAAAAAATCTTCTTCCCAACTTGTTCCAGCTTCTTGGATTCCCTATCCGGAGGTGCGGTAGGGAATGCGCTTGGGGACGCAGAGGCTTGGACAACCAAGCTCTCGGGGCCAAGGTCAGGAGAGGTGTCAAGACCACTGGCATCCCCCAGTTCCTCTGTCCAGTCCGGGTCTAACTCACACTGTGCTGTGAGAGGGTCCTCAGACCCCTCCCAGTCCTCCCCTTCCTCCGAAGGCTGATGAACAGGCCGAAAATAAGGAGGATTGACATAGGGATAGAAAGGTACCATCGGCGTCGAGCGACGCCGTTCCGGCGCCATGTCCACTTCGGGGCTGCAACTGGGGACCACGTCGTCCGGTGGAACGGGCGACGTCGGAAGTGGTGCCGGAGGGGTCGACGTCGGTGGAGGTGTTACGAGGTCAACCGGCGTTGATCGGGATCGAGGCCTGGATCCATGGGGGTCCTGCGGCGCCGGAGCCGACAGCGATGCCGGAGCCGTCGGCAGTAAAGGGCAAGGACCCCCAGTCGGACCCGCGGGGCCCAAAGGCGCACCGGCGGGGCCCGACGGCCCAAAGAGGCGAGTCATGGCTGACAGAAATTCCTGCAGCTGGGCAGGAGTCGCCGACGGACCCGGGAAGGGCAGGTAGGCTGGCGGCGACTGCGTAGGCTCCGCCGGACCCGCGGGGGTGGCACCACCCGCACCCTCAGCCGTGACGGGCGAGGGGAAGTCAGAGAGCGACTTCGCTTCTTCGACTTCTTCGAGTGCTTCGTCTTACCTGACCCCGAGTGCAAAGACTTCGATCCAGACGAACGATGGTGGGGGCTCCGCGACCGGTCCCTCGACCTCCCACGGGACTGGGACCTTGAGCGGCGCGGAGCCGACTGCCGGACTTCAAGCAACTTTTGGGACCGCTCCTGCAAAGTCTTCGGCGCCATGGCCTGGCAGTTGGGGCACGACTTGGGGTCGTGGTCGCGCCCCAGGCAGTAGAGACACACGCGGTGCGGGTCCGTCACCGACATCATGCGATGACATTCCTCGCAGGACTTGAAACCGGGCATCCCTACGGGACCAGGAGTTGATCGACTCGAAAAAAGAGACAAAAAGGCCTCGAAAAACTCAGTCAAAAAATGACTGGGGGTACCGCTCTCTCCGGATCTGCGCTTGCTGGCGCGGAAAAAGAAAGAACTGACGTCAGCACGCGAGGGCGACGTCTAAGTAGCTGCTGCGACGTCATCTCGGCGACCACGACGCCAACGACGGACAAGGAGCCGCACAATGCCACCTTCCGACGCGCAGGGGTACTGCTGACGAAAACTTTCCGGATCCAGTCTGACGCCTGGGGGTATTCTAAGGTAAGGAATCTATCACTAACGTGTTCCTTTCAGATACTGTGTTCACAACAGCCCCTATAAATGGAATCTTCTGCACTGGCCAACAGTGGGATTTGGTTCTTTGATGACGAACTCCATGGGAAAAATAAGCCAGGTGTTGATATGCAAGTGGTTTGTTACTGACTGTAATGAACTTGCCTTCAATAGCCAGGCATCGAGGTATGGAAATGAGTGCACTCTCAACTTGAACATAAAGGCCGTGACCAACACCACCATCACCTCTGTAAACATACTGGGAAGCTAAGGTGAGGCTAAAGTTTAAGACACTGAATTGAAAGAGTTCTTCTCCACCACAAAATGGAGGAACCGCTATTGGGACTTTAGGATGGGGTGCTTGAAAGTACACATCAAGTAAGTTCAAAGATACCATCAAATCCTCACGGTCTAGGGTGGAGAGCACCTGGGTCATAGTCAGCATTTTTAATTTGTCGTTCTGAAGGTACATTTTCAAGAACCAAAGGTCGAAACTCAGCCTGAACCCGGCACCAAAAATGAACAGGAGTAACATCCAATGCCTCACTCTTTCTCTGTAATTCTCTGAATTGCCTCTTTGTCCAGCATGACTGAACCTCTAGGCCAAGGATGGAGGCAGGTTCAGCCAAGGTCTGAATGCAAACAAGTGGAAGTGTGTGGGGTTGATAGCAAGGGTAGGGCGTAACCTTGGCAGACAACCTGCAGGGATTACTGGGCTGAGGTATGCTGATAGCCATGTTGATGGTGGCCCCATCATCTGCCCAGTGTCATAGCACAGCCTAAACATTCTGTGGTGCGCAGCCCTGCCAACAAAATGTATTTAGCTTCATCATGTCCATCATGGACTCTTTTTGCAAATGCATGTCGAAACTCTCCAGGGAGGGTGGCAAGATCTTGTTCGCCATATCCAGAGGGCATGAGTGCATATGCCCAACAGGCAGACCGCATTTAGAGATCACAATGCCAAACAGGCAGACAACAACAACTCTTGCCAAGCGCATCGATTGAAGGGCCATGTTGGGGCCAAGTGTGAAAAGTGGCTGCTGGGGCAGGACCCACCGGTGGAAGTCAGGACTGGGACCCCAGTGGATCCATGGGGAACAAAGGTGCCACAGAGGGACCAACTCCGAAAAAAGCTGCCATCTGCATCCTTGAAGGCTTCTACCTGCTGCAGAGTCGAGGATTGCCTGGGAAATTCAGGGCGCACTGGTTGTGGGAAGGGGTCAGAGTCAGATGACTGGTGAGGAGTCAGGCCTTTCGACTGCCAACTCCACACTATTGAAACAGACATTCCACTGGGGCGTTTTGTCCCCTCATCCTGGGACAGACCTTTGTGGGCCATTTTCCTCTCTCCAGGGTCAGGCCTCAATTGGGAAATGAGTGGAGCAGTGTAGTAAAATTAAGTGACACTAACTATACCTCAAAGTATCAAACCCATGCTCAAATTATTAAAGGAAAATCAGTTAATTAGAAGAATGCACTCTCTCTTAAACTCAGCCTTCCTAAAACTGAATTCCTCATTCTTCATTCATAAAACACAAGACCATCACTGACTTCAAAGACTTATCAACCTAGGCTTCACACCAAGACTGGTTCCCTATCCTTAGGAGTCACTGTATACCACAACATATTCACTGGCAACATATATTTCCTATTTAACCAAAACTGCTTAATTCCAGTCTCTCTACAGGAAGAAAATCAAACCATCCATCCCACCTGAAAACTAAGCCCTGGTTCTTTCACATATTGACGGTGGCAATACCTTACTCGCAGTGCTCTCCAAGGCTAATCTTATCTCTTTCAGAGCCATTCTACACATGACTGCCTCCTTGTTAAAGCAGCACGGAAATCTGATCACATCACCTCCATCTGAAAACATCTCTATTGGTTGCCTCTAGATGTTAGAAAATGCTGCATCACTCAAAGCCATGAGCCAAGGCCTGTCTACTTACCTGAAAAAGAAACACAGGATCTCTGGAAGGAAGAGGAGTACCAGGAAGTAACAAGCATTTGTAATGCAATTGGTCTAGCATTTTTGAAAGTTAGAGCTATTGGTGTTGTAAATTATATTGTTTTTTACTAGAGGAGTCTAGAGGACTAAGAATAATGAATTACTACTGGGAAGAGAGACACAGCTGCAGCACTGCCTAGAGGACTTAGAATGTGGAATTACAACTGGGACCAGAGTAGCAGCTAGCAGCACTGTCTGGCAGGCTTAGAATGAGGAATTACCAACAGGACCAGTGAAGCAGGTAGCAGCACTGTCTAGAGGACTTACAATGAGGAGTTACCACTGGGAACAGAGATACAGCTGCAGCACTGCCTAGAGGACATCTTGTGATCCCTGGAAAACACCAAGTCTAGTAGACTGCTTTGGATCTTTAAGTTTTTGCAATCATTAGTACCATCCAACCATTTAAAAAACAAATTCAAGCAGTTGAGTTGTTACACTGGTATTATCCAATGGCTCATGCCTTAGTCAGTAGTGCGAGGGATGTGCTGCTGCTTTGCGTCTGTGAGGCTATTATGCACTGAACTTTGGGGTGGGAAAGTAGGAAACCATACCTTAAAAAAACTAACGAAAACATTGAAGCAGATTCCCGTAGTGCATTACACACAAGCAGTTTCCTATAAAACTGCAGATTCGTACCTACTTTGCTTCTGTGGTACAGCTGCGTTAGAAACATTTCACAAAACCTCAACTTAAAGTGCGCCTGTGCAGTACGTACCCGCCTTCCTTCATTTTACAGATTTAAAGTGAAAACAAACCATGTAACTGAAAACTAACTATAAAATAAAGAATATGGCAGAACCCAGAAAAGGAGCCGCGACAAGAAACGCTCAGTTGTTCACCTACTGAAAGTACTTTCGCTAGGAGAAACCTACTTCTTTCAGGATTAACATCACATGTCTGACATACAAGAAACAACTGGAATTTGTACACAAGCAATGTGTTGATCAAGTTATTTGGGAATAAGCTTAGAAGGAAATTAAAGAAAGAATCCCACGTATGGCATAGGAGGGCTACACATTAGTAAGAGCAGTTAAGATGCATTAGGGGGTTGCGCTTCCGCTGCCGAGATCTTTGTGCAAACAAAAGCTACTAGGTACTACGATCCCCAGGAAAACTGTCACAAAACACGTTACAAAAGAGGTACGAATGAGCAAGTTGTATCAAAGCTCAACAAGTTCTTAACAGAGCAGTGTGGTGTCAGCTGTCACAAGATAAACCCAACCGAATTTGGGCAAGTAATGCGTAGACGGGTGCACAGACACATACTGGATGGTATCACTCGTTGACTTTTTACCCCAGTGCAATATACCAACATTACCAAGTCAAATACAGGATCGGCTTAGAGTTGCTAGACAAGTTGTTAATTCATCTACATGGTCACAACTACAGTGAACTATTCTAAAAAAGCTGGGAAGTGAAGTCCAGTTAGGAACCACGAGGGCCAGATTGCATATCGAGGTAGCAGGCGGAACAAACGACCATGCCTGCAGAGCCCGAGAGGCAGCAAGGGAGCAGGAGGTGAATAGAGAATAATAGTGTGCCAAACCACATAAATGCCGATAAGGGGAGGGCCACATGTAATTGGTACAGTCGCTATGGAAGGGAACAAGCCACCACAAGGAGGGACAAATAAAACAGCTGCACCTATGAAAAGCAATGATTTATGCACGGCACAAAAAGGAACCAATCAAAAGTGATGGGTGTGGTTGAAGCCCCTAGAGCAGATTACAGCATGTCGAGAGACAGCGCATGCACTGCCTAGGTTCGATCTAAAAAGGTTCAAGATCTTGAATCAGACCTTTTCATATCTTGGTCCAAGACTCTGAAACAACATGTCTGAAGTTATGAGGACTAACGACAAAGTTCTGCTTTTCAGAAGAAAAAAACCTGAAAGCTAATCTGTTCAGAGCCTATCGGCAATCCTTGGTTATCCCCACACCTTGTTAATCTTATCTTTACACAATGCATTCTTATTAATCATTCTTTTACTTACATTGTATTTCTGGCAGTATGTAAAGTATTCCACTGACCATGTGGCTAGGTCCACACTATATAAGTGCTAAAATAGATTAATAAATTAAGATAGACAATTAAAATTAATCATAACACATCTTACTGTGCAAACACATTGCATCATCAATGTTCGAGTGCTGCAGTAATGATGCTTATGCTTAAGTGATCTAAGGTGTGCTGATTCTCGACAAAAGATGGGTCGACGTACCTGAATGCCAAGCTGATAATTTAAATCCAGTTTTATAAGAAGTACTCATGGGTTTCTCTGCTAAAAGCCTACATTCAATTAAAAACATGTTGGTAAAATGGTCTCTTTGCATTCTGGACAGACAAGTATTGGCAAATGCCAATTACTCTTTCTTATCTTCACATACAAGTGAGACTGATTGGCACTGCCAATAATTGTTTATAGTAGTATGTCAAGATCGATATTGTATCTTCCACATTTCTGCTGCTGTTTTTCTAGTAACCACTAGGTGGCTATTAAAGGCCACAAACCAGTGTTTAAACATGGCTCTGGTGGAAACGAAAGACCCCAAACCGCTGTATAAACGTGGCTCTCTTTGCAATGCTGCGATAGGAGCAGGGAGAATTACGAATGTACTGACGGCGTAACCCAAAAGCTCCTGTGGGCGGATCAAACACAAAAATGGAGGAAAGCAACAAACAGGAGCAAGGCAACTGAGGCTGACAAAGTCATTCCATCTTGAGTAAGGATTGGCTCTGTGGAGCATGGTTTACAATGCTGTCTTGCGGCAAACAGTTGAAACGGTCTGTAGCGAGACCACAAAAAATTATCAATTAACTAAACAATCCTATGTAAGCAAGCCACTTCTACCACACGGCAGCCAAGAGCTGCAGTTACAATAGTGCCTATTGGGCATAGTACTACGGGGCACAATTGTGGCACACTGCTGGTGGTGGGAGAAATAATCTGCTGAAAAGCAGATTTTGTCTCTTTTTTTCAGTCTGACTGTTGCACGTATATTATAAAAGTTTCAAAATCCATTCCACAGGTGGAGTAAATACATATCACGAGGGAGGAAGGTACATGATGTTAACAGACATTTTGACAGGCGTCTAAGCACATTAGTATTAGCAGTAGACGCCTCCTACTGCAAAGCAGAAACACAACACTTGATACCTTATATAATTTCAATCTGAAATGAATACTCTGTATGCAGCGTTTTAGTTGCTGATTAAAGGATTTTACACTGATGTACTAACCTCCTCATGGATCTGCTTGAGTCCGTTCAAAATTTCTTCATTTAAATATTCAGTAACAGGCCTGAAACATAAAAACACAGTGTTAAATGCTGTCAGAATGTGACAGATATAGACACACCTGTACTGTGTTTAGAGTACAATATGTGAAAAAAGGTATGTTCTCCACCTAATGAACAAGTTACTTACGTAACTCTTTTTCTGGTAGAGTCTCTATCTAACTGCAGATTTCTCACCTTAGAATATTTCCCAAGCATCAGACAGGATCCGGAAAATCTTAAGCAGTACCTCTGCGCATCGGTAGGTGGTGTCCGACATCTCCGCGCCAACGTCACCACATTGGCAGTGATATGCCCATATAAGTGCCACCCCAGCGCTCGTCCCCTTACAGTATTGTTCTACCAAAATGCCTTGTCAGATTTGGGTGCATATCCAGTATGTGTGCTGCTACCTGCCAGTACAAAGCATCTACTACTCTTAAATACTATTTAACACAAACCTAGGTGTGAACTGACCACCTAGAGGAACTCAGCCAAGTTTGCAAACTAGATCTCCCAACAATTGAACTCAACGTCACCACATTTGACACAATACTAGTTTGCAGACCTATCACCCACAGATACATCCTCATATTTCACCTCCATACAGCCCAATTGATACCAAAGCCATTTCTCTAAAGTGCAGTGATGTTGTCTCATACTGTCCAGGCTGGCCTGCATAGAACATGACTATCACTCAATACTGCAACAAAAAAGTCCAAGAAGAAAAACAAGAATAACGCCATTTGTTAGCACCCACATGTATTACCTATCAATCACTATTACATCCCGAGGGATTTCTTAACACACCAAACCTCATATTTTATTCATCCAACAGATGTCCCACAAAGGGAAATAACCATACAAGATGCTTACCCAACAATCTAATCATGGGGGATCCCAGGAGGATGAGGACATGTTGCAAACCACGTGGAGGCCAAATGCATCGCTTTAACAATTAACATGCAACTAACAGGAATCTGAAGAACCAAGAAGTCATGGCACTTCTCAGATATAACAAGAAATTCAGCCAAAGCAGGGCCATGCCTTTCTAAGACCACCAGAAGTACACCCATTAACAAAGAACAAAAACTAACCGCCCTTGCCTGTGCCCACATCAAAGCCAAACTGGCCATCGAAAGCATTCATACAATCTGACACCTTATCTCAGATAACTCAATTCATATCACAGTGGTCACAAAGACATACGTCACAAAGACATGTTCACACAGTAGATTACCGATGTTCTGTCGAACTACATACTAGTCAACCACAACATAATTTGCAAACCATGACCAAGGCTCAGGGTTTGGAATCCCTCTCCGATTTAAAAGCATGCAAATTTGAGGGACATTGGCAAAACTCCTTCGAATGCCTCCTGTTACAATGTGTCATCAGAACACCCTCCTACACCCAAGAGCAGAATTGTGTTTCGCCCACCTTAAAAAGGACTTTCATCCTACCCCACAGACCTTGCCAAACACTTTCTGTCCTAACACCCACATTTCTCCTTTAGGGAAACAATGTTAGAAATGGCCCTTTCTGCAGGGTCACTCTCAAAATTTTTGCCTTACTGTTCCCATTTTTGCTGAATTCGTTTTTGTTGGCTTTAGGACTCTGGGCACTTTACCAGTGCTAAAGTGCATGTGCTCTCTAATTTAAACATGGTAACATTGGCTTTTCCACAGCTGGCATATTTAATATACTTATAAGTCCCTAGTAAAGTGCACTACAGGTGCTCAGGGCCTGTAAATTCAATGCTACTAGTGGGCATGCAGCACTGATTGTGCCACCCACTTACGTAGCCCTTTAAACATGTCTCAGGCCTGCCACTGCAGAGCCTGAGAGTGCAGTTTTAAACTGCCATGTCAACATGGCAAGTTACCTCTCTTGCCAGGCCATGCCTTCCTTTTCATACACATAAATCACCACTAAGGTAGGCCCCGGACAGCCCAAGGGCAAGGTGCAGTGTATTTAAAAAGTAGGATATGCACTTTTAAGGTTTATATGTCCTGGTAGTAAAAAAACTCAAATTCGTTTTTCACTACTGCAAGGACTATCATTCCCATAGGTTAACACTGGGATTACCTTATTACAGCGTATAAATGTAATTTCCCATAGTGAAGAGATGGGACCCCCAAGTTTGGTGTCTCTGGAATCACAATTTAAAATTATAATGTTAGACCTGGCATCCTAGACATGGTTTCCCCTGACTTTTTGCTTTCTGACCTCCTGTTTTGCTGACTTCATTTTTGCTGGCTTTAGGATTCTGGGCACTTTACTACTCGATAAGCTGTCTTCAAAATGTCCTTGTTCTATTTGAGGATTTTTTCGTTTCACATTGACACTGAGGTATCACGTGTTTATGGGATATATATTCTTTTTTTCTTAAAAAAACATATACTGAACTGGATTAAGGACAGCATACAAATATCTGCCCTATGGGCTGATGCTCAGCCTTATAAATTTGTGGTAAGCAATATATGATTGTTTTTTTCTGCTGAGTGGCTTTACGACATAGCCTTTTATGGGGTACAGTATGTTTGAATAATGGGATCTCATGGTATCATATAGGGGAATGTGAAACCCAACAGTCTGTCTGTCTTTCTGCCATTTCTTCCTGTGAATGAATCTATTTGTCATTTTCTCTTTGGAAGAAGTAGTTTTTAGTAATATTTAACCAATACAGAGTTACGACTGTTGTTTCAGTATATGGTAAATTCGGAGCTACCAAGAATGAATTTCTTTATGAATGAATGTTTTTGTACAACACAGAACATATTAAATGTGAATACATTAATAGGTAGAAGAGTTTAATTCTCAAAGTTGTAGACATAATTATAGTCTGTTTTTTCACATATTCCTATATCATTATCTGTACTACATTCAGTTAGTTTCATGTGTTCTCACACAAACAAGTTTTAGTGAGGATGTCTTTTTTCTCTGTGTGTGCTAAATGTTGTTTTTAACCAGTCTGTTATGTTGCTTTTATATGCACACAACGTTCATAATTTATAGCTATTGCTTGTATTGTCTGCTTGCTTTTAAGTCCATGTCTTATATGTTTTTCAATATCGCCCTGAAGATGTCCCTATGTTTAGGGACGAAAAGCGCGGGTTGTGTCCTTGTTTCCCTTCTTTGTGAAAGTAAAAGAATTAAAGAATGAACAATAAAGAATATACACGGCTCATGATGCACTGGATTTAATTAACAGATTTTCATTGCAACTCTGTTCCTTTACTTTTTTGGGATATTAGACCCAATGTAATTTGTGTTTTGCTCAGCTATGCTAGAGTGCTTCTTCCCTCTGTTGTGATTCACCTTACCACTGCTGATCAATGCTAAAGTGCAGTTGCTCTTTCCCTAAAACAGGGCAGCACTGTCTTATCCTTATTTACTTATAAGCCCACAGTAAAGTGCACAATATGTGGCCAGGGCCTGTAAATTAAATGCTACTAGTGGGCCTGCAGCACGGAGTGTGCCATCCACTTCTGTAGCCCTTTAAAAACATGTATCAAGCCTGCCATTGCAGAACCTACATGTGCAGTTTAAACTGCCCTGTCGACCTGGCAAGCTAACCCACTTGCCAGGCTGGACCCTTCCATGTAAGTCACCCCTAAGGTAAGCCCTTGACAGCCACAAGGGTAGGGTGCAGTGTATTAAAAAAGTTAGACATGTACTTTTAAGTTTTATATGATCAGGTAGTGAAAAACTCAAATTAGTTTTCCACTACTGCAAGGCCTAGCTTGCCCATAGGTTAACATTGGGATTGCCTTATTGCATCTTAGTAGTGTAATTCCCAATTGGGACAAGATAGAAATTTCGAGTTTGGTGTCTCTGGACTCACAATTTTAAATCACAACTTATGGTGTAGTCAGATTTTAAATTGTAAGTCTGAAAATGCCACTTTTAGAAAGTGGACATACATTCCAACTTCCTGTGTAGCCATTGTTAAATATGCTATTTAAAGCCTAGTATTTTTTTTGACAGGCTTAACCCATGTATATAGGGAGTGGTTGTTTGATACATTTTATATGGCATATGAAGTTAGATATGATTAAGTAATGACTGTGTCAATAAGATTTATTTTTGTGAACCCATTATTGCATAGATGAAGATTTATCTTTTTCAATATAAAGGCGATTTTTGAATACATACACATGCTTTTTTAAATTTTGTTTCTTTTTATGTTATTTGAAAATAACCTTCAATTAAGTTGTAATGTCAAGCTTTGACATATTGAAAAGTTCAGTAACTTACATACTAGGGTTGGACTAATTCCCCCCCTTGTTTGACATCCTTACCAACTATATACTTTTAGAAAGTTGTCTTTTTTTTTTTTTTTTTACCATTCTGTGTCTCTGCCTCTCTCTGAATACATGTCTGGGGTGGGTGACAGCTGGGCTTTGTGCAATCCCTCTAAACATCCTGATGGGCCATCAGAAAGCTGAAGGAACTTCCTGAGCTAGATGGGAGGAAACGGGCACTTGAACCTAAATAGGGCTGTGCCTGTCCCCACACAAAGAGCTATATACCCCACTGTAGTGAGTCTAGAGCAAAGGCAGGAAGGGCAGGGACCTTGTGGACTTTAAAGGCCTCTCTTTGAAGTCTCCCCCACTTCAAAGGCACAACTGGGTACAAGTACTGGACCCCTGACACCACCAACTTAGTACAGTCTGGTCCTGAGGACACTGCCAGGAAGAAGGACTGCTGTGCTGCTGAAAGGACTGACACTCTGATGGACTCTGCTGGATTCTGCTGGATTTGATGGACTCCTGCTCTATTGTGCCTGCCCTGCTGCCCCTTGCCTGGTGGTGAGAAGGACAGGACCTGAATCTTGACATGCCCAGAACCAAGTGACTCCGAGGGCTTGCATTCTGTTCTGAAGTCTCAGGGACATCAAAGACTTCATTCGACGCTGCTGCATCCTCTGGACTCTGCCACCTGTGAGTCCTGCCCTGCAAAGTGGTGCCAATCCAGTCCTGGGCCCTTGGAGGTGGGTTTTCTGCGGCTTCTACAAAACTGACGCATTCGCCTTCAACGCCGATGCACCGTCACTTCAAGGATTCCACAGTGCCAACAGTGCGGCTCGACAACAATGCATTGCCTTCATCGCCTGGAGCTAGTCGACGCGGGACCTGACTGCGCGACTCGGAACCGACACATTTTCTACAATCCTTCAGATCAATAACGACACATCGCCTCCTCAGCTCCTCGCAGCTGCTCCTTGACGTTGATGCTTTTCTCCGTGAAGGTACTGTTTCAGCGGGGCCTGCGTGGCTTCTGTGTCCGACCCGAGCTCCATCGCGGTCAGTTGACTTTTCAGATTTGACCCAGTCAAGCAAGACCAGATAGCCACGGTTGGCGCTTTATGACTCTAAGCACTATAATTCAAAATATCCTTTAAAAAGTCATAACTCCGGTTCTACTTATTGGATTTTTGTAGTTTTCATTTTGTTTTGTTCATTAAATTAAGCTCTATTTTTCTTACCTGGTGTGGATTATTTTTGTGAAGTGTTTTGCACTGTTTTACTGTTTTAAGCTTGCATAAATACTTCACACATTGCCTCTTAAGTTAAGCCAGACTGCTCTGTGCCAACCTACCAGAGGGTCAGCACAGTTTAATTTAGGTTGTGTATCTGACTTACCCTGACTAGAGTGGTGGTCTTTATTTGGACAGGGTGTATATTTCTGCCAACTAGAGATCCCATTTCTAACACCTAACTTATGGTGAAGTTACATTTTAAATTATAATTCTGAAAATGCCACTTTTAGGAAGTTGCCATTGACTCACTTTAGCCATTTGATGCCTTCTGCCTGTTTCTGAATCCACTTCTGGGTGGCTGACAGCTGGACTTTGTGCATTCCCTCCAGACAGCCACACACAAAGGGAGATTAGGTGCGAGTGATGGGCCATCCTGGGCAGGGTTGGGAGGGAGGAGCTGACACACCTGAAAGGGCTGTGTCCTATCCCCAAACAAAGGGCTGCATACCCCCCTGTAGTGAGCATGGAGTCAGGGAAGGGACTTTGTACACTTCAAAGGCCTCTCTTTGAAGTCTCCCCCACTTCAAAGGCACAACTGGGTATAAGTACTGGACTCCTGACCCTACCAACTCGGTACACTTTTGGACCTGTGGATACTCTGCCAGGTAGAAGGACTGCCACTCTGCTGGACTGCTGCTCTGGAAGAACTGCTTTTCATCTGTGCTGACCTGCCTGCTGCCCTCCTTGCCTGGATGAGAAGGACTGGATCTACACCACTTGAACCCAGAGTTACTCAAAGGGCTTGTCTGCTTGCCTCCTGTTGGAAGTCTCAGGGACATCAAAGACTTCAATCCACTCCACAGCCAGCACCTGGACTCTTCCATCTGACAGTCTTGCCCTGCCAAGTGGTGCCAATCCAGTCCTGGGCCCTTAGAAGTGGGTTTAAGGTGCTGCAGCTGCTAAAACCTACGCATCACCGTTGTTGCATTGCTCAGAACTGGTGCATCTCCCTTAACGCGAGGCATCGCCGCTGCTGCCAGGATCGAGGCCATCGCATCGCCGGCGCGGCTCGATGACGACGCATTGCCTACATCAGAGGGGTTCGATGACAATGTATCTCCGACTTCCATGTCTTGGAATCGACACATTACCTACATCTGAGGGATCAACGCCGACGCATCGCCTCCAACTGCTTGTCGCATCTTGTCTTCGAAGTCGACGCAACCCCAACCAAGGTATTGTTTTCAAGGCTGGTCCCTATATCATACCTGTGCTCCATCGCAGTCAGCCTTAAATTTTGGATTTGACCTAGTCTAGCGCAGACATATAGCCCCAGTTGGCGCTTTATGCTTTTAAGCACTATATTCAGAATATTTTTGAAAAATTCAAAATTCCAGTTCTACTTATTGGATTTTTGTCATTTTGCTCTTGTTTTGTTCAATAAATTAAGCTCTATTTTTCTATCTGGGGGTAGTACCTTTTTGTGTGGTGCTTTAACTATTTTACTGTTTCAAGTGTTGCAGAAATACTTTACACATTGTCTCTTAAGTTAAGCCTGACTGCTCTGAGCCAAGCTACCAGAGGGTGAGCACAGGTTAATTTAGGGTGTGTATCTGACTTACCCATGACTAGGATTGAGGTTCCTGCTTGGACAGAGTGCATACCTCTGCCAACCAGAATTCAATTTCTAACACATAAGTATCTAAACGAGGGCTTCTTCAATGCACAGGCAAAAAATTGTCTTTGATAAACTAGTCTCAGGCAGACACAACCTCGGTCTAACCGTGCTTAGAATCTAAAAAATCTATATTTCCAGCTATCAGATTCTCACTAACAACCAACTCGATAGTGCCTGCTAAGATCTAGCCAAAACCTTCAACAAGGTTCTTCCACAACATAAATCCTATATCCTTGATAAGTACACTCCCAATCACAATGCTGCTTCCTTTCAGCTCCTAGCTGAATACTCTTGACCTCCTGGGATAGTGATCCAGATTTAATATGTAGATCAATCTGGGAACCTCTAACTGATTGGTCAAATGTTGTATTAAGCCTGTTTAGTCGATACCGATGGGGAATAATAAATCTCTTTAATTTAAATACATGCAGGCATACTGGGTGGTATGATATCAGGATGCTTTATATTGTTTGGTCCTGTCATAAGTAATTTTGTTACTCGGTTACAAATTTCTTTTCTTCAAAACATTGCTTTTTATTATTACTACTTTATTTGATAAGCTTCATTATATAACATTGTTTTCTTTTTGACTAATTCTTCCCTTTCCTTTTTTCAATATACTGTATCATTATATTCTTGTTAGTGTGAATATTGATGCTGTACATCTGCCTTGCTATTGAAAAAATGAGTGTAGTATGACCAGTAATGCTGTCATACTACAAAACAGTGAGAAGAAAAAATTATATACCTTTGGTAACAATATTTTGGTGGATTTCATCTTATAAATCATCCTTCCAAGTTTCAGACTGGTCCGAAACAAATTCCCTCAGCAATATCTCACCAGCACCACCAGATGTGTCATGGGTTTCACCTGTGGCTCCACCTCTGGACAACAACAGATTATATTAGATGACAATCAGAAAATTAGCATTAGTTACTGATAGTTTTTCATGTCCATGGAATGAGAGGAACCCAGAGAGCAAAGACAACAACAAATTTAGCACATAACATGTTTGGATGCCATTGGAGCTTATTAGTAACAACATTCATCAGAGGAGGAAGGAAGATGGTAAGGAATCTGCAAGAAGATTATGTAGCCACCAAAAATATGGATACCCAAGGTAAGTAACATTTTATTCTGATGGATACATCTTACCGCAGAGTCCTCCACTTATAAATGCGTCCCAAAGCAGAACCTTCCGGAAAGGTGGGATGGAGTGGTGCCGGTTAACCAAGGAAGTTAAATATCATAGCTCAGGCAAAGTATTTGTTACTGTGTGCCTGCGAGGCATAGCTGTAGAGTTTGGTAAAAGTATACAAAGATGACTTTTAGCTACCTGACAGATGTGCGCAATCAGGACAATTCTATAGAGAGCCCTAGAGGCAGCCGCTCTCTAGTGAAGTGGAATGGACACAAATGCCATTCCGAAGATCTTTCTTAGCAAAGGCATAGCAGATCTGGACACAGAAAAAGACTCAATGAGAAATGGTGTGTTTGGTCATCGCCTTACCCTTCTAGCTATTGCAACGCCCACAAAGAGTTGATCATCCACTCAGCCCTGACGAATCTGGTCAAGTTAGTATGAGCCTGTGCATCTGGAGTCCAGCCTATGCAGTTACTCCTACACCAATGCAGCCCGAGATGAACCGAGTTGGAGATCTGCACCGGATCTGTGTATTTCACTTATTATTTTCAATAAACATGTTTCTATTTGAAAAAATACCTTTTATAGCTGAATGCCCCAAAATAAACATGTAACGCATACTACACAACAGATAATGTGACTTTTATAAACCACGCTGCTTTAGTCCTCCTGGTTTATGATGAAACCAAACTCCTGAAGGCAATATTTTCCATACTGCATGGTGACCTGTTATGTAGCCTCTATATAATTTATGCAAAGAATCACAATGTAATACACTCTCCAGCTACTTGTAAGTAGTTTGCCTGTGCTTCTAAATTAGAAGCTTTTCCTTAATTGTAAAGCATGTATTCAAGATGAAAAAGATGGAATTTTCAGAACCCAAAAGCTGATGTTTAAAGAAAAATGGTTGAGTTTCCAAAATATATTTAAAGATGATATTTGGGTGACTAATCATGCATGTGGAGTTGAAGACAACTTACTAATATTATTGCCTTAGTGGAAGAGACACTACAGCTGTGGCTGTTAAGTAATATGCATGTAGAGGCATTCTACATTGACAAAGACTTTTTAGGTCTTGTCTGCCGACAGCGCATGCGCAGTCCACTGTGAGGGGTATGGTTTACTATAAAGGGCTTGGAGCCCGTCCATTACTTACCATCTGTTGGCATCATTGTCATTCTTTTTTGCTGCATCCTAAATGGCCATCACTTGCCAGCGTCACTTCCTTTTCTTTGTGTACAGCATGGACCAAGCACCGATTGATTCATCCTAATTTGTGTCTGTTCGATGCTCGAGCTGTGATTCAGGTACTATTTCTTTCACTGCTGTACTTTTTATATACAGCTTTTTTATATTTTTATATTACTTATCATTGTACAAGTTTCAGGACACTTCCTTTGTTTCCATTTCTAGTGCTGCTTTCTCCATTGGTTCTGTTTTCAAAAGCATTTTTGGACATTGTTTATCTACACGCGCATCTTTTGGATTACTCGCGCAACTAAAATAAAATGACATTTTACCTGGGTTGGATTAAGCGGTTACAATGTATGAATGCCACACTAACAACACATTTACACCTTCATGATGCTTGCAGCCACACATCCTTTTCCCATTGCCTTTCAGCCATCCATCCCTTTTATGCCTCAAACCTTTGCATTGATTTTAAGTTTGGTTCCTTGTTTAAGTTACTTACATCCATAACTGTACTACTCTACGCCACACTCCTATATGCCACCCCAATCTACAGCACTTTACATCACTATACTCTATGCCATTCCATGCCACTCCACTCCACGCCACTCTGCTCTATGCAACTCCACGCTCCTCTACACCACTCCATTCCACACCACTATCCTCCACGCCACTAACTATTAGCCTTGCCGAACAGCAGCCACGCTGATGGTTAAAAGGCATTGGCAGAGCCAACAGCTCTCACATAGGCAAGACCTATTGGCTTTGTCAATGCTTGTTTCACAATACTGCTGAGAACAGTGCCTGATGAGGTGATCACTAATGGCGATTTTGCATAAGGTAGCCTTTAATGTAATCCTGTCTGATGTGGTCACTGTTTCAACAGTAATAATATTAGTAGCTCGTGAGGATTTTCTATGAACATAAGAAGCTCTTGTTACATTGTTACAGAAAAGGTTGAGGCATGAACAGCTGCTGATTCCACCACTGTTTTGACCACTAATCCCAAGCGATAAAATACAGCTTTAGACATCTACAAGAAGGCTTATGTAGAAGAACAAAGAACTACTGCAAAAGCATTTTCACAAAGAGTTTGCTCACACCTTCCCACTCACCCAAGGCTAACTAAAAGCAACTGTTCAAAGCCCACCTTTATGAAAAGTTGTCTAGAACATGGACCTTAAAGAAGTCTTGAAAACCTTGAAATTGTGCTCATTGATAATGTGCTGGTATTATATTAAGAAGTCATACACTTCCTTAAATTGTTAATAGGATTCACCATGACCGCTTAATTTAAAGCTGCAGATTTAGAAATATGACTGAAGGGCCAAACACGTGTCTTTCTCCCCTTGCCCCTGCACAGTAACTTCTGGGAAGCCTGGCCCTTGATTGAACTCTTGTCTGGGAAAAAAGAACTGCATATGACATATCCTACTGCTAGTGGAAGTATATTTATGAACAAGTTACTTACCTTCGGTAACGATATATCTGTAAGAGACATAGATTAGTTATGGATTCCTCACCTTAGAAATTACCTCCAGGCGTCAGACTGGATCCGGAGAATTTTTTCCTCAGCAGTACCTCTGCGCGTCGATAGGTGGCGTCGGTCAACTCCGCGTTTGTCGTTGGCATCGTGGTCGCCGGAATGACGTCACGGTATCTACTTAGAGGCCGTCCTCGCGCGCTGACGTCAGTTCTTTACACGACATTCCATGCCAGAAGCGCAGAGCCATGCAAGACACTGACCACTGGTGCACAAAAACTAAGGCCCTGAAAGGGAAGTCCCTTATCCTAGAAATCAGTTCGCAGGACGGGGAGGAGGGGTAGGGCGGTGAGGAATCCATAACTAATCTATGTCTCTTACAGATATATTGTTACCGAAGGAAAGTAACTTGTTCATCTGAAAGAGACAATTAGTTATGGATTCCTCACCTTAGAATAGATACCCCAGCAATACCAACCCCGGTGGTGGGTCTGCGAACCAAGTTCACCCCAGGAAGTCCTGGAGAACAGAACGACCAAAGAAGCCGTCTCTCCTGACTTGGCTATCCAGGCAGTAGTGTTTTGTAAACGTGTGCAGTGAAGCCCACGTAGCTGCCTGGCAGATGTCAAGAAGGGAGACTCCACATCCCAAAGCAGTAGTGGCTGCCGTCGCCCTGGTAGAATGGGCACGCAACTCCACCGGAGGTTCCTTTTTCGCTAAGGAATAGCAGATTTTGATGCAAAGATCGACCCATCGGGAGATGGTTCGTTTTTGCATGGCCCGACCTTTCTTGGCGCCCACATAACTGACAAAGAGCTGGTCATCCACCCGGAATTGTTTTGTGCAATCCAGATAGAACGAAAGCGCATGTTTTGGATCCAGATGGTGGAGCCTCTCTTCCTCTTTAGAAGGATGTGGAGGCGGGAAGAAGGTGGGCAAAGTGATGGTTTGTCCTATATGGAAAGAGGTAACTACTTTGGGAAGGAAAAAAGGCCTGGTGCGGAGGACAACCTTGTCCGGATGAACAGCCAGGAAAGGAGGCTTAGAAGAAAGGGCTTGTAGCTCACTCACCCTGCGAGCAGAGGTGATTGCAACCAGAAAGGCAGTTTTGAGGGTTAAGAGACTGAGAGGACAGTTATGTAGTGGCTCGAAAGGAGCACACATAAGATAAGTAAGAACTAGGTTCAAGTCCCATTGGGGCATCACGAAAGGAGTAGTAGGAAACAATTGAGTAATGCCCTTAAGGAAGCGATTTACAATTGGGGACTTGAAAAGAGAGGGCTGGTCAGGCGGCCGAAATGGCCGAAAGATAGCCTTTGAAAGTGCCCAGAGCAGAGCCCTGCTGGGCCAAAGAAAGAATGAAGAGGAGAACTTCAGAAAGGGGGGCAGAAAGGGGATCCACAGCCTTTGCTGCGCATCATGCCACAAACTTGTTCCATCTACAGGAGTATACCGTTTTAGTGGAGGGAGGCCTGGCTGCCAAGATAACATCACAGACTTCGGGAGGAAGGTCGAAAGCTGTCAACTGTCGCCGCTCAATCTCCACGCAAGGAGGTGGAGGCTGGACAGGTTTGGGTGGAGGACCGTCCCCTGCTGCTGCGACAGACGATCCTCCCGAAGAGGCAGTCTGATCGGAGGATCGATGGCCATGTGTAAAAGCTCAGGATACCAGACTCTTCGTGCCCAATACGTGGCCACAAGAATGACTTGGGCCCGGTTGCGCTTGATCTTCTTCAGCACTCTGGGCAGAAGTGGTATAGGTGGAAAGGCGTACAGAAGACCGCAACTCCACTCACGACGAAAAGCATCGCCTAGCGAGTGCCGCCTTGGAAATTCCAACGTGCAGAACTGCTGACATTGCGCCTTCTCTTCGGTGGCGAATAGATCTAACCAAGGCTCTCCCCACTGCTGAAAGAGACCTTGCACCACCTCCGAGTGAAGACGCCATTCGTGATCCATCATGCACCTGCAGCTGAGTTCGTCCGCCCTTGCGTTCAGAAAACCTGCCAGGTGTTGAACCACCAGGGATATGCCCTGACGTTCCAGTCATGTCCAAAGGCGGAGAGCTTCTTGACATAGGGTCCACGACCCCACCCTGCCCTGTTTGTTGCAGAACCACATGGCGGTGGTGTTGTCCGTGAACACCTGCACCACTCTTCCCCGGACAGAGGGGAGGAATGCAAGACGAATTGCCCGAAGCTCCAGAAGGTTGATATGGAGCCCGGACTCCGCTGGAGACCAGAGGCCTCTGATCTCCGCCTCTCCCATGTGGCTGCCCCACCCTAGCAGTGATGCATCTGTCACCACTGTGAACTCTGGTTGGGGAAGGGAGAGGGATCTGCCGTTGACCCAATCTCAGTTAGTTAGTCACCACTGCAGTTGGTGTGCAGTGCCCTCCGAGATCTGGACGCGTTCGGAAAGATTCCCCTGATGCTGCGCCCACTGGAACTTCAGGTCCCACTGCAGAGCCCGCATATGCCACCTGGCATAGTCCACCAGCAGAATGCAGGAGGCCATGAGGCCCAGAAGCCACAGGGTCATTCTGACCGAAACTCGGGATAGAGGCTGACAGATCGGAATCATGCCCGAATATCCCAGACACGCTGCTCGGGAGGATAAGCCCGAAACTGCGCTGTGTCCAGAACTGCTCCGATGAAAAGGAGCTTCTGAGAGGAAATCAGGTGTGACTTCGGCACATTGATGGTGAACCCCAGCAAATGCAAGTCAGCCGTAGTCTGGAGGTGGGAGACGACAGTCTGGGGCGAGCCTGCCTTTAACAGCCAGTCGTCGAGATAGGTGAAGACTGGAACCCCTGATCTGCACAGATGAGCTGAGACCACCGCCACCACTTTCTTGAACATCCGAGGGGCGCTGGTAAGGCCGAAGGGGAGCTCGGTAAACTGAATGTGCTCGAGGCCTACCGTGAACCGTAGGTAACGCTGGTAGGCCGGCAGGACGGGGATGTGAAAGTAAGCGTCCTGCAAGTCCAACGTTACCATCCAGTCTCCAGGGTCGAGAGCAGACAGGACCTGAGCAAGGGTCAGCATTTTGAACTTCTCCTTCCGGAGGAAGCGACTGACGTTCCGGAGATCCAAGATGGGACGCAGGCCCTTGTCCTTCGTGGGTACCAGAAATTAGTGGGAATAACAACCACAACCTACTTCTGGGGCAGGAACGCGCTCGATGGCTCCCTTGGCCAAGAGAGCCGTAACTTCCTGTTGGAGAAGGGCCAAGTGATCCTCCGACATGCGATGGGTCTGAGGTGGCATGGATGGAGGGGTAGTCTTGAAGGGGAGGGAGTAGCCCCTTTGGACTATCTGCAGAACCCACCTGTCCGACGTGATGTTGAGCCAGTGGTGGAGGTGATGGCGAATCCTGCCGCCCACTGGCAAAAGAAGGCCCTGAAAGGTCGGACTAGGAGGCTGCTGCAGAGGGGGCGCTGGTGGACTGACCCGCCCGCTGGCCCCCAGACCCACGACGGTGGGTCCCACGTCCCCGGCCGCGCAGAGGCTGGACAGCTTGCCCAGGCCTGTTGCCCTGGGCCGAACGTGGCGGGGCACCCCTTCCGTAGCCACGAAAGGGGCGAAAGGCAGATTGCGCTGGACGGGAGGTGGATGCGAGGCCCAAGGACCTGGCCGTAGTCCTGGAGTCCTTAAAGCGCTTAAGCGTGTTGTCCGCCTTGTTGCCAAACAAGCGACAGCCATCAAAGGGCATGTCCAAAAGGGTAGCTTGGCCATCACCCGAGAAGCCAGTAGACCTCAACCAGGCGTAGCATCTAAGGGCTACCGACGTGGAAATCGTCCTGCCTAGTGAGTCGGCGGTGTACAGCCCACATCTGATGGCGAACTTCGCTGCGTCGCTCCCTTCGGCAACTGCACGGGAGAGCACGGCCCGGGCCTCCTCCGGGCACTGTGGCAGCACCTGCGCAACCGTGTCCCACACTGAGTGGAAGTAACGGCCCAATAGACATGCAGTGTTCACCGACCACAGTCCCAAGCTGGAGGAAGAAAACATCTTCTTCCCAAGGTGGTCCAGCTTCTTGGATTCGCTATCAGGTGGTGCGTTAGGGAATGCGCCCTTGGAAGTCGAGGCTTGGACTACCAAGCTCTCAGGGGTGGGGTAATGAGAGAGGAAAATGGGGTCGCCCGGGGCCGGGCGGTGGCGTCGGGCAATCATCCTATCCACAGGAGCCCCTGTGCTGGGCTTGGACCAAGTGCCCAAAAGGATGTCTGTAAGGGCCTCATTGAACGGCAGCAGGGGCTCCAAAGAGGCCGCTGCCGGCTGAAGCACCTCGGTCAGGAGGTTAGTCCTGACCGCCACCATAGGAAGCTCGAGGTTTAAGGCCTCGGCCACCCTACGCAACACCACTGCGTAAGACGCACCCTCCTCCGTAGCCACGGTAGGGGGAGAAAGCATGCCAAGGTCTGGGGAGGTGTCCAGACCACTGGCATCACCCAACTCCTCTCTCCAGTCCGGTTACTCCAACTGGCCCGCAACAGGGTCCACAGACCCCTCCCAGTCCTTTTCACCCTCTCCTAGTAGCCACTCAGGGCGGTAGGAAACATCAGGGGAGAACAGGGGTACAAAAGTACCGGCTGGCGCCGGGCCCGACGTCGGACGTCGGTCCAGCTCCATGTCCTCATCGAGGGGGAGGCCGGGCCGACGGCGGCTGGGGACACAACTGGCGTCGGAGGTGGCGGGGGTGTCGTCACTGGATTCGGCGCCGGAGGTGTCACAAGGTCGACCGGCACTGATCCGGATCCAGGCCTGAATCCTTGGGGGCCCTGCGGCGCCGAAGCAGCCGACATCAAAGGCCTCGAGCCCCCTACAGAGTCCAGGGGGCCCAGGGTGCGCCAGCAGAGTCGGGCTGCCCGAAGATGGAATGCAAGGCTTTGTAAAAGTTGCGAAGCTGGGCAGGGGTCGCTCCGGCTCCCGGAAAGGGAGGGAAGGATGGAGTCGACCCAAACAGGTCCCAACACTACCTTCAGCTTCCCGCGTCGCATCGGCCGACGGACGGGGAGAACGCGAAGAGCGACGATGCTTCTTCGCCTTCTTCTTGAGCTTCGACTTACCCGAAGACTTCGATGACGAGTGGTGGTGGTGGCTTTGCGACCGGTTCCGCGACCTCCCTCTCGACCGGGACCTCGAATGGCGCGGAGCGGACTGCCGGGCCTCGAGAAGCTATCGGGACCGCTCCCGCGAAGACTTCGGGTTCATGGCCCGGCAGTCGGAGCACGACTTCGGGTCGTGGTCGCGCGCCAGGCACCATAGGCACACGAGGTGCGGGTCCGTGACCGACATCAATTTGCGACAGGAGTCGCAAGCCTTGAAGCCGGTCGTACGTGACATACCTCCGTGCACCAGGAATCGATCGACTCAAAAAAGGTGTCGACAAAAGTCGCAAAAACTGAGTCAAAAAGTGACTCAAGGTACCGCTCTCTCCGGATCGGCGCTGGTTGGCGCGGAAAAAGAAAGAACTGACGTCAGCGGGCGAGGGCGGCATCTAATTAGATACCGCAACGTCATTCCGGCGACCACGACGCCAACGACGAACGCGGAGTCGACCGCGCAACCTATCGACGCGCAGAGGTACTGCTGAGGAAAATATTCTCTGGATCCAGTCTGACGCCTGGGGGTAATTTCTAAGGTGAGGAATCCATAACTAATTGTCTCTTTCAGATACTAAATTTATTAAGACAGGATTTGTGTATACAGCCTGTGAAAGTACGATGGATCACAAACTTCCTGTAAAAAGCATCTTCCATTCACCACACTGCCAGACTTTCTGATTTAAACCGCAAGGCATCCTCATGGTGAGATACGTTTAAACATATAGAAAAACTTATAAAGTCATACATGTCTTTGATATATTCATCACAGAGGGTACATAGGTGAAGCATGCTATTTTAATACAGCAACCAGCCGCTTTGTTAGTAAATCTTTGTTGCACAAGCCTACGGGAGTGGCGTTAACTTAACACAGTCTTTGCCCATTGTTACTAATTTCTTCATGTAGTCCTTGGGACTGGGAGCTAAGCTACCCAGGGAGGCAGTAAAGGGCTTTACCACGAACAACCAAGCAGAGATAGGCATAAAACAGCATTTTGCAGGCAGGACACAAAAGTACCAGTTGGTGACCTGCAGATGTAGACATCTTGGTATGATGTTATCAAAAGCCGAATATGCTAATGAGCACAGGGGTTTTCTGAGAAGGTACTCTCCATTTTCGAAAGGAGTTCCCCGTTAATTTGCTGTTACATGCTCAGCTTTGCTAACTGCCCGATTCCAACCTCAGATCACAGACTGAACAAATGGCAGATTTTTTTCTCACGCAATGAATCCGACAGAAAACTATGCATTTATAAATAATTTAGAAGATGTACATAATCCCAGGACAACGCCTATACATCGTAACAGATTGCTGTTAAAATAAACAAACAATACTCTTCCAAACTCCCCGATAATAACAGTTGAGTGATTGAACGTAAAAGATCAATGAAAAAATGCACTTTGAGGGGAAGGCATATTCACAGTACCTGTTGTTCTGTGCTGCCAGGCTGTACAGCGCATGCGTCACCTCCGCGCATGCCAGGATCGCCCCGTGCCGAGTGTGTAAATCCTTCCCCACCGCAGCAGGTAAAAGTCTTGGAAGCACTGCAAATGGCGAAAATAAAAGCAGGTAAATGTCGGTTCACATCTTTACCAGTAATAGGGACTGTTCCCATTCGGCATTGCACTATTTTAACAAATGACAAGATCTAGAAATAAACATGTGGATTTCAAAATCTGCAGGTGGCTGAAGTAGGTCAGGTTTAATTTGTCAACGTACATTGGTGATGTGGGTTTTGACAAACAATGCTTACTCCGTTACTGTTGGGGGAAGAGGCTTTCTTTTATTTTAAATAGCCATCATGACTTTAATAGTGAGCGTGGACTTTATGTCACTCTTAATTTTTGGTCCAGGTGCTACTATTCAAAGTCGAGGAGTAGGTGTCTATATATTATATGGCCTTCATTATTTTAGTGAGTATTCACACCCTTGATAGCTAAAATGGTCTGTGCCAGTCCCAATTTTTAGTATATGGAGCGCTAACATGAGCCCTGTGGGAACTGCGGGGGGCCTGCCACACACAACCACAGACACAAGACCCTGCAGGGTTTGCTTAACAGCAGCGTTTGTAGACTAGTGTCTAGGTTGTACAGAGCCATCAGCCATCCAATCCATGACTACGAATAAATTAACAACCCTGAGAGCTTATAGGTAGGGAATTAAGAGACAAGGAATGGTAAACAACCCTAGAAACACGGGTTCAGGTACCCTCAATTCAATTATCTCCACACCGCATATCTCACTCCACACAGGTTGAATGTTCCTTTCCCATTTCCCACTGTTTTGATCTTACTAATACATGAAATCTTTGTTTAATTCGCTTTTTTAAACTTTAATATTTTTTTTAACTGCTATGAAATTTGTTCAGTTTACTGAACATGGTTATACTCTGTAATGTTTATTGATGTTTTTATTGCTCAAATTCAGTGATGTATGTATTTTATTTTTTGCTTTTATGGTCTACAAAGATCGAAATAAAGCTTGGAAATGGTAATGGAATGTCATTGCTGGATCTAGGGATAACAAGTGGTTGATGCAGACTTCATGCCTAAGACCGAGGGACCGAGTAAGCCCTGCTGACTGTCCTTCCCCCTCCTTTTAAAACTGAGCTGTTGTAATAGCTGCTTCGCATTTCTTTTATATTACTGATGCTGACTTTCTTTTAATTGCTTGCACGTTTTGCACAATCGGGGGCACCTTTGAAATATTGTATTTGCTCATACCGTATTGCTCATTTGCACACTCACTGGAGGCTCACCTCTGCAGCACGAGCACGATCACACCCCGGTCCGCCGCAGCGGAGTGCTGTTTGCGCGGAGGGCAGGGTGATCTTTAGGCAGTTCCAGTGGGCCAGGCCAGGAGGAACATCTACTTCCGGTGGTGAGCGGTCTAGTTATTTCGCCACCACGCTATTTAAACCGCATGGCGCGGATGCGCAGCGGACCGAGTAAGCCCTGCTGACTGTCCTTCCCTTCCTTTTAAAACTGTGCTGTTTTAATAGCTGCTTCGCATTTCTTTTATATTACTGATGCTGACTTTCTTTTAATTGCTTGCACGTTTTGCACAATCGGGGGCGTACCTTTGAAATATTGAATTTGCTCATACCATATTGCTCATTTGCACACTCACTGGAGGCTCACCTCTGTAGCACAATCACGCCCCGGTCCGCTGCAGCTGAGTGCTGTTTGCGTGGAGGGCAGGGTGATCTTTAGGCAGTTCCAGTGGGCCAGGCCAGGAGGAACATCTACTTCCGGTGGTGAGCGGTCTAGTTATTCCGCCACCACGCTATTTAAACCGCATGGAGCGGACGCGCCGGCGGCGCGCCAAAGGCAAGCCCGTCTGCGCCTGGACCGTGCCCAGGGCCATAAACCCTGGTCCAATTAAGCCAGATTTTGTGCAATACACAAATGAAGAGATCCGTAAACTAAACAAGCTAGATTTTAACCCAGGCTGCAATAGATGTATTCTGGACAGTGGATTTTGGCCTAATCAGTTTACATGCGCCTGCGGTTTCTCACTCCCTGATCAACATATGATTAAAATTGGCTATACCTCTAGCACAAAGACAAATCTAAAGCAGCCACATACTCACAGATGGACAGAGGTACACTGTGGCCTAATTAATGTGAGGTCACTTGCCAAACAAAATTGAAATAGCAGATACCATCCTGCAATATAATTTGGATGTGCTATTCCTCACGGAAACATGGGCAGACCCAGCGTCTGATCCTGACTTTGTGTTCGCAGTTCCACATGGCTTTGTTTCATCTAGACTTGACAGACCCATTAAGAGAGGAGGCGGGCTAGCGGTTATTTACCATGAACATCTCAGAGCTACGTACTCCCCAGCGTCCGATCTTCATTACGAAGGGTTGAACTTCTCGCTAGAATTAAATCCAAAAAATACCTTTAAGGGTACCCGAGTCTATCACCCCCCTGGGTCTAGAGCGAGTTTCATTACTAATTTAGACTCACTGCTAGAACCTTACCTCTCCACAAAGAGGTCTACGATTCTGGGGGATTTAAATATACACCTTGAGGTGTCGTCAGATAAAGACACAGCCATGCTTACGGAAACTTTAGGCACGTTGGGATTAACACAGTTGGTACACAAACCTACGCACGAGGCAGGGCACACCCGTGGCGGTATATTCTCCTCGGTACCAGGGATGACAGTGAAGGATATTTATCCTCTCGTCTGGTCAGATCATTACCTAATTATATTTGATTATCCATCTCAAACTACACCCGAAGCCAGGGCTGCTAAAGTACAGGAAAAAATCAACAAGGCATGGAATAAGTTAGATATAAACATGCTTGAACTCCAACTGGAACAGACACGACCGACCTTGAGCAAGCAGGTGGATCAGGCTGTTGAGGAATATACAGATTGGCTTAATGATGCCTTTAGGGCTACAGTGCCAATCTGTAAGATTCTGGGAACCGTACTCCACCCTCAGCCCCCTGATTTACGGAAGCTCTGCGACAAGAGAAACAAAAATGTCGCAGACTGGAAAGGCGCTGGAGAATGAATTATGAGGCAGAAGAAAAAAATAGTTACAAATATGCACTAGCCAATTACAAATCCCTATTAGCTACTGAAAAAAGGATCTTCTTCGCCCAACAGATAGAACATTCCAAAAACTCAGCAAAAGAGCTATTTGGGGTGGTAAAGAAGCTCACGACCACACCCAATAAATCAACACCAGGGAGCAGTCAATCCTTATGTGATGACATTGCCAGTGCATTTAGGAATAAAGTCAACGATATATATAAGATTTTCTCTGCCACCTCCAATAAGCCAGTCGAAGAGCCCCCTATTACTGTGACTAAAGAGAACGGGCTTCTGTCTTTCCCACAGGTATCTAGTGAGCTGGTGGGAAAACTTATCTAGGAAATCAAATCAGGATCCCCGTTGGACCCTTGCCCCCCTGTAGTTCTAAAAAATATAGTAGGGGAGGTAAGCCCTATATTAACAAACATATTTAATAGTATGTTTTCATCAGGCACCTTCCCAGCAGTCTGGAAAGATGCAGCCATTCTCCCTTTATTAAAAAAAGCAAACCTGGACACATCTATAACTAGCAACTATCGCCCGATTGCCAGGCTGCCTTTCCCCGCAAAAATGGTGGAGAAAATAATGAACACCCAACTTACACAATTCATTCAAGAAAATGGATTACTCGATCCCTCTCAGTTTGGTTTCCGTCCAGGGCATAGCACGGAGACAGCACTTATCAAGGCCACCGAGGAGATCAGAGCAGTGATGGATAAGGGAGGTGCCGCTGTGCTGATTCTCCTCAATTTGTCAGCTGCCTTTGATATCGTGCACCATGATACATTGCTACAGCGTCTTGAACGCATAGGGGTCAAGGACCAAGCACTTTCCTTAATATTATCGTTCCTGAAGAATAGAAAACAGACGGTGACCCTAGATCAGTTTCAGGCAACTCCTTACGTACTTCCATGTGGGGTCCCTCAGGGCTCTTCGCTAAGCCCATCCTTATTTAATGTCTACGTGTCAGAACTAGCCCCGTTAATACAACAGTTTGGTTTCAATCTGACATCATACGCCGACGACACTCAGATTGTGGTCGCGGCATATAAAAACACAATATCCCCTTCAATGCAGTTTCAAAAATGCATGAGGGAAATTAGCTACTGGATGGGAAGACATTGTCTAAAGCTGAACTTGGATAAAACCGAAGTGGTGATTTTTGGTAACCTTCAACCTAAATGGGATGAATTATGGTGGCCGGCTGAAATTGGACAGCTCCCGAATCCAGTAGAGAAGGCTAAAAACCTTGGGGTGCTGACGGACAGCAAACTCACCTACTCCCAACAAACTAACGCCACAGTCTCAGCCTCATTCTATTTGATAAAGAAACTTAAGAAGGTAATGCCTTATATTCCCACAGATCTCAGGAGAACGGTTGTAACGACTTTAGCGCTATCAAAATTAGATTACTGTAATGGCCTCTACTTTGGGTTACAGAAACAACATCTGAAAAAACTTCAGATGGTGCAGAATGCTGCAGCCAGGCTTTTACTGAGCATACCTAAGTATCAATCAATTAAAGAGGAGATCCAGAAACTTCATTGGTTGCCTGTGGCGCAACGTATCAAGTTTAAGGCACTTTGCCTAGCTTACAAAGCATTGAATAATATAGGACCTGTACCTTTGAAAAACCTCTTCTCCTGGTACCACCCAGGCAGACAGTTAAGGTCTACCAATGCCATATTAATGCTGGTACCAAGGATTCGAACCTCGAGTTGGGGAGGCCGAAGTATTGGCTATTGTGCGGCCAAGCTATGGAATACACTCCCGGCATACATGAGAGAGGCCAACTCCCTCATCTTCTTCAGAAAAGAATTGAAAACTTGATTATTTTTAAATTAATTCACCTCCTCCCCACTTCGCTCAGGGTTTACGGTGCGGTTCAGCGCCAAGACACCTCAGGATATTCGCGCGCTTTAGAAATCATATTAACATAACATAACATAAGACATGAAGTTGCTCGTCAATAGCTGTTTTCTGGTAAGCAGTCACTCTCCAATCAGAGAGAACGTTGCGCAGGACAGACCTGCTTACAACGGAGATATGTCTTTTAGGTCTGTATACTCACTCTAAAGAGAAGGAGTGATCCAAATTTTTGGACTTAGCCCTAGTTATTGCCAAACATGCCATAGAGATTTGAACCCTGTTGATGCCCAACTATCCTTCAAAAGGGGAGGGGAGCGCTGAACTCCTTACTATGTTGGTCTGCTGTTGCCAAGATCACTGTATACAGGGAAGAAGAGGCAAGGGGGAGCAAAGACGCGCTGATTCTGCAAACGGTATACGGGTCATACGGACGTGGGCTGAGCTGTTACTGTCACTCGTTTCTGTTAATTTTTTTTGTTCCATTTGCTTTTTTCCTCTTTTTGTTCTGAGGTAACCTACTGAAATAAATAACCATCCACCACCGCAGGTTACAACATATTACTTCACATGTACTTATCAGTCTATATGGAACGTCATAGCAGGAGCGGATGGGAATCACAAGACATCAGCACTGTTTAACATCAAGATATTGTAAAGAGCGAAGTGTGAAAAACATACTATGATAAATGTTTAAAAAACAATAAAAAAACGTTTAAACAAAAATAAAAAAATCATATGTCCTTTATTTATTCCTCATGGGGATCAAAGTCTCCTTGCAATATACGTTCATTTAGTGTACATCCAGTCAAGCTTAATGCTTCTGGCAGACTTACTGTATGAGGGCCTTTATTGTATTGTAATTGCATTTATATAGCGCTTACTACCCCTGACGAGGCATCGAAGCGCTTTTTCGGCGAGTAGCACGCTACTCCGGAACCCATAAATGATTAGTGGTGAATTAGTATAGTGAAAATATGAAAGTAATTTGAGTCGTGGATATGTTAGTCAGTTATTGCGATTGAGAAGGATAGTGGAGGGATAAAAGAGGGAAAAAGGTTTGCATTTATATAGCGCTTGCTACCCTTGATGGGGTGTTGAAGTGCTTTTTCGGCGAGTAGCACGCTACTTCGGAACCCAGAAAGGATTAGTGGTTAATTAGTATAGTAAAAATAACTACAGGCCTGTCATTGCAGCCTGTGTAAGCTGGTGCTAGCTTGTGACCTATGATGCACTTTACCTTTCTGTATTTTTGGAAGCTGCTGAGTGAGCACAGTACTTCTGACCATGAATGAGTTTGAGGGAAGAAAAGAGACCATGCTTTGGATCCAAGGATTATTGGAACTAATATCTAAAGTACAAAAAAAGAATACCAAGTAGAGAACATCATGGAGATACCAAATGAATGTGAATATGTCGTTGTTTTGGTTATTTGCAGCAGCAATGCTTTCTTTGGAGTAGGGGAATTGTTTGTCACCAATCTCTTCTAAATCCCCGCTGTAACATCTGTATATCTAGGTGACACTGCTACTTGAGTGAATCCTAGATATTGGCAAACAAAAATCTGCTCCAGATTTAGGTGCACACCTCCGGTTGTAGATTTACACACTTGTCTTAGAAATTTGGCCCCAAACCTTCATTATCTCCTATTAGAGTTGTCGGGGGAAATGAGGCTGTTTACATATTAATGATACTGCATGTGTTACACCATTATTCCTATGACTTCAAATTTGAAAAAGAGTGACCATGGATTTCACCTGGCAAATTACTGAAGACATTGTAACAAGTCTGATTGGTTGTAGTAGTAGATCAGTGGAAATATGTGGAAGTAGGCGAACAAGACCTTACTAATTGTGTTAACATCAGGAGAAGCCAGTGGGTGTTAAATACATTAAGAATGTATGACTAGCTTAACAAGAGGCCCCTGACATCTGCATGTTAAGTACCCGATAAAGTCAACCTGGTCTTTTACAGTACTTATCCGATGTCACTCCAGCCAGCCCCCTCTCACTCATCACGAATGGCTTTTCTCTGCATAATCCTCTGTATGCTTGTGCCACCTATCCCTGGGGCTCGTTTCACCTGAACCTGAATGTCCTTTTTCCTCTCTCTTGTCTGCAACCCAATTGATATCGCTGGGCAGACCCAGTACATTTCCTTAACTGTATAGTAAACGTCATATACTTTCCTGGTCCCATACCATCTGTGGATGAACGATGACTGCTGCTTGTTTAGGTATTTCTATACAGTGGTCAGTCACCTTTAAGGGCTAGTCCACGCTCACACAAACCTACAATTAATAAATACGCAAACATTTGGATGGAGAGGAACATGCACTTAAATCCCAAACAAAAAATAGATCATGTTCGGGACCAATAGCGACATACAGGCAGGTATTACGTCATAGCGCCCAAAAATTAGAACAAATGTGTTTGATCACTAAACTCAGATTTAACAAGTTACTTTCACTGACAGTGAAATGTCTATGGGGAAGGGACACAAAACAAAATAGTTCATGTCACAGCAATCACTCATATTAAGAAAATGTAGCCCACATCTTGCTGTCCCAGTCCTGTTATGCAGAGTTGTGTGAAGTACAAATCAGACCGTCTTCTTATGCAGGGCCTCAGGCATTAAAAATAAGTTCTCTCATGCCTATTATTAATTCCCAACGTAACCATTTGTTTTACGTTGGCATCACACGAAAAGTACTATTCATCGGGAAGAAAGGGTTTTAAATGTTTATGGGTTCAGTGGATCAGCATTAGCTAGATATTCGTCCTCAATGTCCATCATTGTATACGGTCCGGTCCCAGACTTATTGCCAGAGCGTTTTTATTTTCTGCCGTTTCATGGGTTAATCCTAGGTTGTACTACCAATATCTGCGGAGTGCTGTCTGCCTAAAAATGTCTTGGCTTTATGCACCATTAAACACTCCCCCACTATGTTGCTCTCAAGTTATTTATTGAAACATGAGCTATGGTGACTCGAAAGCACCTACCCACCCTTCTCTGATCAATGTGAGTGAGGCATGCCCTGGGAGCACAAGCAGATGTTCAAAGGGATTAAAGTTCACTCCCTTCTGTAGAATCTCCAGCTAAGCAAAAAAGAGACATGGCAGGAGAAGATCCCACTTTCCCCTGAAGTTCTGTGGTAGAGTTCCCATCATGCTCTCAAGGGTCTTGTTGTTAAATTTCGCCACTAATCCATTGGTGTGTGGAGGGTATGCAGGGGAGAATTCTGTTTCTTACTAGAGGAGATGAAATTGGTTCTCAAACCCCAATATCTTCGTTTCATTTAATTCTGTTGACAAAACACAGGGCTTCAACATTTGGAACTCAAAAGTGCTATACGTTGTTTGTACCTCTGTGTTTTCCAGTGGCTGCATAACTTTATTGTGGACAAAAGTACCTATGGTCTAAAACCACATCCCTTTTCTCCTGTAATAACATATCCGAGCAAAATACCTCAGGGTTCCTTTAAAGCTTTGCAGACTCTACTACAGCATTGTAGACAGGCTGTCCTCCTAGGAACAGGTAGTGCAGCTGGAAAGACGGTTTGTTAGCAGGATTGGCACAAGGCACTGCCTGCCAGAACAAACAGATGGCCAATACATGCCGCAGCCATCGAGCATCGAGTCCTGTGATCACAGAAGAGGTGTTTCTTGGACATTCCTGATCTCCCCAACTCCAGCAGTTAGGGCAGTGACATTACCAGGAGGGATTTGTGTGCTGGCACAATTCCCTCTAGATTTAGTATTACATGTGAGAACTAAAGACATGGCCACAGTATTCCGTCAGATTCTCCAGGGTCTTCCACCAAGGGAAGGTTAGTTCCTGAATATGCGGTAGGAGGAGCCAGCGAATGTGATCAGAACTAGAAAACCAATTCCAAGCCAAGGGTCAATCTAAGCATTATCCAATCTCGGAAGGAGGTGTTGTGGGGAGAGAGGGTATTAGGTGGAATAGCTCATTATATCTGCCTTCCCCTGCTCGAGCTTGGCTCAGTAGCAGGAGGGCAGAATCGTGTCTCTGGTCGGCAGCAGCCATGTTGTGCTGTCCGGGTCTAGAAGACTGGGACCAGGAGCACTGAGGGCCTCCCGGAGGAGCTTTACAGTGCATGGATTCATACCCTCTCACCGTTTACGGTATGGAGGTATGATTCCAACATGTTTGATACCAAACATGATAGGGTTCGTTACAGCCAGTTTAGAGATGGTCATTGCATAATGACACATGGCCACTCTATGTATTGTAATGGCTGATGCACTTAAAGCCCGGGAGAATGGACTCCGGAGGCTGTAGGGGTGTCCTGCTCATGCAGGTGCACCCTCACACTTAGAACCGAGTACCCTGCCTTCAGGATTGAAAGGCCTGCTTTAGGGGTGACTTATAGGTTTTAAGTGCAGTGACCTTAGATATAGGGAACCCTATATCTTTTGTAAGTGGTGCTAGCAGTGCTTAATTTGAGCAGGTGCTTTCGGTGCTCAGCACCAGCACTTTATTCGTTTCCGGTGCTCGGCACCGGCACCTAATTGTCAACACCATATTTAGAACAGTCTACCATATGGTGGCGCTGCTCATCTAATTTAGAGATGAGCAGAACAACAGTTGTTTAGGAATACAATGTACATTAAAATTGCTCATACCTGCCTCCCCAGCCACTCCTTTAGCTTTGGGGACCTGGAATAATCTGAACTGTCGCAATCACATGCGAGAGAGCTGGTTACTAGTTGTTTTGGCAGCGATGACAAGGGCGACAGGTAGTGCAAGCTGCAGTGGCCTCCTGGTCAAAGCCCTGGCACTTAATATTTTACAAATTAAGCACTGGTCACAACACTTTGTGTGACCAATCACGTGGCTCAATTAGCACACACTTTTGTATATGTTTGTATAGGGAATGAAAGGTGGCAATATGTACATCATATGGAACCAATTGATGATGTAATCTCATGTCAAACGTGGTGTAAAAAAGTGACAGCATTTTCAGACTTTGTTTTACCAACTGATGCTATGTTAAATGACAGGAATGTTAAACCAGATTGTAATACAGAGTTCAAGAAATTCCAAGATAGGGAATATACGAGAAGAATGATTACTGGTTGTGGACAAGTGGTTAGTGGCAGCATTAATCTTGCTTAATTTCTCAGATGCTTTTGATAAAGTGAAACCTATGAAAGAGGTTCAGAATCCTATGGTAGGACTGGAGACGAGGACAATGCTTTTCTTTCTTTATGGCATAACTACAGTACGAACGATATATAAAAAGAATACATAAACTATGAGTCCCTGGGATGAAATTACCAATCATATGGACAAAGAACAATCAAAACCTGTCCTGTCCAGAATGGCCCATGAAAGGCTTATATCCATGATGACTATGACTTCTTTGTCATTGCTGCTCAGTAGCCAATCAAGTAGCCCATGAGACTCTGGGTTAAAATGCTGATCACCTGAACAAAAAACCACTGTCTATAATGTTCAATAAAGCCTTCAGTTTATTATAACCCCCTTCTTTTTTTAGGTCTCACCTGTGTGAGCATGTGCTAGTGCATACGCTCTTGCTTGCGAGACTTTTGTATACTACAATGGGCTTGGAACCCGCCCATTGCTTACCATTTGTTTCCTGCATTGTCAATCTTCTTTATTGCCTTCTAATTTGGCAGCACTTGCCATATGTCACTTTCATTACTTTCAGCGCGCATGGAGCAAACACAGAATAATCAAGTTCAATTAGTCTCCCTCCGCTGGCAATCCGCTGCTCACGATGTAAATCAGATACCATTTAAAAAAAAAAAAATGCTATGGCATGGTCAACGCTGGCCGTGTCATGACGTGTTTTTTGCCTTCTTCCACCTGCCCCCATCCTGTTTCCTTAAACCCCACCATCCCATCCTTTTCTTCAGCCCCACCAACCCCCCGGTGCCTGTTTCGAGTCCCTTGGTTCTGAGGCTCGTTTTTACCGTGAAGAGTACTGGGATGAAAATGTCTAGTTGGATTGTATTGTATTGGTATTATAATCTGTAAATATCTCACTTGGTGTCAGGCATCGGCACTGATTGCATGCACCTAGCGGGCTGGTTAAGTACCCCCCGAACGGTGGTACTATCAGTATGACTACATCTCCCATAATGCCCAGGGACACGTGTAAGTGGGCCTTTAACCGGACACTATATAAGCTCCGCCCAACCGCGTTCAGGTGCTTGTCAATCCTGATCAGCCCTGCAAACCAACGAGACGCTAAGGTGGAACGCTGCAGTCTACAACGAACCCCCAAGCACCGAGACCCTCACGAGCCCGCGTTGGAGCGCGGCCCGTTGGTACTTAGAAAAGCGCCAGAGTGCGCATTCGAGTCTGGGGAAATCCAACCACGGCATTTCCTGGTAAAAGCAGAAGCTCGGCTTCTTCACGAGTTCGTACCAGAGTACGGCACCTTTTTGTACTGAGACAAACGCGCTGGTGTGCGCGTTCGAGCCGTTGGGAAAGCCATCGCGGCATTATTTTACTTTGATGATTTTGTTTCCTTTGCCAAGAACTCTACAAGTCAAAAAGAGCGGTTTTGAGCTCCAACTTACTTTCCATTCTTTCCCCGATGATTTTGACCTGAACCTCAAATGCGCTTGGAGCCGTTGAAAGGCTCGGAGAGCGACGTTTTCTTCATCCCGTTATTATGGTGAACTATTCCTAGCAAGAGTGCGCTTGGAGCCGTTGAAAGGCTCGGAGAGCGACGCTAGTCTAGTGTGGTGTTGCGGTCATCAGCCAGGACTTGGAAACGGATAAAAAGATATTTACATGTAAGTGTTAAAACTTGGTAGATACCGTCCAGACCTATACTTCTCTGTACTGCTAGATTCCTAGTTTTCCCCTACATTATGTTTTTCTTTTGTTTTCAGAACACGCGGGGTTAGGCAGCTGGAGTGAAGCTCCCAACTCTGAGCCAGCTCTCCCGAGGGTGCTTTGCAGCCACATTGCTACCTGTTTCTTTTTACTCCCTATTTACTTTTCCCTTTTTCCCCTGAGGTGGTGTTGCTTGTTGAGCGGTGTTTTGTTGCTCGCAGGGAATTCCATTGTGGGGATAGGGTTACTAAGCATCATCCATCGCTCCTGCTGTATCCGGTATATAAGGTTAGTGGTTAACCTGTCTGTGTTCTGACAGATTGACAAGCCCACGGATACCTACAGCCTGAGCGATGGATACGAACACTATTCTTACCACAGTGTTAGAAACTTTAACCGTTTTGAGAATGGAGGTGGAGGCCTTCAGAGGTGAGAGTCTAGAACTTAAAAATGAGATGGGCACCATGAGGCGGGAAGTAGCGGGCCTCTCTCGCCAGACCCCTGCTGGGACCAAGGGGAGCTCCTACATCAAGGATTGGACTCTACCACCCCCGCCTTCGTCACAAGACCCTGTATTAAGATGGGGAGCCCAGGCAGCAAAAGGGGTCAGCCAGACACCGGGTTCTTCTCTCATCCGTCTGTTTCCACTCCTTCTCAGACAGGCCCTTCCTCCATACAGGTCATACAACCCTTACAGTTACCCCTTGCCCCTCCTGAGAGGTTTTTTGGGGATCCAAAGAAATTTGGGGTCTTTTTGGGTCAATGCAAACTGCATTTCCTATGTAAACCGACTGTGTTCCCTAATGACCAAGCCAAGACGGCCTTTGTCATGTCGTACTTGGGAGGCAACGCTGCTAGCTGGTCTTTTCCTCTGATAGAATGAGACGACCCCGTTCTATATAACTTTTCGGACTTCTGTGGGGCAATGCGCAGGTTGTTTGACCGAAAGGCACATCAATTATCGCTGGACAAAGAGCTTCTTTCCCTTAAACAAGGCACACAGGACCTGCTTAGCTATATAACCGCCTTTAACAGACTAGTTGTGGAAACGGAATGGCCACTGGAGAAAAGAACCTCTTTGTTCTACCAAGGGTTAAGAGGTGAGCTTAAGGACGTATTGGCCCAAGTAGTACAGATGCCTGCTACCTGTGATGAATTGATTGACTTAACCGTACAGTTGGACCACAGACTTCAGGAAAGGAAAGGGGACAAACAACGTGCTGACACCCGGTTCCTTCCCTTTCGTCCAAAACCAGTACTGGATGAACGGCCGACCCCCATTGAAGGGTCCGAACCCATGCAAATCGGTGGGACTAGGGGGCCCCTTAGCCAAGCCGAAAGAGAGAAAAGACGGAGACAAAAACTATGTCTGTATTGTGGAAAACCAGGCCACTTTATCAGGGACTGCAAGGCCCGAACACAGACGGTGATTAAGGGGAACTCAGGAACTAAGAACCAATATGTGGTGGAACATACCTTTGAGAACCTGGGAAACTGACATGCCCGAACAAGAATGAGACCCCTTGTTTGAGGCCTAGTGAGAAAGAGGTCTTACCGGCAGCGGCCAACACTATACAAACCTCAGTAGCCCATATGAACGTCTGCGTTTTGTTGGACTTGCCCATTGGGTCATCAATTGTGGTTCATGCTCTGCTGGATTCGGGGGCTACGGGCAATTTCATAGATCAACGGTATGCCCAACAACTTGGTATTCCGTGTGAACGAAAAGAGACACCTGAAAAAGTGAAAGCTGTGGACGGCACAGCCCTGACGTCAGGCCCTGTACGTTTTCACACACGACCTATACTGATGCAAGTTGGAGCAAGTCATGTTGAGTATATACAGTTTGACTTGATCGATGCCCCCCATTTCAAGCTCATATTGGGGATGCCCTGGCTAACGCTTCATGACCCCTTGGTTCAATGGGCAGCTCGTACCGTCACAATGAACTCTGCCTTTTGCCGGGAACACTGCACAAAAGACACTGCTAAAATCACCCACATGGAAACCAGTCCAGCGGGTCAGCTTGCTAGTGCTTGTAAGGAGCAGTTAGTGTGTTGTGCCACTACCTTACCGGAAGTGTACGAAAGATTCCATGCCATCTTTGATAAACAAGAAGCAGGAAGGCTACCCCCTCATAGGGACTATGATTGTGTAATTGATCTGGAGGCAGGAACCAGCATACCATGCAGTAGGATATACGCTCTGACGGAGGCTGAAACTACTTACCTGAAGCAGTACCTAGACGAAATGTTATCATCTGGATTCATACGTCCTTCTTCGTCTCCAGCCTCCTCCCCGATCTTTTTCATACCAAAGAAGGAGGGTGGCTTAAGGGCTTGCATCGATTATAGGGCGATCAATAGCGCTACCATAAAGAACAGGTATCCTCTACCCTTAATCCCCGTGCTGTTGGATCAGTTAAAAACAGCTAAAGTGTTCACCAAACTAGACCTTCGGGGTGCCTACCACCTGGTGAGAGTGAGGCGAGGAGACGAGTGGAAGACCTCCTTCAGGACAAAGTTTGGGTTGTATGAGTACCGGGTTATGCCCTTCGGTCTCTGCAACGCCCCCGCCGCATTCCAATTCTTCATGGATGAAGTGTTGAGGGGTCTCCTGGACGTATCGTGCATCGTTTATATAGACGATATTCTGGTTTACTCAACTTCCATGGAGGAGCATGTGGGTCACGTTACTGCAGTGTTAGAACGTTTGCAAAAATATGCACTTTACGCCAAGCTGGAGAAAAGCTTGTTCCACACCTCTGAGGTAGAGTTCTTGGGCTATATCATAGGGCCTGGTGGATTATGCATGGACGTCAAGAAAACACAGGCTATCATCCGATGGGAATCTCCTTCCAGCGTAAAAGCCTTGCAGAGCTTTTTAGGCTTCGCAAATTTTTATCGGCGCTTTATCAGAGGTTTCTCTAGTATAATACAACCCATAACACATCTACTGCGGAAAGGAGCATCCTTCCTCTGGACTGAGCCTGCTGAAGTAGCCTTTCAGACATTAAAAAGCTGCTTTACGAAAGCCCCTGTATTGCGCCATCCCGATGCGAGTCGTCCATTTGTGGTGGAAACAGATGCGTCACACTACGCGATTGGGGGCGTTCTTTCCCAAAGACACCCTGAGACAGGTCAGCTGCATCCCGTTGCCTTCTTCTCCAAGAAGTTATCCTCCTGTGAGGTTAATTATAGCATTACGGACAAAGAGCTCTTGGCTATAAAGAGGGCGTCTGAGGAGTGGAGGCATTACCTGTTGGGGGCTAGGCACACCGTCGAAATCTACACCGATCATAGGAACCTATTGTTCCTAAAAACTGCCAGAGCCTTGACTCCCAGACAACTCCGATGGACCTTATTCTTCTCTGATTACGACTTCGTGATCAAGTATCGCCCAGGGCCGCAAAACGGAAAAGCAGACGCTCTGTCACGACCACGTCTCCCCCTCGACACTAGCCAAGTACCAGCTGAGGAAAACCCTGTCATATTGCAGAACGCCTCCTTTCCGGTGGATCAACAAGCGTCGGCCACGACGCATGCCTTTATAGAGGAAGTAAGAAAACAAACTACTGGGACAGAAGAACTAGCGTGGGTAGCTGAAGACCCACAACACCGTTCATCTCGACATCGCCTACTGTATCAAGACAAAAGGCTGTATCTACCAACAGCGCCGTTACAGCAACAGGCCTTGCGATGGGTTCATGATTCCACTCTGGGGGGCCATCTAGGTACTTTCAAAACCACACAAGCAATGAACAGACACTTCTGGTGGGCGTCCTTACGAGCTGACACTGCAGCATACGTATCGGAATGTGCCGTTTGTGCTCAGGGAAAGGCTCAACACAAAAGACCAAGCGGACTGCTTCAGCCCATCCCTATTCCTCCGACACCTTGGCACACGCTGTCTATGGACTTCATAGTAGACATGCCTCCTATTTTAGGCAATAACACCATTTTGGTTATTATAGACCATTTGACCAAGATGGGTCACTTCATCGCCATGAAGACATTGCCCACCGCCGTGGTGTTGGCCCAAACGTTTCTGCAGCACGTGGTACGTTTACATGGGATCCCAGCGGTTATCATTACCGACAGAGGAACGCAATTTACTTCAAGATTTTGGAAGGCGCTGTGTGACATAATGAAGGTGGAAGCCCGTCTGTCTACTAGCTACCATCCGCAGACTGACGGCAAAACGGAGAGGCTGAACCAAACTTTAGAGCAATATCTCAGGTGCTTCACGTTACTTCACGAGGAAGAATGGAGCACGCTTCTGTGGATGGCTGAGTTTGCGTATAATAACGCTGAGCACTCCTCTCTAGGTTGTTCCCCCTTCTTTTGTCTAACTGGTTACCATCCGAACATGTTACCCTTTGAGTGGCCCGTACACACTAAACACCCTACCGTCCAAGAGCACCATGCACATTTGAGGGCAGTGTTGAAGTCGGCCAAGACGCAATTAGCTACAGCCCAAATGCGTGACAAACTTTACGCTGATAAAAAGCGATCCTCAGGGCCTTCCTATGAGATAGGTGATAAAGTATGGCTGAACACAAAACACCTGAGGATAAAAGGGAACACACGTCTGAAACCTAAGTTCGTGGGCCCCTATCCCATTGTGGGCATAGTGAATCCTGTGGCGATGAAACTATCACTCCCCTCCTCCTGGCACATTCACCCTGTGTTCCATGTATCCCTGTTAAGGCCCTGCAACCCTCACACTAGATTGGTCCCAAAACCACAGCCCCTAGATGTAGATGGCCAAGAGGAGTATGAGGTGAGGGAGGTGCTCGATTCCAAATACATAAGGGGAAAGGTGCATTATCTCATTGACTGGAAGGGATATGGTCCCGAGGATCGATCATGGGAACCGGTTTCTAATCTTCATTGCCCTGGCCTGCTAAGGCGCTTTCATGCCAGGTGTCCCACCAAACCTGGCGGACCGTCGAGGCGCCGGCCGTTGAGAGGGGGTTCTGTCAGGCATCGGCACTGATTGCATGCACCTAGCGGGCTGGTTAAGTACCCCCCGAACGGTGGTACTATCAGTATGACTACATCTCCCATAATGCCCAGGGACACGTGTAAGTGGGCCTTTAACCGGACACTATATAAGCTCCGCCCAACCGCGTTCAGGTGCTTGTCAATCCTGATCAGCCCTGCAAACCAACGAGACGCTAAGGTGGAACGCTGCAGTCTACAACGAACCCCCAAGGACCGAGACCCTCACGAGCCCGCGTTGGAGCGCGGCCCGTTGGTACTTAGAAAAGCGCCGGAGTGCGCATTCGAGTCTGGGGAAATCCAACCACGGCATTTCCTGGTAAAAGCAGAAGCTCGGCTTCTTCACGAGTTCGTACCAGAGTACGGCACCTTTTTGTACTGAGACAAACGCGCTGGTGTGCGCATTCGAGCCGTTGGGAAAGCCATCGCAGCATTATTTTACTTTGATGATTTTGTTTCCTTTGCCAAGAACTCTACAAGGCAAAAAGAGCGGTTTTGAGCTCCAACTTACTTTCCATTCTTTCCCCGATGATTTTGACCTGAACCTCAAATGCGCTTGGAGCCGTTGAAAGGCTCGGAGAGCGACGTTTTCTTCATCCCGTTATTATGGTGAACTATTCCGAGCAAGAGTGCGCTTGGAGCCGTTGAAAGGCTCGGAGAGCGACGCTAGTCTAGTGTGGTGTTGCGGTCATCAGCCAGGACTTGGAAACGGATAAAAAGATATTTACATGTAAGTGTTAAAACTTGGTAGATACCGTCCAGACCTATACTTCTCTGTACTGCTAGATTCCTAGTTTTCCCCTACATTATGTTTTTCTTTTGTTTTCAGAGCACGCGGGGTTAGGCAGCTGGAGTGAAGCTCCCAACTCTGAGCCAGCTCTCCCGAGGGTGCTTTGCAGCCACATTGCTACCTGTTTCTTTTTACTCCCTATTTACTTTTCCCTTTTTCCCCTGAGGTGGTGTTGCTTGTTGAGCGGTGTTTTGTTGCTCGCAGGGAATTCCATTGTGGGGATAGGGTTACTAAGCATCATCCATCGCTCCTGCTGTATCCGGTATATAAGGTTAGTGGTTAACCTGTCTGTGTTCTGACACTTGGGTACATACAGCGAGTTGTATTGACAGGGCCACAGCAGTGAGGGATGCCAGTGGGCAAGCCGACTATATACTCCAGGTCTCCTTGTTTAACAGCAAACTAGTGGAAGTCGTCATTTGTATAGTACTCTCTTCTGAGTGAGCTGGTTCTGGAGTTTTTGGTGCCGCAGTCGTTTATGTAGTCACCACTGCAGCTCTCGTCCGCCCTGTTAAAACTGCAGAAGCTCTATGTGGTTCTTCTATATATTCAGGTCTTTATTTCATTTGGGTTTCCTTGCTTTTCTTAACATTTCATTCACAGCTGTATGCTTCCGCCTTGTAATGTCAGCAATATACTTCACCCAATATAGTGCCCCTACAAGCCCCACTGCCACTCATTCATTACCAATCAAAGAAAGGCATGTTCCCCATTTTCAGCACGAGCTGATTTTAGGCAGAACATCTGAGATGTTAATTGCACTCGCAATGAAACCTCTCATATTAGATTGTCAGAGTTGAGCAGAGGATTACACAAGGCCAAGCACAGCACCACTGGAAGGACGAATGCATGAGCACAGTGCTGGCAGCAGAGGTCCCGCATGTCACCTCCAGCTCCGACACTGCAAAGTCACAGGCGTGTTATGTGGTACCTGGTAAGCAACACCACTTCGCATTGTTCTGGTTAATTCCAGGGTCAGAGAGTTTCTCCTCGCCCTCAGTGTGGAGAGAGCAGACCTTGAAATGAAATTTGTACTTGTAAAGCGCACTTATACCCCCAAAGGGGTGTCCTGGCGCTGTACGCATACCGCTGTGGAACCCTTCCTGGCTTTTCCCTGTGAAATGTCCACTCCTGGGCACCCCCAGGGTGAAGCCAGGCATCCCAGCGCTGTTGGGGCCGTTGTGGAGATTAAGCAAGCTATTGCCCAGAGTTGCAGAGTGGGACCCATGATTAGAATAGGCACCGAGGCGAGAATTATCAGGTCCGAGGAAATTGAGCCCAAGACCCGCCGAGGCGGGAATTGAACCCTGGTCCCGGGCCAGATCTCTGCATCAGGGTCTGCCGCTCTAACCATTGAGCCACACTTCTCCACAGGAGGAGGACGGCTTCGTGGCGGCGCAGAACTGAAGTGCTTACTTTACAAACAAGCACAGGAAGATAGCGATCTCCGTACTGTGATGGCGCTCTTTATAGTTGCCTTCCATCACTTTCCCAAGCAGGAACCTCGGTGTCAAGCTCAGAAGATGAAAGAACAACACAAAATAAAAAATACAAAATTGTTCTGTAAAATGAATATCTGAAATCGCCTTTAGTCAACACTTGCTGATAAGTTATAGCTTCAACCATTTTTCAAACAAGTTTTAAGGCTCACATTGAGGCATGCAATTTCCTCTTGTAGCACTGTGTGCTAAGGTGCCTAACAGGACGATTGAGCATGCAGCCAACATGCTAGCTTATCGGTTAACCCGCCATCACCATATACAAATACCTGTGGGCCCCACATTTGAGTCAAGGAAGGGTAGGCTGTACCTTTCTGCACATTCCAGTGGATAAAATGAGTACATATAAGTTGGTGAAGAATATCTTTGTTCAAATCCTAGATAGATCACTGGGCTAACACTTGAGAAAAAGCCATTATTAGCCTTTAAGTGGCCTGCGCCAGTCCATCACGTAGTCTAGTGGCACAGTTGCTAGAAGACCTGGATTCTAATCCAGGCCTCTGCACTTTACTATGGGTAACCCTGGACAACTAGTTCTCTGTTTCTCGTTTTCATTACTGCCAAATTGTGTGGGAGCTTATAAAGGGAATTTACACCAGAATTAAGTTATGTAAAGCGTGGATGATTTTGCCACAAGGATTGAAGTTTCACTTTTTGTGGTTCATCAATAAAAGTTCACTTCACTCACCTGTTATAGACAACCGAGCCTCAACTCCCCAATAATCGTACAGGAAAAAGCATTGGCAAAGCCAAAGGCCTTACCGTTTTGCTCTGCCATGGCATGCCTATTGCCTTTGCCAAAGCTGTTCAGGATTGGCAAAAGCAAAAACACCCTGTTTCTTCTTCCCTATATTCCAGCCGTCTGTTTGTTCACCGCCCTCCCATGTTTTTCTTCTCCCGCTTCCACTGACAGAAGTAAAAGAAAACGCTTCCTGTTATCCACCACCACCCACCCCCATTACCCACCCCCACCCGAGTGCAAGAGCCAATAGCTCACCCAAAGGCGAGACCTATTGGCTTTGCCAATGCTTGTCTTTAGTGTTGAGCTACCTGTCAAGTACCTTTCTGGGGTGATTACAGTTCTACTGGCTTAGCGTAAATTGCCCTCTGATATAGTTTATTTTTGTTTTGTCAGCGTACATATTTGCTTGCAGTTAGCCTCACAGTCACAGCTCAGTAATAATCTGTTATGCCACACAGTGGGTAGACGCCATCGGAGGCATCTGGAGAGACACCAACTACTGTACAAGCATGGCACGGATTCTCTTCTTGGGGCCGCGTGCATCTCGGACCCCAGAAGAAGCAGCTTTGCGTCTTTGTGGTTAGGGGCATGTCTGCAGTCCACCTGCTGCCTGCCTGTCTCGTAATTTGAAGAGAACCTGCATTTACCATTTTACAATCAATTGCTAAAGAGCTTCATTTGCGTGAAGCTCTTTAGCTGTCCACCCGACGTCCCTCTGGCTGCTAGTAGTCGGTCTCCAATTGTTTGCTGAGGCTGTATATATTTTCAGTCTGTGCCCAACACTTCCACAGTGTGCGAAATCTATCTACAACCTCGTTAGCAGGCAAGAGCAGGTACTGTGCACGCGCTGTTTTGCTGGGCGTGAATGGTCGCCCTAGTACAGTACAGCAAATGAAATAATCAAGCGAGTAGAGTGGTGATTTTTTTTTTTTCCACAGAGGCAGGCTAAGACAATGTTTCTCTTGTGTGGAACAATTACCTGCCTCTTGTCCCTTAGGCATTAGCTAGGTCTATCTATACTCCAAAGGGTTAACCTTAAGGGGAGAGCTGGCCTCTTCAAAAGCAGACATAACAGTACAGGGTATACTATTCAGAGAGCCTTTTGTGATGGAGCTTCAGGGGTTTGTTCAGCCATTCATGGTTTTAGACACTGACCAGGCAGTCATGTGCAAGGTTTTCTCCCCTAGAGTTCTGGGTTCAGCCATGGCAGTTTTTTAAGCACTCGAAGGTGCTTACAACTCAAGGAGAAGAAGATACAACCAATACCCTAATCAATCTATCCAATGAAGAAGCTATGGAGGGTGCGTATGGTTTGCTAGGGGCACTAGACAACATGTTTGAAATATCACAGACCATCGTTAGCCTTCTTCCCATTTTAAGAGAAATGGAAGGATAGCATTCTCTGCTCATATGGTAGGCTATCCTCTGATGCCTGAGTTCTGCACTCTGTTCCCTGTGCAGCCAACATTACCAAATCACATTGTGCCATTAGCATACAAGCAAGGACTTGTAGACCAAGAAATCAGAGGCCTGCTTGATAAAGTGGGTATTCAACGAACTTTTCTTCACATAGTGGGGTTTTCAAGTAACATCTTTTCAGTGAAGGAAAAAAAACATGGGTTCACGCCAATTATTTCTATTGCAATTCAGAGAGGTGACCCTTAAAAGGCAGTTCATATCAGGATATACTAATCAGGAAACCTGGATCTGACAGAAGCAATGGTAACTTCACACTTTGCAGTGGGTCTGGGTAAAGGAGAATCGGACGAGAGAAACAGACACTGGAAACTGTCAGACTCCTGGGTACAAAGCTGGGCTTAGTCTGCACTATGGGAGCATTGATATCTAAAAAAGGTAAAGGCGATCTTTAACATCGCTATAGTTTGAAAAATTACGTTTTAAATTTAGATATTGTCTATGATATACCTGCCAACAGGCTCTATATTTTCACTAAGTCTAACCCTGGCTTGGGGAGCCACGGCTTCTAAGGCTTTTCTGCTGGGCAATAGATTAGATGGAGTAAGGAAACGCCTCTTTTTATGTGATCACCCCCAACATTTGTGGACTGATGCTGCAGGTTTTTCGACTCTGAAGTGCACTGGCCATGCTGACCAGTCTCCAATGCATGTGCTCCGACCCTGCAATTGGCTAATACCTGATTGGCATAATTAACGTACCCGTAAGTCCCTAGTATATCATACAAAGTGTACCCAGAGCTGGTAAGATAAATGTCACTTGTGGACTGCAGCACTTAATTGTGCCACCTTTGCAGTAAAGTAACAATATGCCTCTAGGTCTGCCACTGCAGCCTAGTGGGACAGCTTTTAAACTGACAACCTGCCATGGCAAAATTAATCACTTTGCCTAGTCCAAACCTTCCTTTTTAATATTTATAAGATACCCCTAGGGAAGGCCTAAAAAGCCCATAAGGCAGGGTGCTATATATTAAAGAGAAGATCTTGTTTCTCTTATGTTTTACATGTTCTGACAGTGAAAACCCACCCTTGTAGTTTTGTAGTAAGGCTGGTGGCCCCACTAGCTAACATGAGGTTACACAAGCCCAACGCTAAGTGCTAACTCCCATTTGGGCCACCAAATATATTTCTTCAGGGTATCAAATTAACAGTTACATTAAATCCAACATAGTGCTGAAGTTAGATTTAAAGTAACTTCTAATATAAAGTCACCACTTTTTTTTATATAAATCTTTTTATTAAGCAAATAAAAACAAAACAAAAGACAATCAGCAAAATCAGTGAACATTTAGTATCGTGCTACATGCTGTAGGTCTAACTCAGTGATAAGTGTCCATGTTAATCAGACCATGCAATTCTAGGGCCTTACTGATCATTTCCTCAAAGCCCCCATCTTTCAGATGTTTACCGACTGATTCCTTTCTCTTGGCAGGGGTATTGGTGCGCATATCATACCTCGATACTAGTTCCACCTCTCCCAAATTTTCGACCATTTGTTTGGGCAGCCCCTACTTTCATATATGGTTTTTTCATCGACCATGCACCAGTCCATATCACTTTTCCAATCATTCAGCTTAGGGCCGTTGGGGCACTCCATAATTTAGAAATGTTAAGTTTAGCCACTATAAATCCCAATGTCCCCCAGAGACGCTCTTTGCTTGTAAGATTGGCTTCGCTCCAAATATTCAAGAGACACCACCGTGCCGACTTCGGTGTACTTATAGAGTGAACCTCTCGCCTTCAGGAGAGGACTCCCTCCCAATATACCTGCATATCTGGACAATCCTAAATTATGTGGAGGAAGGTGCCCTCTTGCATGCATCCTCGAGCACAGCTTGGGGAGTTGACTCTACCCATTTTTGTCATTGTTGTACTGGCAATGTATGAACTGTGGATTACTTTTAATTGTACCAGTCTCAAGCGTGAGCGGATGGCCACCTCCTTCGGTGAGGCTAGGGCGTCCAGCCAATCCTTATCCTCTATCTGACCTAGGTCTTGCTCCCAGCGAGCGCAGAGGGCGAGCAGGGGATCTGGAGAATTATTCATGAGCTTACGATAAATCAATGATATCACTTTCTTTTCCAGACAATCATACAATAACCTATCTTCTAACGGTGAAGAGTCCGGAAGTTTCTCCCCCTTTGTCAACACCGCCCTCAGTGCATGTCTAACCTGCAGGTATCTGAAGGTTTCCAAGTGTGCTAGCTAATATTCTTGTTGTAATGTCACGAATGATTTTACGTCTTCCCGAACCCATAGGTCCCCGAACCCATAGGTCCCCCAACTTCGAGATGCCAATCAAGTCCCACCTCTTAAAACCGCTAAGTCACCACTTTCTTGACCCAAAGTTCTAGTAGACATTTTCTGATTAACTAAAGCAGTTGTCACCTGAGATAGCTTGCTGCACTCCTGCCAGGAGATGTGAATGGCTCCCAGGAAAGGGGAACAAAAGGACTGTTGGTGGGATGAGCGACCTCCTCCTGACAGGATGGCCAGAGGGCTATGGTCGAAGATAGCCAAACTTCAAATGGCCCTCCACCTGTCGCAGGTAAATGTGAGTTACATTGTAGCCAGCTCTCTCCTTTGTCTAGGTAGACAAGCTGCCATCTCTGCCAGAGAAGGGAAACCGCCTGCAGAACCGGTTTTCCAGGGGAAGTTGTTCATTATACTGGACACACCTCAGGTGTGTGCCCATTTCTCTGATCAAGGGAAGGAAGGTTCGGACATCTTGGATTTGGGAAGTGAGATGCACTGTGTGATTGTTTAGTTCCAATTGCCGCATGACGTGATGTAACAGTGGATAGGGTTACCTGTGGGAATTTTGCCCTCATTGGTTAGGAAGTCCTCCCGACCCACAAACTCGAAATTGGCTTAAAAGTAGCACCCCTGGTTACCAGCCTCAGAGCACTGCTGGACTCGGAAAGAACAGAAGAAAGACTGCACCTGTTGAACCTGTGGACATCAAAAAGCAACTCTCCACCAAGAAAGGCTGCACCTGCTGAACCAAGACAGAACTTCAGAGTGAAAAGACTGTTCCTGCTGTTGAAGACAGCTGAACCACTTGTGCCAAGGGCCAGTGAGTGGACACCAAGGGCAGGTTGGCTAGCCTCCTGTTAAGCTCCTGGAACACAAATGCTAAAGACGCCCTTCATCTGCAAAGCGCCAAGCTGACCAATCACAATAGGACTGGCCCTAGACTGTGCTGGTGCAGCCCAGGTGATCGAGTCTTAACCCCCAACAGGTGCCCCCCAGGTCCTGAACTCTTGGCTGGTGCTAGAGTATACCCTTTCTCCTAAAAAGAACTGCAACTTGTGAACCTAAAGCTCAAAGATAACAGTTTTTGACAAACTAGAGTCTCATACACTACTGCTACTTAGCTGGTTTGTTCACAGCCACAAACTTCTGTCGAGAACTAAGGCTCCCACAGGACTGCTGGACTTCGCCTGTTTGCTGTCATCTAGCCCAACGTCAGATCCAAACAGTAGATGACCCCACAGACAAGCTCGTCAAGGAGAAAAAGAACCAGAAAAGTTTCTAAGTGCGAAGGTAAAAGTTTCATTGGGAGCAACCAGCGCCTGCATTTGACCAGCGCTCACGCGCCATTCGGCGTGAAGCTTTGACTTTGGCCCAGACTCTCGTGTTAGAGGCTCATAGACTACTGCAACAAGTGAAAAGCAGTGATTTATAATACCTTTTGAGTGAATTAATGTGTATCTAAGACCCTTGGCCAAGCCAACTAGATCTCATTACATAAAGTTTGTAAATTATGCAGATGATACAAAATCAATTCTTACTCTGGGCTGAACTTACACACTCCAATGGCCTCTTTTCATGATTGCTTGTGTGATATTTCGCACTGGTTGAGAGCTTTTATGCGCCCTTAGGCAGTGGACTTTGGGCCACCTGAGGATAACAATATTCCAATTATTACGACATCTGTTTGGAATTTGGGCAACTATATGGATAATGACTTATCACTCTCTAGTCATGCCCACAGCCTTTCCTCCACTTACTTTGGCCTAATGGGGACAGGTCATAAAATATTACCTTTGCTGCCAACCCGTTTCTGCCTTCTTGTGGTGCAAAGCATCATTCTGAGTAGTCTGGACTATGACAATGCTATGTTTTTTTGGTGCACCAGGCTTCTTTGTTCAGTGCCTTTATTGTATACAGGCTGTGGCAGCAAAGCTTGCACTTTCTTTGCCATGTTACTCTTCTACACTCCACCCCTCTGCACTGGACTCTCTACTAGAAAGTTAAGTAAATTCTGTTCAAATTGCTGTGGAAAATAAACAGAGCTTTCCATCAAATCACGTCTCATCTGCTTCAACATAAACTACAACGCTTCAGTCCGCCGAGATCTCTACGCCTAGCTAATTCATATTTTCTGAAGGTTCCTAAATTTAAGTTAGCATTGGTGGCAGAACATTTTATGTGCAGGCAGCCAGTCTCAAACAGTATACTGATCTCACTCCATTGCACAAGCAACCTCTTTGCCTTCAGGAGAGCCTTGAAAGCCAAGCTTTATGATCCTTAGGTCTCTGCATATGTCTGTATTTGTTCTCTGATAGGTAGTGCCAGGATGCTTTCCTAAGTAACAGGTTGAGCTTTATAAGTATTTTAACATTACAAATTGCAGTGATTTATGAAAACATTGCACAAAATCAGAACTCTGGTTTTTGCTTTTTGGTGTCTATGTAAAGATAAAAATATATACTATATTTATAAACTGGAGAGGGATTTTTATTGTGTCATATTTCTTGCTTATTGTTTTGGTATTGATAAATGCTTTACATTAGTTTTCCATTGAGTTAGACCTTACTGCTCTGTGCCACAGCTACCCAGGACTGAGCTAAGGTTTGATTTAAAGAAACCTAACTGGATCTGATTCAGAATAGTGACATGATTACTTGCTGAGGTCTCACAACCGCCCTAACCAATAATCCACTTTTTCACAGATGATTATAATGAAGGCATCATATTCGTCTGACGAATCGACTTTTAAGAAATTTCCCTTCAAATTGGTAGTGGATATTTTGGTACTCTGGTGGTGCATAAGGTTTAAAATGGCATAATCCTCCCACCCGGTCCTGAGACAGAAATTTTCCTAAGTAGCTCAAAGGAAAGTTAGAATTCCATTAAACACATAGAGGTCAGGATTATCCCACCTCTTATTTTCATATATAACTGTTTCAATCTACCCTCCCTATATTAAACAATTTGTTGGTTATTTTGCTGATCGCTGTAATGAATGCTTGCTTCTGTTTGGAGGTGTTTAAATTTGTGTGGGGTGTACATTTAAAATTCTGTTTTCTTCTTGACAGCAGGTGAACAAAAACAAAACAGCTCTATCTTCAGCATCATTGTACAGCGGTTTGATTCCTGAAGATTTACACAAAGACAGAGGAAGAGTAATCTTGGACTGAAGAATTCTTGAGACAATCTAGACAGTTACTGGTTGTTTATTATCCATGTGATTGGTAGTTCAAGCCATGAGACTCACATGAGATGTAGTTTTGTTATATATTGTTCTTGGCTGACTGCTGTAACTGAATAGTAAATAAATTAAAGTTTAACCTTTGACTCCATGTCCTTAATATAACTGTAACTTTCCTTTCTGGTAACAAGGAAAGTTTACTCTATAGACCACCGCCTGACTGGATAGTATCTGCATTAACACCATTCCAAAACAATGGTCCCCCACAAGGACACTTCAATTCTGATTGGTATCCTAAGCAAATTTCTCCCAACATCAACCTCTAAAGGTGTAAAAGAAAGAATCTTGAAGGCGAGATGTATTCTGCTATGGAATTGCTTGCAATTTAATCTTCAGCACATAATTATACGAGATTCTGTCAGATAATTAAAAATCATGAATTCCAAAAAACATTCATTTTCTGATGTGGGTTTCAAAACAAGATACAAAACATTTCATGTACAGACACATTTGGAGGCAGTATGCACTATGATGAAAGTTGCTTGACAATTCTAAGTGCAATACCATTACAAGTTAACATAACATAAGAAAATATATTTGTTAGATGGTTAGAGCTCATGATGAATGACATCCACTTACTTAGCAATATCAACATCCCAGTGCTGTGTATTGCAGCATCACGGTTGTAAAGCAGTTAAAACTCTATTCAGTTATTTTTTGGTTTGTTCATGAATGGCCAAACTTACCATGACTTGTCATGTACTCTGTAGCTCCAGGTGTCAACTTGCTCAGTGCTTTAGTTGCGAGTTCACGAATAACACTGTAATGAGAAGAGGAAAGTCCCAGATCAACAGATCCACAGTGGTCACCCGTGAAAGAAGACAATGTGCTTTAACAAGTTTACGAGGACCCATCTCATTCATTGCTATTTACAGTAATTAAACATCTATGGTAGGGCGTCCGTTCTGCTGGCGCGTCAAATGTAAGCCTGTCTACGCCCATCCGTGCTAACACCACGCTTAGAGCCAGACTCTTCGGCACCTCCAGCTCCCAACAACCTCCTTTCAAGATACAGTATTCCTGTGAGGCACTTATCACGTTGAATATTTCAGGTAAGGACACAGACTATATCAAATGTAACCTTTTAAAACACAAGCAAAGGTGCACCACAAGTCAAACTTAAGAGCGGAAAAACAGTTTTGTAGTCTGTATACAACACATATATATTCTTCAAAATTTTCCTTTTAATTTAAATTCAGATTATTTGATTAAAATATCATAAACATCAATTTTCACAATGATACAGCCGACGCGTTTCGTCCTTATACAGGACTTCTTCAGGGCACTAGTAGTTGGGATAGGTCAATCTCAGCAATGAGCCGGAGAGTGGCCGAAACAGCAGCCTATATTGTGTTCCACGTCTATATCACAACTCTTGGGTATCAATTGTTTGGCGGGTTCCTCAAGGTCATGAAAATAAAATAAGGATGCAGGATGAGTCCAATGATGAGGCACAGGTGGCTACGCGAAATATCATAAAAAAGGAAGGATCGCTCCTGAGCCGGTCTTAACAGCTGTTAAATAAGGTTCAATTTGCAGATTCCTTATAATAAAGAGAATATGCCAGGGATACTGATAGAGCCCCAACGGTAGGTGCGCATATAAGCGTAAATCTCGCAAAAAGGATTCCTCCCGAACCAATTAGTTACGTTAATCACCATATAATTAGCCTCATCAAAGTAAAAAGCAGACCCAAACTAAATTAATTCCAGTGCATCCTGTAGGCACAAGGTTATTGCCGGCAGCCGGTATCAGGCTGTCCTCGTGTCTTCTACGGCCGGTCGTTAAGACCGGCTCAGGAGCGATCCTTCCTTTTTTATGATATTTCGCGTAGCCACCTGTGCCTCATCATTGGACTCATCCTGCATCCTTATTTTATTTTCATGACCTTGAGGAACCCGCAAAACAATTGATACCTAAGAGTCGTGATATAGACGTGAAACACAATATAGGCTGCTGATTCGGCCACTCTCCGGCTCATTGCTGAGATTGACCTATCCCAACTACTAGTGCCCTGAAGAAGTCCTGTATGAGGACGAAACGCGTCGGCTGTATCTTTGTGAAAATTGATGTTTATGATTTTTTAAACAAAGAATCTGAATTTAAATTAAAAGGAAAATTTTGAAGAATATATATGTGTTGTATACAGACTACAAAACTGTTTTTCCGCTCTTAAGTTTGACTTGTGGTGCACCTTTGCTTGTGTTTTAAATTGTTATGTTCCCGAGGGGACTTGCACTGTGACAGTGGGTGCGTTTCAGTGTGCACACAACCCCAACAAGTATAGAAGGGCTAAAATAATAGAGGCATAGCAGTTCAGGTGCTGTGGATTGAAGGGTTCCACTGTTGAATTTAATTGTTTACATCAAATTTAACCTTATTGACTTTACCAGCAGCTCGAAGTTCACATGTCACAGCTGCAAGGCGCAGATAGAATTCAGCAGAGCCCTTATAAAGGTCAAATTCAATTATTTGTGCATTAGTTAATGTGCATTACCTTGTAAAACAAAGAGGAATTCGGTGACTTCCTCGATGCCTAGAATCTAGACATTATCTTTGTGACAGAAACATGGGCAGATCAGACTTCAGGCCCAGATCTTGTTGCAGCCATTCCCGCAGGCTAAGCTCTTTTTAGACTAGATAGACAACAGAAAAGGGGGAGGGGGTGGGAGGGCTTGCCATTATCTATCGTGACTACATGCAAGCTTCTATTCAACCTGTCCCCTTATTAGAATGCGAGGTGCTCGCATACAATATTAAACTTGCAAACACCCAAACCAGCAAGGGAATGCTTATCTACTACCCTCCATGCCCCAGAAACATGTTCCTACAGGAGGCCGCCACCCTCCTTAAACCCTGCCTACATTACCCAGAATACACCATTTTAGGTGATTTTAATTTTCACCTAAAGCTCTTAACAGAATAAGACCCTGAGTCCTTAGCTGATATAATGGCATGCTCTGGTCTTACTCAAAGGGTCAACGCCCCCACCCATTCGGCAGATCACATACTAGATGGTGTTTTTACGAATAACCCTGCTTTGAAAATTCTGAATATCTTACCATTAACTTGGACCATTAACCTGATGCGATCACAGTGTGATACTTTTTGAAATAAGCTTGGCCAAAATTAACATTTGCCGGCCACACATACGTCAAACACTAAGGGCCTGGCATAAAGTTCAGACCAACCAACTTCTATCTGAACATCAACCTCCCAAAACTGATGACTTAGAGCTACTAGTCAGCGGCTATTCCAATTGGCTTAGTTAGTGGTCTCCTCCCTGACACCAGTAAAACAGACTAAACTTTATATAGGGAAACAGTCCAAACCTTGGCTTTCAGATAAATTAAGATCCTTGAAACAAAAATGCAGGAGACAAGAACGTAAATGGAAAGCAAATTACAATAACACTGAAAATATAAAATATAAACACTATCTTGCAGAATATAAGACACTAATAATGGGGGAAAAATCTCAATATTTCACTCCAAAAATGTAACTACCTAAAAACTCCACTAAGTAGCTAATCCTGACGGTGAATAAACTCTGCACCCCTCCGGGCACCAACTCAATTGAAAACAACCAAGACGTTTGCAATACACTTGCAAATTTCTTTCTTAAAAAAGTAGAAGGGATCTTTAATAATTTCTTGACCAACAATAAGTGCAAGTCGAAATACTCTAGAGTAGGTCATATCCCACCTGAAGATGTATCATTTATTGAATTCTCCTGACTTAAAAAAGAACAAGTAGCCAAGCTAATAAATTTAGCTAAATCAGGTTCGCCATCAGATCCCTGTCCTCCATCTATTGTAAAAAAGGCTACCAATACCATGGCAAATCAATTGACAACAATATTTAACATTATGTTCAACGCAGGTTCTTTTCCTTAACAATGGAAAAAGGTATCTATACACCCACTAATAAAAAAACCTAGCCTTAACCCACAGAACCTTAATAGTTATCGTCCCATCTCTAGGATTCCACTTCCTGCAAAAATAGTAGAGAAATTTATGAATCAACAACTCTCCATATTCATCAAAACAATAAACTCCTTGACCCGACACAATTCGGATTCAGAAAAGGACATAGTACAGAGACCGCTCTGATCGTGGCCACTGAAGAGCTCAGATCCACCCTGGATAAAGGGGGGGAAAGCAGCACTGATTTTGCTGGCTTTCTCAGTGGCGCTCGACACTGTCAATCATACTGCATTGATTGACCGTCTCTCTGAGACAGGAGTCAAAGGAAAATCTTTAGCTCTCCTGAAATCCTTTCTTAGTGAGAGAAAAATATCAGTGTCAGCTGGAGATTTTGTATCAGATTCCCTTTTCCTCCCTTGTGGAGTCCCCCAGGGGACTTTACTAAGTCCCACCTCATTTAACGTCTACGTAGCTCTTCTGGCGGCTCTGATCAAAGCTTTCGGCTTCTCGCTCACTTCCTACGTGGACGACACCCAGATTGTTGTTTCCTTAGCCAGTAATATTGAACATAACATCAGATTTAGCAACTGCATGCTGGCAATCAGTGAATGGTTGAGTTCTAACTTCTTCAAACTAAAATCAGGAAAAACACAAGTCATTCTGTTTGGCAAAGATACTTCTTTTTGGTTCCCCAGCTGGTGGCCTCAAGAGGTAGGTAATACCCCTGAACCCGTGAAGAAAGTAAAAAACCTGGGAGTGCAGATGGACAATAAATTGACATATGGCAACCAAGTTAAGCGATCATATTGTGTAAAACTGCTTGAGGAGTATTCAAAGCTTATACTAGATATTTGATCAAATAGTTCATGACAACCTCTTACCTGAGAACAGGTTGTCTAAGCTGTTGTTAACTTCCAGGCAACTGTCTAACAGAAAGTCAACTTTTGTTGCATAGTCACTGTGCACTGTCTTGTTTTACAGAGCATCACTGTGCACCATCACAGTACTTGAGAGACCCTCCCACATCCTCCGGGAATCAAGAAGCACAAACATTTAAGTACCAGCCTGCTGGCCTATTGCAAAGCTATTACAACATGCGTGTACAAATTTAGCTTGACAACTCTCCCTAGTAGCTGGTTGTCCCATTGAGTTTTTTAGTCTATCATTTATTCTATGTTGTTTATGCTGCTGTGAAGCTGCACCCAAGCACTGTCTGTAGGAGGAAGCAGCTGAGGTGCCAATAGACATTCATGCGTAAGTATGTGACAGACTTTATTTATGTTCATTCATAGGTGAGTGAATGGTGACAGATGGCCTGTCATGCAGCTATAGACATGACATGTAGTGAAGTGGTTACAACTTATAGGAAAAACAGAACACAAGAGTCTTTAAGTCTCACCTGAATGTAATAACATTTGGATCTGGACAGATGTGTGTTTGAAGCAGAAATGTGTATCAGAGGTGGAGCTTTGTTTGGGGTTCTTCCCCTAAATATTGTTACGATGCAGGGTGCAAGCACGGTTTGGTTTAAGAGGCTGAAACTAGGTGTTTGTAAGATGAGGATAATTTGGTCAGATGCCTGGATGCGCAGCCGTGTAATGATCTATATGCTTCAGCATAGAGCTTTGAAGATCAAAATTTCCTTAATCACATGAAGTGTAGTGTATGTATGTATGTGGTACAGCACAAACAAGCCATAGGCAGAGTATGTGTGTGGGTCAAGCGATTAAATCATTATAGACTGAAGATGAGACGTGCTGCATGCCTTTATAGTTTATGCATGGTGTTATCTAAAAGTATTTTGTAGATCAGCGCCCACATACCCCTAGGGGTGACAGTGTTGCGCTTTACAAATGCTGTTTGGTTGATTGATTGATCATATTAAGGTAATCAAGGGCGGACATGCCCACACTGAGGACTAGTGTAATCAATGGATGTCGAAGAAACAGAGGGATGATTTCATACTGGAGGCATAGGTAGTAGAATTTATTTGTTGTCATGCTATTAACTTTGCAGACTAAGGTTTAGTAATCATTAGAGCACCAATGACGTGCACATTCTGCTTGGATCAATAACTTATTTACTTACTTATGCCTCCTACCCCTCCTGGGACACAGGTAAAACAACCAGGACTCTCCAGCCATCTCAGTCCTGGGCTTTTCTTCGAATCTGATTCCATGTGTAACCTATCTCCTTGCAGTCAGCCTCGAGGCTTAGGCGCCAGGTGTTGTTTTTTAGCCTTCCTCTTTTCCATTTCCCTTGAAGGTTTCAGGTCAGGGCTTGCCTGGTGGTATCTGATGCGGACTTGCGGAGGGTGTGACCTATCCAGCCCCAGCATCTTTTCATGATTTATTCACGAGTAGGGAGTTGGAAGGTCTGCTGCAATAGGTCGTTGTTGCTGATGGTGTTTGGCCAGCGGATTTGGAGGATTTTCCTTAGACAGGTGTTGATGCAGGTCTGGACTTGGGTGGGGTGTCCAAGATGGCGACGTGAGCCGACGTGTTCTTAGCTCGCTCCGTCGCGACCACCAACTATTCTGTATCTGGCCACCGCCGATCAGCCAATGTCCCTCGGATCTGCTGCGGAGCGCACCACGGGCATCCCGCGATTCAATTGAAGCCCTTTCGTAGCAGCCACGGCGAAGCCAGGCACCGAAGCAGAAACTCGGGCCCACGTTTGCGGCCCTTCCCCCACCGAACCTCCGCTGAGAGCGCACCCGCACAAGGGTGCCTGATTTTACCCCTGGCGGCCCCCCCGCCCCCTTGACATGGTACTGCACCCGCGGACCCGCGGCTGAGGCAGGGGATCAAAAGGACGGTGCGGAGCTCAGCGGAGCGCCCTGCACATTTATTGATACCGAGGGAGCGTTACTGCGCCACACCGGAGACGGGCCTGGCCACGGATACAGGTAGGCTGCCCGCGCTCTATACTCCCTGGGCATACCTCGAACCTCGTGGTACACACTGGCAACGTCGACCGGGGCCCCGATATTCATTCGTGGGCTACCTCCCCCCATATTTACAGACTCACAAGTCTGCTTCTAGGAGGCCTGGGACTCCCTTTCTGGAATCGCGCATACCGCAGGCACAGTGCAGCCCACGAGGCCCGACCATACTGTGGCGCTCTCCAGCCCTGCTGCGGATCGGCAGCGGGCGCAGCCCTGCAGCCCCTGCATCATCCTGGCCCACCGTGTGAGGCACCCCTCCTTGGATTCACGGCGAAGGCTGCGCACCTCTGCATCGTTCTGTCACTGGCGCCCCCTCGTCGATTGCTACTCGGGCCTGATACTTTCTTCCCCTTGCCCAGCCACACAACATAATTGACACCATTACTCGGCGCCCTGTTCCGGGTACTGCGCCCATGGTGGAGGCAAGGATCGACGACTACCCCCCCATTGCCCGGGGGTCCATCCAGTAGTAGGGCACGAGCATTGGATCCAGCACGCTCTTATCCCCCCTCTCCCTGGAACTTACGGAGCACTATCGCCACCAGGATGGGCAAGACAAAACCTGAGAAGCAGCAGTCACTGGCCACTGACCCACAGGACCCACCGTCTGGCGTCGCGGGTGCCGACCAGTCATTAGCGGGCCAACCCATGCCACAGGCTGACCTCTCACACCACCTTGACGAACTCATGGTGGCGGTGATGGACATCAAATCCACCCTGGTCCCTAAAATCGACACGCTATGCGCAGAGTTTAGCTTCCTGCGTGATGACCATAAAAAGCTGAAAGACAGGGTAGCAGATGTGGAGTTCACGATCCCAACTGTGAAGCACTCCGTGTCCTCCACGGTGGCCCAAATCAAGACACTGCAGGAGGAGGTGAACTACCTCAGAGATCGTGTCGACGACCAGGAAGGCAGATCGCGCCGGAACAACGTGCGCCTGGTGGGCCTGCCGGAACGCGTCGAAGGACAGAGTATGGAGCTATACTTGGAAACCTGGTTCTCGGACACCATACTTCAAGGCAAGCATTCCAAGTTCTTCTCTGTGGAGCGAGCCCATAGAGTCCCGGGGGGCCTCATCGACCAGGCGCTCCTCCTAGGCCGGTGGTCGCACGCCTCTTCAACTACCGTGATAGGGACCACATCCTACAGGTCACAAGGGCTCTCAGCCCGTGGGTAATCGAGAACGCGGAGGTGCACATATACCCGGACTACACGTTAACAGAACAGCGCCGCAGGGCATCCTTTATGGACGTTAAACGCTGCCTCCGCGAACATGAGATAAAGTATGCACTACAATACCCGGCCACACTGCGCATACAGCATAAAGGTACCACGGTCTTCTGTCAATCTCCTGAAGACGCCTGGAACTGGGTGGAACAGAACTGAGTGGCGGCAGCTCTGAAATCCATAGGGGGCTCCCACCAACGATGGAAGAAGATCACACATTGCGGACGCCGCGGTCTGCCTCGCGGGCAGCGCCCCACCAAGGCCCAAGCAGCGCAGGAAAGGGAGCAAGCTCTCAAGCAAGCCGAAAAACACGGAGCTGCCACTTCCCCTCTCCGCTCAGACTCGGAAACGGAAGCCTCTCCGGAACAGGAATACTCCTTATCGGACTCACAGCAACAGTTGATGCTGGGCGACGGCCCCAACGTGACACCGCAGACTTCCGATGAACTGGGTTAGCTACTTATGGCACTGTGACTCACCGAAACTGTGTAAAACAGGCTAATGGAACACTATACCCAAGCAGGAGGCAACTGCTGTATGTAGGACTTTGTCATTCCTTGATCGGCTGACCCATAAACACTCTACTACGGTGGTCAGGAGGCGATGGTGAGACAAAGCGAGTATCCACACGCCCCACACACGATAGGTGACTGTTACAGACCTATCTTGAGTTTTGTAATTTATTGTTTTCTTTTTCTTCTTAATTTACTATGTTTGTATACAATTGCATGTGGCCTTTTGCCCGTTGGCAATTCGGCCTGGGGTGGGGGGGGGTCGGTTTATAGTATACCACAAAATGTCAGTCCATAGCATATACCTGTGTGCTACGCTAGAATGCAGATTGCCCTTCAAGTGTTATTTAACTGTCTGTCGCATGCGGGGAATGCACATCTACTGTTTTACGCTCTTACTGATGTAAATGCACGGGAATAATTATTTATTGTTGACCTGGAATGTGCGCTGCCTGGCCGGTTGTGTCAAGAGACAAAGTTTACCAGTACTTGCGTAGACACAAGATTGCCATAGCTCTACTTCAGGAGACACATTTAACACAACAAACACTGCAGTCGCTTAGTAAAAGATGGAGGGGCGCGGTCATAGGCATGACTTATTCAGGCTATGCCAGGGGGGCCCTGATCTGGGTGGCACCAGGTATTCAATTACAGATAATGCACACGCACGTTGACCCTCAAGGCCGTAATGCGGTACTGGAAGGCTCTTTAGACGGCCGCCCACTGTCCATGGTTTCACTCTACGCGCCTAACTCAGGGCAATCCACAATCCTTCAGACATTAACCCCGGCACTCCTTAGGGACCCATTGGTGCCCACTTATTGGGGGGGCGACTATAATGGAGTACCCGACTTAACTCTCGACCGTTCCTGCCCTCCCCGGAGCACAGGCTGTTGGGCTCGCACACAATATGACTGCTTGGGCCACGCAGATGCAATTGTTTGATGGTTGGCGCGCAAAACATCCTACTGGCCGGGTATAATCACACTACTCCACTCCCCATGATCTGTACGGCGCTAACACATGTGGCTCACGCTGAGTACTTGGCTCGCACGATCTCGGACCATAGCCCCCTGCAAATTCAACTGACTTGGCGGTTCCCTCTGGAAGCACTTCATGACCCGGCTCTGAGTGCTACCATCTCGCAGTCTATAACCACATACTTCCAGACCAATGAAGGAACGGCCACACATGCCGGCATTGAATGGGACGCCCTGAAGGTTGTCCTGAGTGGGAAGGCGATACAGGCAATGTACGGTACTCACATGACGCTAACTAGGGAAATCCAGAGGTTAGAGGCTGAAATTCTACACCACGAACAAACGGCCCCCATGGACCCGCACATATTACCAGCACTCTCCAAAACCAGATTAGCAAATAAGGAAACATTGGATAAATTGTGCGCCCTAGATTGCAAGCAGTACTTGGCGAGACGACACGCGGAGGGAGACAAAGCGGGCAAGACACTTGCTTGGCTGTTGAGGAGCAACTTTACACAACCACCTATCACTGCAATATATACCCTAGATGGTACTCTAGTTAACACACAAAAACAGATCAATGACTCCTTTTATAAATACTATGTGTCATTATACAAGGCCCCAGACTTAGGTGACTCTCAGGCAATGCATCTGTTCTTAGAACAGGCGGCCCTCACACAAGTAACGCAGGACCAATACACAGAACTAGAGGCTTCGCTCACGGTAAGTGAAATCCCGGACACTATCAAACAGCTAGCTAGAGGCAAAACCCCCGGAATGGACGGCTGGCCCACGGAATTCTATTCTTATTATTCAACCCGGTTGCTCACCGTATTTCAAGAATCCTTTGATAGAGGCACATTGCCTCCTTCTCTTCGCGAGGCTGTGCTAGTAGTCCTCCCAAAACCTGGCTGGGACCCCCTCCTCATGAGCTCGTACCGCCCGCTGTCCTTACTTACATCGGCCAATGTGGATCTCTTGGGGCAAAGTCAGCATATCGCCCAAAGTGAGTCTACTGGCTGCCCCTCAAAGTAATGGGACAGGCCCAAAGGTTCAAAGGGGGCCATCACAGAGGGCAGGAAGGGTCACAGCAGGCAACAGGGTGACTCAAAGTGCTCCCGCAATAGGTACGAGGAAGCCACAGGAAAGGATAGTGACAAAAAGCGGTAGGTACCCACAGGCATAGCAGGTCCGATCACAGGACGCCAGCCAGTGGTCACCCCCACACGAAGGCACAGCAGGGGCCTAGTGCCGAAGGCGGTTGGCACAATGTTCCAGCATCATCTCATGCAGTGCCCCAGGAAAGTCTCCCAAGCCAGTTCGGGGGCTAGTAGGTGACAGGATTCCAAAGGGAGGGGCTGTTTAAATGTCACAGGGACAGTTACGTGCCGCACCTCCAGCGGTCTTGCACGAAACAAGTAGGGCACTCCAGAGGGGCCCTCCAGTACTCACGTCTGTCTGTGTGTTGTAAGTGTCTCAAGGGGAGAGGGCCCGTAGTCCTCATTCACAGGTGGTCAGTACTGGGGGGCCTGCCTCAGTCCCAGGTTTCCTTATATGAATGCCCCCTGGGGTCCTGCGTCATCAGTAAAATTAGGGGAGGTTGGTCAACTGCTTCCCACCCTGCAGATCGCCCCTCTTGGGGCTGCGCAACACGTCTTTCCTCAGCGCAGTCACCTGGCTCTGCCAGCCGCACTACAGCACTCATGTTGCTGGCCCCATGGGGCTCCTCGCGCGGCTCCGTGGCGGCAATGGATGTTGGGGACTGCTCCCCGCAGCATACAAGGGCTCCTGCGGCCCTCACCATCCCAGGGAGAGCGGGCTGCCGGTGCGAGAAGACCGGGCTTAGGGGCCGCCATCTTGATGCAACCTCGTGTTGTGGCTGGGTTTGGGTGTTGCAGCAGGCCGGGGTACCTCACCTCAATCCCTCCAAGCAGACAGGGGGTGAGCAGGATTGCACCGAGCATTGCCAGTGCTCCTTCAGATGACGGGGTAGCAATCTATGCCAGTATGGGGCTGGATGTGGGAGCCCCGCCGGGAGCTCCTTCAGGTCACTTCCTACTTCATCAGCATCAGGCCGCACCCCCTCAACCCACATATTACTATATACAGATGCACTCTCATATGTTGATGGCTTAACAGCGTGAGTCTCCCCTGCCCCTTCACACCAACTTCTACCTCAATTATCGTTGCAACTGCTACATTTAGACTCATTTGTTATCAGTCATCAAGTTAAAAAACATGACACGATTACATACTTATGATAATAGGGATTCACTAAAATTATTAGTGACACCTTTCTGGGATGTTTATAGTGTAGTTGCCTGATAAGGAAAGAAAGAGATGATTAATCTTAACTCTATCATTGTAACCCATAAGGGACATCAAGTTCAATGGCGGCTCAAAGACCGACTCATAGCCTGAATGCATTTAATAAAACAAACACTACCATAAGATAAACTTTGGCCATGGTGGACGTGGCCAAGCCGGCTATCATGGCGGACATGCTGGGTTAGAGCTCCGCCACCAGCGCATGCATCCTGCCTGCTACGGCGCGCCTTGGGCTCTGAGAATCGGCTCCACAGATATCGGAACACTGCGGGTGCCTGACACAGTGCCCCATGACTGCTGACGACCGGGTGGCGCAGAGATAACCAGCGCAAAATACCAATGGCTCCGGTACACAAAATGGCGACCGCCAGGCTCCGGGACTGACACTCGCCCCGTGAGCCGGCTCTGTGGTCGCGGCTACGGCATCGACCTTTCGTGGTGCCCAACACTGCCCCCGATATTGAGGAGAGGAGGTGTGGAGGTGAGGAGGTGTGGACGTGGGGGCGCGCCCGTTAGCCCAACATCGCCTGTCCACTGAAGCCCGCCATAGCCCCGGCGCCCCTCCCCCCGCTTCAGCGATCACTAGCTGCAGGAACGGGAAGAAGATCCCGGGGGCAGTTACCTGTTGGCGGACGCTCCTGTCGGGTCCTGGTCGCGCACGGCGGCCGCTGAAGGAGTGCGTGCGGCGGCCGTGAAACCGGCTGACAACTCGGCGCCCAACCGTGCCTGGAGTGAAGATGGCGGCCAATCCTCAAATGGCGCCTGATCTGCATTAGACCCTAACAGCGGCCTGGACACGAGGAGCACGGTGTCCTGGTGGGAGGCCTCCTTTGCTGGCGTGGTCTGTCCCCGGTGCGGGGGCGGAACAAGTCCACGGAATAGCCCCGCAGAGTGTGCCGGTTGCGGCCCACAAAAGCTCTGGCTCTCCCTCCGCATCGGTTGCCAGTGGGTGCGGCAGTGAAGTTGGTTGTGCACACCTCTTGGGTGATCGGCGGGCAAGGAGGCCCGCGCCGGCATCCCCGGGGCCCCAGAGACTGCAGTGCGACTATGTGTGGAGGCAGGTCCGCTCGAACTTTTGAAGACGGTCAGCGTGGTGGGGCCGGCATCCCGAGTTCGCCGAATCTCCCTGAGGACAACTAAGCGCAGTAAGATACCGACTGCGGCCCGCACAGCTTCGGCCCCGTCCTCCCCCCCCACCATCAGTTGCTGGTGGGTGCGGCAGTAGAGTCAGCCGCGTACAACTTGCAGAAGTCCGCAGCAGAAACAGCCTGGGCCGACATCCCCGTGATCTTGAAGATTACTGGGGTAATATGACCTGTTGGCAAGCAACCTAAGTAAGTGCGCCTGGACTTGGGGGGGGGGGGGGGCAGCCAGCGGGATAGGGCTGACGACCAGAGATCGCCGAACATCCCAGAGAGTTGCGAGGAGTGCCTTGGCGGCTGCGCCTGCTTCAAACCAGGCCTCAACAGCGACTGCACTGCGCAGGGAAACACCGGAGCGCGAGAGGGTAAGCAGGCGCCCTACCGACAACGCGCGGGACACGTCAAAATCCAGCCAGCGATTGGACACAGCTACGCAGTGGAAAATCAACAGGAGGTGGGGGAGGACATGAGAAAGAGCACCAGCAGCATCCTTCCCCCTGTCACGGAGCGGGAGCTGAATCCAGAGGAGAGGCTGGGGTCCATCACTACAGATATCACCTTGCTCAGGGACGACCATTGCAAGCTTGCGGACAAAGTATCAGAGGGTGAGAAAGTAATTACCTCCATGCAGCCCTCAGTTAAAACTCATCAAGAATCTATCCAGACCCTATTAGGGCGCCTGACAACTATGGAGGAACGCATGGACGACCTCGAGGGTCGCTCGAGGCGGTGCAACATCTGGGTCCTAGGTCTCCCGGAGGGAGTGGAAGGCACGGACCCCGTCGAATATATGGAGGCATGGGCCAAGTCCTTCACGCTGGCCGCAGATCAGACTGCATTCTTCTCCATTGAAAGGGCGCATAGAGTACTGGCACGAAAACCCCCACCGGGAGCTCCGCTTCGCCCGATGCTGGCGAAATTTCTACATTTTAAGGACAGAGATGCGGTGCTTAGAGCAGCCAGACAGCATGGCCCCTTCCACGTGGAGAACAAACAAATAATGTTCTTCCCGGACTATGCCCGTGCGGTGCAGCGCCAGAGAGCCACATTCATTGATGTCAAGCGCCGCCTGCGAATGGAGGGAATACTGTTCCCAGCCCGACTTAAAGTCATGTATGAAGCGTCTACCATATTTTTTTACAAGCGCGGAAGAAGCCCGCGACTGGGCAGATCAGCACTGTCAGAAGCATCCTAGCGGGTATGAAAAGGTCGACAGACGCCCAAAGACGCAGCGCGGCAACAGACATCGCCCGAAGCAACAGCATAGAAGGACTACCCTTGGAGGGAAAGTACAGCCCATGGGATCCCCGGACCTGGAACAGATCATTGCCGAGCGACGGAGGGCCCTACAGGCTGATGCGGAGCTTCGACCATCCTCACCTACTACAGACTCGGATGGAGATCCCCATATTTTCTCATCTGGGGAGGAGGAAGGCAGTGATGGAACGCCATCCCGAGTGGACTCCATAACCCTGCCGTTGGTCACTCCACAGACTGCAGATACACTGATATGACACGTAACCAGCAGATCACACACGTAAGGTAACCCAGTATTGCACACTGCAACGAGACTCAAGATACGTGGCAAGCCAAACAGCATGACAAGTGATAGCTAATGTATCCCTAGCCCACCAGGTGCGAAATAATCCTACAAATGCCACTGGTGAATGACGCCTAGCAGCAGCGCGTAGCCGCCCCAATATTATGCAGTTCTTTTAGAGTGCTAGCATGACTTTGGACGTATCGCCGTTTGCGATAGGTCCCCAGAATTGGGATAGTTCCCCATCCCCAACGTTCTCCCATAGAAAGTTACTCCCCACTGCACTATACATGCAACAGCGCAAAGTTGAGGTGCTGCAGGCACATTTAAATCAGGAAATCAGACTCAGCAAGGGCAGTGGGCTACGACACGGCGCGGTGTTCAGGAACCCCATCCCCCTTAGATCCCCTACACCGCAACATGGCACATAAGGGAAACGTCACCATCCTCACCTTGAATGTACGAGGAATGCACACGGCGCGCCAACGCTACGCAGTGTATGCATATATAAAGCGGCAGAATGCGCAGATCGCTCTGCTACAAGAAACGCACTTTGTAGCAAAAGAATTAGATAAGCTGCGCAAGCGCTGGCACGGGGTCTTTTGTGCCACAACCTATTCCGCCTACGCGAGGGGGACTCTCATATGGCTGCGTCCAGGGATTCCATTTCAAGAGCTATCCCGATCAGTAGATGCAGAAGGCAGATACGCGCTCCTGCACGGGCTTTTAGATGGCCAGCCCGTGGTACTGGGAAGCATCTACGCGCCGAATACGGACCAGGTGAAATTTTGGGACACGCTCTCACGCTCATTAAGCGCGTACACCCAGGCCCCATGGATTCTGGGCGGAGACTTTAACTGTGTACAGGACATCGCCCTAGACAGATCCTATCCTCCGCATCCCGCCTCCCCCATAATAGCGCAGGCTGCGCGTTTCGCAAGCTGGGCGGCACATTGGGACTTGACTGATGCATGGCGCTCAAAACATCCGGACCTCCGACTCTATTCATTCCACTCAATTCCACATAATCTTAGGGTGCGCCTGGACTGTTTCCTCTGCTCCTCTCCTATCCTACCCAAAATACAGGAGACTGAATACCTGGGCAGGGTCCTGTCCGACCATGATGCCCCTAGCGTGGCGCCCACCTAGGCCCCCGGTCCCCACCTGGCGCCTGCCCACAGATTGCCTAGAAGACCCAGTATTTAGACAAATGCAGACGACACACATACGGGACTACTTCACAGAGAGTGAGCACACTGCGTCCACGTGAGCAGCGGAATGGAACGCATTCAAAGTAGTAATCAGGGGCACATGCATACAACATATCTCTGGGGTACGCAAAACCCTAGAACGCAGTATAGTTACAAAGGAGCGCGAACTGGCCACATTAACGCAAGCAGCGGATAGAGGGGAAGCCACATTGACTCAAATAACTGACGCCAAAACGGCGTACGCGGAGACACTGGCAGACCTCCGCAGATATAATTTTAGGGCGCACACAACGAGGGTGCACAAAGAGGGCAATAGAGCTGGTGCGCTGTTAGCATGGCTGGTAAAACAAAACACCACCCTCCCCTCGATCACTGCGGTTCGCAATGCAGCCGGCACCTTAGTATACTCGCAAGCGTCCATCCTGGACGTCTTCCAGCAACATTACACACAAGTATATGCGACCTCTACCGCGGTGGACCCAGAGGCCCTGCACCACTTTCTGCACGCGCTCCCCATGCCCAGAATGACACGGTCTGATTGACGGGAGCTCAACAAGAAAATTACGGCGTTGGACATTAAACAGGTGATGGAGGCGCTGGCTACATGAAAGGCGCCGGGCCTGGACGGCTTCCCCTTGGAGTTTTATCGTACATTCTCCACGCATCTGGTGCCGCAATTGGTAAAAGTATATCAGTCGGCCTTAGAGGAGGGAGAACTCCCACAGTCCATGAGCGAATCAGTAATAGTCTCCTTTCCTAAGCCGGACAGGGACCCCCACCTCGTGGGATCATACCGGCCGATAGCCCTGCTGCCAGCAGACTATAAAATCTTTGGAAAAATACTGGCAGAAAGATACACCGCGCTCCTCCCAACCCTGATACACCCAGATCAATGTGGGTTTGTGCCAAATAGAAACACCTCCTATAACATTAGGCGCCTGTTTCACGTCCAGGACCAGGCGGGCGGACACTTCCCGCGGGCAGCGTGCCTGGACCTTGAGAAGGCTTTCGATACCCTAAGTTGGCCATACCTCTTCAAGGTCTTGCGGCGGATGGGAGTAGGCCCACGTCTGCTTGCATATACTAAGCTCATATACACGAATCCATCATCCAAGGTAAAGTAGGGGCCGTACCTGTCGTCATCGTTCCCAATAATCAGGGGCACTAGGCAGGGTTGCCCACTTTCCCCCCTACTCTTCGCGATGGCGATGGAGCCACTCACGATCCGTCTTCGCAAGGAGGGAGAAAAATGGGGTATACCTATTGCAGGCACAGTCCATGCGGTGTCGCTATACGCCGATGATGTGCTCATCTACGTTCGCGACATCACATCAGACCTCACCCCTATTCTGGACACCCCGCGAGACTTGGAGACAGTGGCGGGGCTCAGGGTCAACTGACCTCCCTCCCAAGCACTTACTAATGGGTGGCCTACATATACCATGGAGCACTAATGCAGTCCGATACCTGGGCGTTAGGCTATATCACACGCCTCAGGACATGTACGAGGGAAACCATCGTAGGGTGCTGGCTGGGGCTCGGTCTTCAGTGAACTTCTGGAAGGAACTCCCACTGGCTCCCATAGGGAAAATTGCGGTAGCCAAGATGATACTAGTGCCACGGCTACTATACTTCTTTGCCAATCTACCAGTGGTCCCTCCCCGCTCCTTCTTCCGTGAGCTAGATGCCCTCCTTGTAACATTGATCTGGAAAACCGGTCGGAGACGAATAGCCCTCGCCAAACTACAGCTGCCTATGGATCAGGGAGGTGTGGGTGCACCTTCATTCGAGGCGTATTTCCTGGCAGCCCAGCTGCAATGGGTATCGCGCTGGACAGCTGGGCGCGCAATGACGGAAACGCACACAATGACAGGACAGATTACAGCCCCAACCATACACCGCATGCTGCTGCCAGATGGTGAGCCCATTCAAGATTGCCCTCTCCAGATGACAGTGGCGCGCACTTGTATGAAGCGCATACACACAATGAGCCGCACCATCCCTATGTACTCCCCCATACAACCACTGGTAGGATTTCCTAGAGGCCGCTCGCATTACACAGAGCGTGCACTGCGCATATGGACTGACCACGCAGTCACTGAAGCAGGCGCCCTGTTTGCGAATGGGCAGTTGCAGACATTCGCGGAGCTCGCCGCCGCCACTGACCTTCCAAATGGACAATTTCTCACACACAGACAACTATTGGCAGATTGTCGTCGTATGTGGAATGCTATAGACACGGAGCCACACACACATCCAGTACTACATGCAATCTTGCAGATGGGTCCAGGACGTCACTTAGTGACATGGTTATATAAAGCGGTGCGAGCACTGGGTGCGATCTCCCTCACCCCTCTCCGTGAAAAATGGGAGGAGGAATTCCAGAGGCCCCTCCACGACAAAGAATGGGAACGAGCCCTGGAGTTCCCAAAAAAGGTGTCTCGAAACTATCGTTTCAAAAACATACAATACCATATCTTACACCGCGCATATCTAACCCCTGAACGCCTCGAACGCTATTACTTTGATACGCGCTTTACCTGCCTAGATGTTCGGAACCGGGCGCGTCCTTCATCCACATGTTCTGGGGCTGCCCGGCACTCCACTCATACTGGGCCACGATTCATGCCACCCTACTAGAGGTCATGGGACTCACAGATCTTAACACTTGGGAGGCCTGCCTGCTAGGCATAACCAGGCGCCAAAAGCAACAGAAAGTGGAGACGCGCTTTGCCTCCCTGGCGATCCTGCTTGCCAAAAGATGCATTGACATTCACTGGAGAGCCCAAGGAGCGCCGCCAATTGAGGCCTGGAGGGGTGCGGTAAGCAAGTGGGGGGCCGCAGAGGAGGAGCTGCTTAGATCGGAAGAATTGCGGGGAACGCATAAGCATCACATCTCCATGCAATGGGCGACATTACTCCATGCCTCCAAACAACATGCAGCAGAAGACCCACATACGCAGCCCACCCCGCCTCCGGCAACGGGGGTACTCCAAGAGAGCGCACAGCACGCAAACCCTTAATGATGGTCCCTGGTCAGGGATGGTTCATAACCTGAATTTGACAAGTAACTTAAGCAACACACACAGACGCCCGCGCCCCACACCCTGCGCTACATGTATTAAAACTGACGCCAGTTACTTGACCTCCTAGCCCTCACTACAGTGAGTCATTTCCCATGCAGTGAATCCCAGTTCTAGTTACCCATAGTGATAAGTTATGTTCCCTACAGTCTTTAGGCACAACATGAGGTGGTTTATATCACCAATGCAACAGGACAGCACAAAAGGGACAGAACAACATGCAGGAGGTGACTTAAGATCGAATGGAACTCAATGACATGCCAATCCCAGCAACAAAGAAGTTTAAAGTGGTCTAACTTACATCCATTCTTATTGTGATATCTGAGGAATGCATAGCATGTAGAACCTGTATTGTACGTCCTTCAATAATCTGTCAAGCTGTAAGTACCCTGCATAATAATAAAATGCCAATAAAAAGAGTTTTAAAAATTCAACAAAAAAATAAGATAAACTTTGGCCATTAGTCAAGCTAGCACCAGTGGCAGAATACTTCCTGAATTAAGCAATTCTTCTAGTCAACTGATGGTTATAAGGGGACATCTTCCACCAGGTATCTGGGTCTTCTTGCAAGGTCAGGCTCTATCAGCCTCCAAAGTCAGCGAAGGCTCAGGTTGTGAAGTGAGCCCAATGCTCCATTCCACACTATGTTGATTTGACCTATATTTGCGGGAGTGTTGCTTGCAGAGCCACTGTGTATTACTTGATTCTGCTTTGAAGCTACGAGATGAAAATATTTAAAGGGTGAATTTAGGTTAGGCCAGACAACTACAACTCATGTCCTTGGTAGTGCAAGCACAGAAACAAATACTGACGCCATCCAACAGGACACATGCCAGTAAGATGATCAAAAGACAGAGGGAGGTACATTATTAATAGCAATAGCGCACCTTCACTTAAGGATTATGTCACCTGTCCAAGCATTCACTTCTTAAAAGATGCTAAATTGGACATTTTAGAATGTTCTGCTGTTCTAACGTAATTAGAACATATTAGGTAAATGTTAGAAGAATAATTTGATAATTTATATCAGCAGACTGGATCAAAATAGAAGATAACTAAAAGGAAAAGTGGAAAGAATGTTAGCCTTAGCAAAATTTTATTTCAGAGCTAAATAATAGCAATGAAAAGTGACAGGATTACCAAAATGCAGTACATAAATAACGAATGAGGTAACGGAAGTTGGCGGACGAGCCTTTGCGGCTCTCTGCCTATTTCAGGCGCATGCTGCAGCGGACGCACCGAAGGCGCGCCAAAAGCTAGCCCGTCTGCGCCCGTACGCGCCTGGCCGGGACCAGATCCCCTGCCGGTTGGAGGTCCCAACAAAGTATCAAGTACTCAGCGGATGAATTATATAATTTATCGCCGCCTATCTTGAAGTCTTGTAGGCACAACATAAATGTAGACACTGAGTTGCTGAAATGTGGGAACTGTATCAAGGATTTTACACCAGAAAAACACACAAAGCAGCAGGTGGTAAAATGGTATTTGCTCCTACTGAATTGTCAGTCATTAACAAAACAAACACGAGATCTCTGAAATACTGAGAGAAAAAATGCCCGACGCCCTGTTGCTCACAGAAACGTGGCTTAACGAGAGCTCTACCCCAGATATTCTGGATGCGCTCCCGGAAGGCTACGGGATACTGAGACAAGATCGGTTAGGACAAAGAGGGGGTGGAATCGCGATAATCTATAAATTATCAATGAAGTGCTGCATAAAGGAAGCTAATCTAGAGAAATGCGAGGCTCTCTTTTTCACCCTCTCTGCAGCGGAAAATAAAACCATAGCGGGCTTTTTGATTTACCGCCCACTAGCGCAATTTGTGGAGAGCATGGGGGAGAAAGTGGTCTAACCAGCTCTATGGTACAACAATTTCCTCATCCTAGGCGATCTTAACATACATTTTGATGATATAGAGAACATGGAAGTACAATCTATATGTAAGGACCTTATCACTTTTAAACTAGTACAAAAAGTGAAGACTCCGACGCACCAAGCGGGGCATATTCTAGATCCAATATTTACCAACTCAACAGATATCGAGGTGGGGACATCATGGCCAGTTCCTTGGTCAGACCATCACGTAGTCTCCTTCCCTATACCCTCCCATAGACCCACGGCAGAGAGGCCTAAGCAGAAAATTATACGCAGGAAATGGACCAGATTCAACCCGAACACATTCTCACAGGCATTGCTGAAAAATGATCCTAAACTTGATAAGGATATAAACATAGCTAATAGGCAAATTGAGACATGGATAACTAACGCACTGGATAAGATAGCACCGTGGACCACAATGAACACCAAGAGGTCATTAATAAGGGCCAAAAAAGAGTGTAAACAGCTGGAGCGCAGGTGGCAGAAGGACTACTGTATCAAGATAAAGGAGAAATATAAAATAGAACTAAAAAAATACCATGCGCTTATTAAGAAAACACGATGTGATTTCTAGACTGGAAAGATTGAAAGGGCCAGTAACTCTTCAAAAGAAATGTTTTCCATACTGAAATCCCTCAAATCAATCGAAAATCTAACTAACCCAATAACCTCCTCAGCAGAGACCTGCAATAAAGTGGCAGATTTCTTTGCTGAAAAAGTATATATGACGCCTTCCCAGCGGAAGCACGTCAGGGCAGGAGTCCAGATTGTAGGCCGGATACAGCTTTCGAGGGAGAAACCGTTGATGAATTCAAGGTGCCGGAGTTAGAAGAGCTGAAGAGCATAGCTAGCGCAATTAAATCCGGATCCCCACTAGACCCAGCTCGCCCAGAGATCTTAATGTAGGGAGGAAACGTCACTATGCCATATATCTCTGAGCTTATTGCACGCTCCTTTCAGCTGGGAGAAGTTCCCCATAAATGTAAGCAAGCGACAGTACGTCCATTAAAAAAAAAGTCGTCAATAGATCACTCTGTGCTAGAAAATCTTCACCCTATCTCGTCACTACCTTTCTTTGCAAAAATTGCAGAGAAAGTAACGAATAAGCAGCTAACTAACCATATCAACAAGAATGACCTATTTCACCCCTCACAATCAGGTTTCAGATCTGCGCACTCAACGGAGTCGGCGCTGCTCTTGGCCACCGAAACACTGAGACAATTTGGGGATGAAGGGCAGACGGCTGCACTGTTCCTTTTGGATCCAAGCGCGGCTTTTGATACCCTCTCCCATGGTCTCCTCCTCCAAAGATTAGAGACCTGCGGCATTAGGGGCTCTGCGCTGGATGACATCTTTTCTCTCCTCGTGGAGCTTTCAAGTCGTACAACACACGCATACATCCAAGAGTATTTCCCTGTCACAGGGAGTCCCACAGGGATCAATCCTAAGCCCCACGCTATTCAATTTATATGTGGGACCACTTGCAGAGCTAGTGGAAGGTCATAACGTGACCATCGTGTCATATGCTGACAATACCCAGCTGATTGTCACGTTGTCTCAGAACCCGCAACAGACAGCCCACCAATTCTCCCGATGTCTGGAGGATGTAGCAGGGTGGCTGTCCAACCATTGCTTGAAACTCAATGGAAACAAAACAGAGGTGTTGATCGTGGGAAAGGCCCCATCCATTTGGACATCTGCTTGGTGGCCTGAGACGTTAGGTCAACTACCAACCCCGAAGGTAGAAGTAAAAACCCTCGGAGTGTGGTTCGACTCCAAACTGACATTTGACAGCCAAATCCGGAAAGTGACGGGGAAATGTTTCGGGACCCTTAAAGTCCTGAGAAAACTCCTTGACCTATTACCCTCCAATGCAAGGAAAACGACAGTACATGCCTTGGTCACCTCCCAGATGGACTATGGCAATGTTCTATATCTAGGCGCATCCAAAAAAGGGCTGACAAAACTCCAGTCGATACAAAACGCGGCAGCCCTCCTAGTGTTGAACCTCCCAAAAAGAACATCCTGAACGAAGGCCTTGGCAAGCTTGCACTGGCTACCTGTGGAGAAGAGAATTATGTTTAAGGCAATGTGCTACTGTCACCGAATCCTGTCAAAAAAAGGTCTACGGTATCCTTAATCATTGAATACATCTTATACACCAAGCCGGAACCTAAGATCCAAAGGCAGGGCACTGGTGACTGTGCCGAGAATACAGAAAGCGAGGATGGGCCACACTCCTTTAGATATCTTGCAGCCAAGACCTAGAACACATTGCCTGCAGACATTGGAGCAGAACCCTGTGAAACCACCTTTCGCAAAAATCTAAAAACTTGGCTGTTCCCACTATCAAACCAGAGTAGATCCACCAGAACTACTGTCACATGCCTCTAGGTTTTTGCTTAGAGTTTTCTCCGCTGCCGCACTGAGAGTCTGCTTCTAGCGCGGGGACACACCGGTGGTGTAACCAAGCGCTTTACAAATGGATAAATAAATAAATAAAGCTTTGTACGTGACAGCAACTGCCCCCCAAACAAATGCACAGGGAAATCACCGAATAATCAGATAATATTTTTAAAAACAATGATGAACCACAGCTCGGTTCACTACAAATGCATGGGCTCTTCCGTGCTGGTCCTGTTCATGGGCCGGACAGCTTGGCAGACAAGGGAAATGGTAGAAATATGACGAAAGAGCAATGGGGATCAGGCTGGCAGTGACATCTCCAGGACCCTAAAGTTCAGGAGACAGAGTGTAGGGTTTGGCATTTCATTAAGGTTCCAAAATGCTTTGGTGAACTGACTAAGTGAATCAGAAGCAAGCCCACTGGACCACGCAAACCATCTCAAAAGAACTAACAGGTGAATTAATACACTCGCAGCTGCAAAAACGCTAGGTGAAGGAGAAGGGTGTAGAGACGATGTGAAAAGGAGGATTACCACATTAGACCAAGTAACCTGAACTCAGCGAGTTACTTAAGCACATCCTAGTTCTTACTCGACACCCTAAATGATAACAAACATTACTCGCCGCCACCAGCGTGCAGTATCAAATTAAAAATAATTATGTGGCCAAGGTGTTACCCACAGTAACATGCATAATATAAGGTGACTCATTTAGCACCAATGCACAGCTTTAGGGCTTAGAACCACCACAATGAAAATCAAACAACCATGAGCATATAACAACTAGTGGTGGAGTCAGCATTCCAAGGGGCTAAATGAACACGATGTTAACAAGCACCTGTTGCGCTAACCAACACACACTGACTCACAACGGTATTGTTCTAAGCTGCACCATGCTATAGTTTGTTTAAAGTACCTGCTGTTATATAAGCACACCTGTAACATCATAGGGACAGGTGAGTTATGCTGAGCTTCAGTAAAAATGGTTATCAAGGAAGTACAAGACGCATACCAGTAGCATTCATGAAAGAAGGCTTTACACCCAGTGTGAACCAAAGGTCCGCTCTAATGCTTCTTCTAGGCAACATATCACTTGTTTTGCTGCATGTAATTCACTGGTGCTGGCGATTTTGGGATGAAAGACATATGTCTGTTAAGCACCATAACATGAAATACATTGACAACTAGAGGTGCATTTCACCACATTCCTGGTGCACCACATCAACAAACCCATACCGCAATAACTAGCAACTCACCTCTCAATGATCAGCAGTTCATGCCTAACACACATGCCCCCAGGGCTGCCTCTCACTTACTCCAACAAACAAGAAGCCACTGTTGTACCGAATCTGCACTTCGCCATCAGGGCCACTGTCATCCTGCCAAAATCACAACCGCTAGATCCAAGCAAGGACCCTCCAAGAAACCCACTGCCTTTCTGTAGCTTTCCAGGCACAGAGGGAGAGATTAACCATCACTTCACCATACCAATCAAGGCTGGTAATATACAATATTAAGCTGTAATTGAATGCCTCAAAAACCGATAAATAGCTTCCTGAAAAACATCCTAATAACATGAAAATTCACCCACTCCTTTATCAAATGTGGATCTAAATTGCATTTCTAAATGAGATTTGTCTCACCTCACCTTATCTCACAATAGCAGTACCAGTACCTCAAGATTACATCTTTATATAGCAAGGTTCACACAGCGAAGCCTAAACACAAATACTGTATTTTATTTTGATACAATAACATATTAAAATATTATACTTCATTCTACGAGCAATGGTAAAACACTATAACCATATGCAAAACAAGTGTCACAAAACATCACCTCTACAGGTAAGTAGAAGGCGGAATACGTTTTCATTCATTATAAAAATGACTATCGAGAGAGACCTAATCCGCCTAAAAATGCACATCAGCCGCTTCTTGCTGCAGCATCATGACCAACCTTATTGTGCGCAGCAAAGTACCCGTTTTAGCGAAGATCCCGTGAAGCAAACTTAAGATGACCACCTAATAATTCTTTCCACTTTTAACCTATTAATACAACCTGTTCAACAAGGTGCCCGTCAGAACAATGAAACAAAACCGACAAAATAAGCAATTACCAGTTTCTGAAAGAAACAGTTGCCAAAAGAAAAACACTATGAATGTGGGCGACCTACTGTTCACTAAAGCACTTAGGAAATCCAGTAAAAACATGCACCTCATAGTTCATCAATACGCTGAAATGAAATGTTCTATGTGGGAAAGATGGTGGCTGTGAAATTATCAGGCGATGGAAAGGTGCTCGAGCTCTCCTCGATGGAAGAGGTGGGATAGGATTCGTCTGCCACTCGGCACTGGAAAATGAGAGATGATGGATCAACAAGGATTTAGAGTCTGCTTTATTCACTTTTTCCCGGATCATCCTTACTCCCCGAGCAAGGAAGATCTAAACTCAAAGGTGACTGAACAGAAGAGTAGCAGAGCAGATTGCTCAGGAGTCGTAGTGTGGCTGCAGACTCAGAGAAGAAGAGGAAGGGCTGGGATGGAGCAACATGACTTGTTCAGTAGTTATGTAGGGTTTGAGAAGTAGGGCTCTGCATGGTCTCTGAGAAGGAGGGCACCACTAATAAGGGGGCTGGTCTGATGCTGCAACGAGAGAGATGGATGAGGTACGACTACTCCCGATGCACCCTGTACGGTTAGTGCATTAGGTTGGGCAGTCCCAATGAGATGAAATGTGGTGTTGCTCCACACCCTCCATCATTTTTGAGAGTGAGGGAATTCCAAAGGACAACAAGGCAGCTGCTGCCAAAGCAGCTATTGCGTGATGCATCTGACATGGACCCTTATATGATACGTGCTCCAAAGGAAAGAAGACTGGAATTCTAAATATCTGTGGTGCAGAAAGCGAGAATAGATATCAGACTAGAGATGCTTTTTGCTGGCGCCACTCGACCTAGTATTGATACTGCTGGGGGATAACTGCGATAAGAGGGATCAGATTGACTATAAAGGGAGACAGAAGTTAGGGCCAGAGGATGTGGTACATTTCTGCTGCACCTTCAATGTCCCTGCAGTCTTTCTTTCACATGGACTGCAATTTCTGAATGGCTTTAAGGGTCACATACAATACTCGCCAGTCTGTTAACCTTATATATTGGATGGATTCATTTATTTTCTAACCATTATCACTGGTCTTTACGTTTACTTTTATGCATTGGTGCATTATGTTGCTGAAGGCTAATGAACCAAGCTCTTCAGGACAGTTGAGGTCGAGGGCAATTGACCTGCAAATAGAACAAGGCTCTACCATAGCACACTTGTCTGCAAATGCGATGCACGTCTTCATCCCTTGGTGCTATAATCCTGCACACACTTCTATCAAATGACATCAGTAACTGATGGTCTACTTTCGAATCACACCGCAGTCCAGCAAATCATTTACCAGGTAAATCCATGGCCCTCCCTCTTGTACAATCCAAGTCACTGTCTATCCCCTAATTAAAAACATTAAATGACTTCAACTAAAGATATTACATAGAATTTACTATTCGGGTCCAGCTCTGGTCAAAATGGGCTACAAGATAGACTCTGACTGTAAGCGGGGTTGTGGAAGTGAGGGTACATTTTTCCACGTCCTTTGGGAGTGCATCTATGTCAATAGATATTGGATAGAAATTCACTGCACAATGGAAGACACCCTGGGAAAGAAACTGGCCCTAGAGGCCAAACACTGCCTACTCAATATTTGGGAACCAACAGATCTAGGTAACAAGGAGAAAATATGGGTGACACTGGGCCAGACGGTTGCCAAAAGAAATATTGCCAGGCTATGGGGCTCACAGAAAGCACCAACACTGCATGCATGGGAAACAGACATGGACTGGTGCATGTTCAGGGAAAAAATAGTGTATGTCTCAAGGGGATGCCCGAAAAAATGGATGCAAATATGGGAAAAGTGGAATGTACACAGAGGGAATATCTGTACCCCGCCTCTTCTGCCCTCCACACCCCCCCCCCTCCTCTCTCCCCTCTTAATTGAGAACTTGTTGGACAAAGATGTGGCAAAATTAACATATCAGACAATGGTGAGATTTGTATAATACCTGAACATATCCCTTCTTTTAACTATGTGAAATGTGTAAATTAAATAAGTATGTTCAATAAAAAGATGTTAAAAAGAAAACATTCAATGACTTGAAGATTTTCCAAAGGAAACCTGAGATACTAGATACATTTGTTGCTAAAACTAAATTTTGCTCGAATCACATTTCTCAAACATTTCAAAATAAATGGGATATAGAAAGTTTAATACTTATTACATACCCATCCCAGTGGTTAATCTTCTTGTTTACTAGATGATCTATCAATGGCTGTGTGTACTCCGGAAAGCCAGCAACATAAACACTAAAAGAAAAAAACGTGAAACTCGCACAAGTCATTACAGAGGAATTTCTCACACAAGTACCTGAGAATTGCATTTTACTTCAAGGTGCCTTTGCCCTTGAAGATTGATTGGTTTACTGAGTAAATGTTGTGAGGAAACCTGGCTCATACTTGCTTCAACTGACAGAGAATATGGAATTCAGCTCACTATGTAGGTCTCATTCCAGTAATCGACCAAGTCATTCTACACCTAAACTGAGCCCTCTAAGCTCATCGTAACCCCTCATAGCCGGGTTGCAAATGCCTTGGGGATTGAACCCCAGCATAATTTTTCAAGAGATAAAGCCCCACTCATGAAAATGTCATTTTTGGTCCCTTGCCTCACTGCACCAGGTTGAAATCTCTTGCATTCATCTTTAATAACATCGAATAATCAGTGAGTATGGTCCCAATCATTTATCAATTTCCATGTCATTATAAGGTAGTTACTCCTTCCTTCATTCAAGCGCATTACCCCATCAAAGTCAATGACAGCAAGAAATATGCTTTCATACTACCTTCTAGAATGTCGTACACTCCAATCCACCCATGTCCGTTCCATCACCTCTCCTTCCTTCATAGTACAGTGCTCTGATGCCTCTGGGGCATGATCTGAGCTTAATACATTACCTGACAAAACTCTGGATTGCAGCAAAGGTATGGTGACGATTCATCGAGCCAGGGACCAGCCCATTTTCATTCTTTTTTGATTGTATTTGAGGGTTTTCATTAGGGGTGTGATTTTTTTCTTTTCCAATATTTGTGAAGGTATTTGGAAACAATTGCAAAACTTAACTTAGTTCGCAAAGTTTTTTGCCTCGCGCCATCTGCATTAAAATCATGACTAAAGCAACCTTTATCATGCAACAGCTTGAAAGGAAACAGTGCTCTTGTCCTTAACAATGCCACTGTGCTTCGAAATGTTTTGCAAAATGTAACCTTCGAGTTCAATTTTTGCATACATTTTTGCATGGATTTATGATACAGATACAGAAGTGTGTGGATCGCACTCTGGGTCATGTTGAGCTTTGCTGATTTCTATAATAGTTATATTAACTCACTACCAAGCATTTGCAAAGCAAATAGGTTTTTTCCATTAGACCTTTTGGATTTGGCAATGCTTCTTTCCTTCCAGATGGCCACCGTGTGTGTTTGGATTCATGGCGACCATTTTGAACCTGTTTTTCGTTTGCTTAAAAAAAAAAAACAACTGAAAGACTGTCATGTAGGAGTGAGCACCACAGCCATCTTAGAATGGTTCTTCATTTCTTTTAAGAAAAAATATACAAAGATGGCCAATGAGTATAGTGAACATGCACAGCTGCCATTTACTAAAGATTTTACCTGGAAAAGAAAACCATTCCAACATGACTACGTGCTGCTTTGTGTGCACACGCGTACCATCTTGAAATGTAAAAAAAAAATTAAAAAAGGAAAACCATTGCAAAATTGCTGTTGTGTAAGAGCACCTATGCACAGGTACACCTTGAAAGTGATTAAAATCCATTGTAAGTTGGCCTATCTGACACAGCAGCAGGAGTTAGTGAGGGATGGCTTTGGGGTTAAGATGATGGTAGGACCGATAAATTATAAACAGAGCAGGAGGGGCGAAAAGCGCTTGTGGAGGATCAGAGACACACATTTAAAGGGAGAACAAATAGCCTCTCATGCACTGCAATTGAAGGCTATGACATAAGCAGTAGCAGGATGTGATTTGTCAAGTCAAAACACAGTGAGACCAAAATACTCCTTAAATGGGATTGTCAAAAACCTGATATGAAAGACTGCGAGAAGACAGGGTACTAATAAAGTTGGTGCATACTATTCTACTCACCAGAGGATAAAAGCACAACATGATCAGAAAAGAGGAGTATTGGGTGAATTGAGAAGCTGGTGGGCAAGCCTGTGGAGACCCGCAAGACAAGGGACATCTGACTGCCAAGCAGTTGTTAGGCAAATTTAGGATTTGGAAGAGCAGGGCGGGCTCTTCCCAGTTAGTTTAAGTAGCGACCGCAGAACAGAAGAAGTTGTATCACAACTTGACTGGCTGTAGGGCTCTCTGAAGGCCATTACTTTGCTTACCGCTTGCATAGCCTTTTACGCATTTGTTTTGTTCTCCCTTCCCTCTCCATCCAGTTTTCCTTCTCTCTTTAGGAACACAAGGGGAGATGGAGCACACCGCCTCTCAACCCAGCCCAGTTCACCCCATTGAATTCTGGTAAATGCAGTACGCTTACTTCAAAGTAGATGTAGTTTTTCACCAAGATTGGTGCAGGTAGTGCTGTTATCTCTAGACACGTGTTCCTGGGTTTAGCCCTTCATCAGTAGTGAGCAAAATTAGTATTGGGCAGAGAAAAGTCATCTGGGATTGCTGAAATGCTGCACAGGTCTTTACAGGTCACAGTACCACTCCACAGGCACACAGGTGCATCCCGGGTGAGCTCGTTGGCTCTAGGGAGCTTTTTAAACACAAGTGGGGGAGGAAGCACACTGCCTCTCATCCCAGCACAGTTCACCCCATCTGGTAAATGCAATAGGCTTACTTCAAAGTTGCTGTAGTTTTTCACTAATGTTGGTGAAAGTAGATGCAACACTTCAGGTAGGAGGGGCGTGAATTGTGTAGTGCCTTGAATATGTGAGAGAGGAGTTTGAATAAAGTGCGTTTGAGTTTTGGGACCCTGTGTAGTTCCCTGAGGTGTGGTGTGATGCAAGTTCGGTGTTGAAGGTTGAGGATGTCTGGCTGCTGAGTTCTGGATGGTTTTCATTCTAATGAGTTGCTTGGTGATCTCGGCATAGAGGGTGTACCCACAGCCCAATTTGCTAGTGACTAGGGAGTGAGTGAGTGACAGTTTTTCTAGTGTTGCTTGGGAGTCATTTGAAGATTTTCATCAGCATTTTTAGTGTGTGAAGCTGGATGCAGTGACGGTGTTGACTTGTGTGGTCATGTCCAGTTTGCAGTCAATGATTATTCTGAAGTTTCTGGCGTGGGTTCTGGGTGTGGGTCTGAGTTCGGCCGGCCACCAGTTGGAGTCCCATGGTGAGCTATTCTTGCCAAAGATCATTACTTCTGTCTTGTCACTGTTGAGCTTGAGCCATGGTGAGGTGTTCTTGCCAAAGATCATTACTTCTGTCTTGTCAGTGTTGAGCCCGAGACAGTAGGCTTCATCCAGTTAGCGACTTCGGCCATGTAGGCGGTGAACTTGCTTCTTGTGTTGGGGGTCTTGCCAAGAGGGAGAGTATGAGTTGCATGTCATCTGCATAGACGAGGATGTTGATATTGTATGTGTGGATGATGTTGGCCAGGGGGATCATGTATGCTTTGAAGTTTGGTGGGGCTGAGTGACGAACCTTGAGTCATTCCACAGATGAGCTTGCAGGCTTTCAAAGAGTAAGTGGACAGGCTGACAGCTTGTGTTGTATCCGTTAAGAAGGAGCAGATCCAGCGGACAGCATGTCTTTGGATGCCAATCTCGTGCAGACATTTGATGAGGATGGTGCGTGAGACCATGTTAAATGCTGCAGAGAGGTCCAGGAGAACGAAGACTGTAGTGTCTCCTCTGTCAAGGATCGTGCGGATGTTGTCTGCGGCGTCTATAAGTGTTGTTTCTGTACTGTGGTTGGGCCTGAATTCAGACTGCGTGGTGTCTAGGAGTTGGTGGTTGCGCAGGTGGTCAGAGAGGAGTCGGTTGATTTGTTTCTCTAAGACCTTTGCCGTGTATGGTAGGAGGGAGATAGGTCTGTTGGAAATTGTGGCTGGGTCTTCGGATGGTTTCTTGAGCAAGGGCATGATGGTGGCATGTGTCCAGGAATGTGGCTGAGGCATTGAGGATGGGTATTAGCGCTTCGCTGATTGGTAGGAGTCCTTTGGTGAAGGTGTGGTGGGGCAAGGAGGCCCCAAGTGGATGGCCTTCGTGGTAGCAGAGATTTTGACTGTGGTGACGGCAGGCCATGGGGCCAAGCTTCATTCAGCAGCTGTGATGGAAGTTGAGTTGAGATGGTGACAGGGTCTTGTTGAGGGTTGAAATTGCTGCATATGTGGTGATTTTGTTACAGAAGAATTCAGAGAGCTTGTTACAAAAGTCTTGTGAGGAGTTGATGTTGGTGGAGGCGCGGTGTAATCATTGATGATGCTGAAGATTTCCTTGCTGCTGTTAGTGTTGGTGTCAATTTGATTTGCAAAACCTCAGCATATATAAAATTAACGTTTGGCGGGTCATCATACCACAGAAGGAATGGGCTGAAAATACTTGTATTGCTATAATAGAGGGAAGGGGCGTGGCTAATGTCCTGGAGTACTTTGGCACTGTGCAATTAAAGCGCGCATGACAGACTGAGTGGTGTTAGAACTTGGTCAGATTGCCATGCGTATATCAGGATTGCGAGTACAAATCCGCTCAGTGTTAAGGGCATGGGGAAGCTCTCTTGTCTTCACTGGGGCACAAAGTTATCTTGTCCAGCCAAACCCGACGCAGCTCTCATTTTATTTAATGTAATAAACTACATGGAAGTTACATCGGCATTGGCTTGTTGCATAAAACAACCTCCATAAACTCGCACAGGGTGGGGCCAGAAACAGCGGAGGCGTGAAGAGCACACAGTGTGACCCATTATGGCTTTATTTTGAAGTGCACAACAATTGGCCATGTTCTTTATTCTCTCTGCTAGGGCTTTCTTCTTTCAGCTAGTTTGCACGAAGATATGTACTAAGAGGTCCGTGCTTACAGCGGAGATTTGTGTGCTCCCGAGCACTTTTGCAGGCTTTGGTTTGCTTACCTCAGTTTATTGCTTTGTTAAAGAGGCACTGCAAAAAATGCATGTGGTTCTATCCGCAGTTCCAAGCAAGCGCAAAGTGGATGTTTTAAATAACTGACATGCGTGCATGCCTGCTAGTCAGACTGCCCTATTTATATGTTATGTTATAAATACTTATAGAGCGCACGAATACCCGTGGGTGTCTTGGCGCTAGCTCTGCTGAACCGAAGGAAGTGACCTAATAGTTGGTGAAAAGCCACTTTTTCAATGCTTTCCTGAAGGTAATGAGGCTGGGCATGGCTTTGATGTGTAAAGATAGTGAATTCCAGATTTTAGCGGTACCCAACTTAAAACTTTTACCTCCCCAAGAAGAACGTTTGAAATTAGTAAGTCCGAACTTTTTTTTGCCCCACTGAGCGTAAATATCTAGGTGGCTCGTACCAGCTGAAACTCTGTTTCAGGAAATCTGGGCCAGAATCATGCAGTATTTTGTAGGCTTTACATAAGGCCTTAAACTTTATTCTCTATCTGACTGGGAGCCAATGAAGCTTATGAAGGAATCTGGAGACCGACTGATGTTTTGGGATGCCTAGCAACATTTGTGCAGCCGCATTCTGCACGGTTTGAAATTTGTTGCGATGTTGTTGTTGCAAATTAAGATAAAGACTATTACAATAGTCTAACTTTGAGAGCATGAATGAAGTTACCACAGTTTTCTGTGTATCTGAGGGTAAAAACGGGAGTATTTGTTTTATAGTCCTCTGGATGTAAAATGAAGATTATGTGATTGAGTTAACTTGGTCTCCAAATGTAAGTTTGTTGTCCATGACAACTCCTAAGTTTCCTGCCTTCTTTTTGGGAGAAGGTAGGGTTCCTATTTCTTCTGGCCACCATGACGGGCCCAGAAGGAAACCTGTTTCTAAACAGAATAACCTCTGTCTTTCCAGAGTTAAGTTTCAAGCAATTGTTGTTCATCCCATTGCTGACAGAGCGCATACAATCATGAAATCTGAGTCCTGTATTATGATCTTTATTGGACAGGGACACGACGATTTGCATGTCGTTGGCATAAGAAGTGAGAGAAAATCCAAAGGACCTAATCAGGATGTCTAGCGATGTTACATAAACATTAAAAAGAGAGGGACTTAGTGAAGACCAGACAGAGCAGTACAAAAGGTTTGGAGGCAAACCCTTTTAAGGCTACAGCTTTCTCTCTCCCAGTAAGAAAAGACTTTAGGAGTGTCAAAGCCATCCCCTCGATTCCAATATTGTGAAGGCGCTTGATAAGTTGACCGTGTTGAATTCTGCCAATAGGTCAAGCAAAACATAGGCAGCATTACCTACCTGGTCAAGAGCAGCACTGATTTCTTTGGTTGTCTTCATTAGGGCCGTCTCAGTGCTAAGGCCACTTCTAAAACCAAACTGTGTAGGGTCTAGCAAGTGGTTCTCCTGAATAAAGTCAGTCACTTTAAGATTCATCACCTTTTCCAGAATCTTAGCTGGGATTACAGAAAAACAGTGTGTAAAATATGCACACTAAGAAATCCCTTTCAAACTAACAAAAAAGTTTTTTACCAATTATTTTATAAACGTGTACATATTGTAGCCAATCTGATTTAGAATTTGGCAAATTAAATTGAGCGAGTCCAAAACTAAGCAATAATAATGAGTGACATCAATAACAAGATGTTTGGACCTTGTGTCTCTACCAGAGTTTAGCGTCATTTCAGTAGCCAAACTTGTATACAATGAATGTGCAAGTGGAGGGACAGAACCATAGGCATGTAGCAGCTAGGTGAATTATGATACAGTGCTAAATGTTATCCATAATTTACTTATTTAAGCCAGTGGTTAATTTGTGAAAGAAAAAAAAATTGCAGGGGGTCTCGTTAAGAGGCAACTTGCACCAGTCCATTTCTCCTGTTAGTAACAGAACCAACTACTAACCATGTAAGTGGTGAGAACATGTGGCGTAATGGCCAGAGCTGCCCACTTCGGAGCTGGAGAACCAGGTTAGAGTCTCAGCATCGGCTCAACATCCTGTGATTCTAGGCAAATCACTTAATCTCCCCGTGAATGTGTCCTTAATTGGTGCGCATGAAAAGCGCCGGTGTTGAGGATTAAGTGCCAGTGTTGAGCACCGGAAACCACTGGCTCAACTTGAGCACTGATTTAAGCTGATTAATATTGCTCTTCCCAAAATGTCAGAGTTATGTTGTGGGTTTATGAGAATGTGAAGACCATCAGCATAAATTAGGCTGCTTTATTAATGTTGAGAAAATGACCTTTAGTTCGAAACCTCCTTGGGCCCATTGGTGCCATTTGCTTTGCTTACTGGGTGAAATTCAAAGATGACTTTTACGCCCTACCTCTATATAAAGTCACGAACAACCACTTACTTTTTGGCCTGAGAAACTGTTTGCAAGTACCTATGAGACAGATTAACCAATGCATGGTTGGGGTGCTATATGTGCAGTAATGAACAAGTTACTTGCCTTCGGTAACGATATATCTGTCAGAAACATAGGTTAGATATAGATTCCTTACCTTAGAATTACCCCCAGGCGTCAGACTGGATCCGGAAAGTTTCTCGTCAGCAGTACCCCTGCGCGTCGGAAGGTGGCATCGGTCGACTCCGCGTTCGTTGTCGGCGTCATGGTCGCCGGGATGACGTTGCGGTAGCTACATAGATGCCTTGCGTGCTGACGTCAGTTCTTTCTTTTTCCGCGCCAGCAAGCGCAGATCCGGAGAGAGCGGTACCCCCAGTCATTTTTTGACTGAGCTTTTTTCTCGACTTTTGTCGACTTCGTTGTTTTCTGAGTCCATCGACTCCTGGTGCACGAGGGATGCCCGGCTTTAAGGCTTGCGGTTCCTGTAACCAACTGATGTCGGTGACGGATCCGCACTGCGTGTGCCTCAACTGCCTGGAGCGCGAGCACGACCCCAAGTCGTGCTCCGACTGCCGGACCATGGCCCCTAAGTCTTCGCGGGAGCGGTCCCCGAAAGCTACTCGAGGCCCGGCTGTCGGCTCCGCGTCGCTTGAGGTCCCAATCGCAGAGGAGGTCGAGGGACCGATAGCGGAGCCAACACCATTCTTCATCGCAGTTTTTGCACTCTGGGTCAGATAAGTCGAAGCACAAAAAGGAAGTCACACAAGCATCGTCGCTCTTCGACTTCTCCCCGTCCGTCGGCTGACGCGATGAGGGATGCGGGTGGTGCCCCTCCCGCTGCTCCGCGTGCGGAGCCCGTAGGGTCGACTCCGGGTTTCCTCCCCTTCCCGGGACCAGGAGCGACCCCTGCCCAGCTTCGTCAGTTCTACGAAGCGATGCACGCCATCTTTGGGCAGCCCGACTCCGCCGACGCACCTTCGGGCCCTGCGGACTCAGCTGGGACTGCCCTAGTCACCCGGGCACGGCAAAAGCACACCCATGATGGGCATAGCATTAATCTGACCAAATGTACCTTACTGTGAAAACCAATCTTACGGGACATACTGAGCACACTAAGGTTTAGCAACCGCCAGAAATGTGCAATCCACCCATCTGCATAGCGAAATAAATTCATACTAACTATCAGTTTAATCACAGATTTATCACAAGCATCCTACGCTGGAGTTAAAAAAAAAAAAAAAAATGTAACCTCTATAGTTTCTCACAAGAAAGGTGGAGCATAGTATTTGGTAAAACAAATGAGTGTATGTACTTGTGCAGATATATAAGAGTAGGACATTATTATACCTCTAATATTCCGTAAGTATATACTCACTAACGTATTTCTTACATTTTCAACGAGACACAATTCAGGTAATATATTTCATCTCCTAGGTTATAGTCTGACCGCCTAGCTCATCATCATTTTTTTTAAATTTTTTTTTTAACATTTTCATCATTACAATCAGTACGCAAAAGGCATAGATACTTAGTTCTCAGTCTCAATAACACATAAAGCCCTAAAAGGAATATCGTTTGTGATAGTATGCAAGCAGTTTACATTTTAAATATCTCTTCACCAGTTCCTAATGCAATCTTGCCTTGGTCATCGTACGTGTTTGTACCCTGTGCTAGGGCCTCAAGTACCCCTGTAGGATTTCCACGGTCCCCACACCTTTTCCCACTTCTGTGGGCATCCTCGCCCTTTATATATTACTTGTTCTGGATTCTGACACCAATCTAGGTCTGTCTTCCATTATCGTATCATTGGGGGATCTGACTTGCCCCATGTCCTAGCTTTATTTCTTTTGGCTACCCCCAGGGCTAGGGTAACCCATATCAGGTGATACTTTGATAGGGGGTCATCTCCTGAGATATTCAGTAATATTTCTTTTGGGTTCACTTGAACTGTTCGGGATATGACTTGGGTTAGTAGTGTAGTGATTTGGCACCAGAAGGTCTGGATGAACGAGCAGTCCCATAGTATATGAAAGAAACTTGCTTCTTGGCCACAGTTCTATAGGCATAGTGGTGTTGATGTTTTCCCTATCCTAAAAAGAATGGTTCGGGAGTAATAGGAGCAATGGAGGATCCTTAATTGAATCAGCCTGAACCTAATGCACAAGTTACTAACTTGTGTAACGATATATCTGTAAGAGACAGTAGTTAGTGACAGATTCCTTACCTTAGAATATCCCCAGGCGTCAGGCTGGATCCGGAAAGTTTTTGCGTAGCAGTACCCTTGCTGCGTCGGTAGGCGGCGTCGTGCGGCTCCGCGTCCGTCGTCGGCGTCGTGATCGCCGGGATGACGTCGCGGGCAGTACTTAGACGCCGCCCCTGCGCGCTGACGTCAGTTCTGTACACGACTTTCCGCGCCAGGAACGCAGAGCCATGCAAGAAGCTGACATAGGTGTCTGAAAAATACTAGGGCCCTGAAAGGGATGTCCTTAACCCTAGAAATTAGTTCGCAGAACGGGAGGATGGGTGGGCGGTAAGGAATCTGTCACTAACTACTGTCTCTTACAGATATATCGTTACACAAGTTAGTAACTTGTGCATCTGAAAGAGACACGTTAGTGACAGATTCCTTACCTTAGAATAGATATCCCAGCAATACCAACCCCGGTGGTGGGTCTGCGAACAAAGATCAGACAAGGAAGTCCCGGAGGACAGAACGGCCAAAGAAGCCGTCCCTCCGGACCTGACTGTCAAGGCAGTAATGCTTGGTAAACGTGTGCAGCGAGGCCCACGTAGCTGCCTGACAGATATCCTGCAGCGGAACACCGCGGCCTAAAGCCGTGGTAGCAGCCGTTGCCCTGGTGGAATGGGCACGCAGCCCAACAGGAGGCTCCTTCTTAGCCAAAGAATAGCAGGCTTTGATACACAAGGTAACCCAGCGGGAGATGGTTCTCTTGTGCACCGCCCGACCTTTTTTGGCACCCACGTAGCCAACAAAGAGCTGGTTATCCACCCGGAAGTGTTGTGTGCGGTTGATATAAAAGGAAAGCGCACGTTTTGGGTCCAGACGGTGGAGCCTCTCTTCCTCTCTGGAAGGATGCGGAGGCGGAAAGAAGGTGGGCAAAGTGATGGTCTGCCCAATGTGGAAGGCAGTAACCACCTTTGGCAAGAAGGACGGACGCGTCCTAAGAACAACCTGGTCTGGATGGACAGACAGAAAAGGAGGTTTGCATGATAGAGCCTGGAGCTCACTCACCCGCCGAGCGGAGGTGATGGCCACCAGAAAGGCTGTCTTCAGAGTGAGAAGACGAAGAGGACAGTTATGTAGAGGCTCAAAGGGAGCGCACATAAGAAAGGTAAGAACCAAGTTCAAGTCCCACTGAGGCATTACAAACGGAACAGGAGGGAAGAGGTGTGTAATGTCTTTTAGAAACCTGTTAACAACAGGGGACTTGAAAAGGGAGGGCTGATCAGGAAGCCTGAGGAAGGCCGAGATGGCACAAAGATAGCCCTTGATGGTACCCAGGGCAGAACCCTGTTGGGCCAGGGAAAGAAGGAACAGAAGAACCTCAGAAAGAGGGGCAGAAAGGGGATTCACAGCCTTTGCTGTGCACCATGCCACAAACTTGTTCCACCTGCAGGCGTATACCACCTTAGTGGAGGGACGCCTGGCTGCCAGAATCACATCACAAACTTCGGGAGGCAAGTCGAAAGGAATCAACTGCCGCCGCTAAATCTCCACGCAAGCAGGTGGAGGCTGGACAGGTTCGGGTGGAGGACCGTCCCCTGCTGCTGCGACAGAAGATCCTCCCGAAGAGGCAGACGGATCGGGGGATCTACGCTCATACTGAGTAGCTCGGGATACCAAACTCTTCGAGCCCAGTCCGGAGCCACAAGAATGACTTGGGCCCGGTCGTGCCGAATCTTCTTCAACACTCTGGGTAGAAGTGGTATAGGCGGAAAGGCGTACAACAGACCGCAACTCCACTCGCGACGAAAAGCGTCGCCGAGCGAGTGCCGCCTTGGAAATTCCAACGCGCAGAACTGATGACATTGCGCGTTCTCTTCGGTGGCGAATAGATCTAACCAAGGCTCTCCCCACTGTAGAAAGAGTCCTTGCGCCACTTCCGAGTGAAGACGCCATTCGTGATCCATCATGCACCTGCGGCTGAGTTCGTCCGCACTGGCGTACAGGGAACCTGCCAGGTGTTGAACCATCAGGAACATGCCCTGATGTTCCAGCCATGTCCAGAGGCGCAGAGCCTCCTGACAAAGGGTCCACGACCCCACCCCGCCTTGTTTGTTGCAATACCACATGGCGGTGGTGTTGTCCGTGAACACCTGCACTACCTTCCCTTTGACAGAGGGAAGGAATGCCTTGAGTGCAAGTCGGATCGCCCGGAGCTCCAGAAGGTTGATATGGAGCCGGGACTCCGCCGGAGACCAGAGGCCTCTGATCTCCGCCTCTCCCATGTGACCGCCCCATCCCAGAAGGGACGCGTCCGTCACAACTGTGTGCTCTGGCTGGGGAAGGGAGAGGGATCTGCCCATGACCCATTGCCGGTTCGAGAGCCACCACTGCAACTGTTTTGCAGTCCCCTCCGAGATCTGGACGTGATCGGACAGGTTGCCCTGGTGCTGCGCCCACTGGAACTTCAGGTCCCACTGCAGAGCCCGCATATGCCATCTGGCATGAGTGACCAGCAGGATGCAGGAGGCCATGAGGCCCAGCAGCCTCAGGGTCATCCGTACCGAAACCCAGGATAAAGGCTGAAAGATCGGAATAATAGCCTGAATATCCCGGACCCGCCGTTCGGGAGGATAGGCCTGAAACTGCGTCGTGTCCAGAACTGCTCCGATGAAAAGGAGCTGTGGAGAAGGAATCAGATGCGACTTCGGCACATTGATGGAGAACCCCAGCGAGTGCAGGAGTTCGGCCGTAGTCTGGAGGTGGGAGACGACTGCCTGGGACGAGCCCACCTTCAGCAGCCAGTCGTCGAGGTAGGGGAAGACTGGAACCCCTGCCCGGCGCAGATGAGCTGCGACCACCGCCATCACTTTCGTGAACACCCGAGGGGCACTTGTAAGGCCAAAGGGGAGCACGGTGAACTGAAAATGCTCGAGGCCTACCGTGAACCGCAGGTTTACGCCGGTGGGCCAGCAGGACGGGGATGTGAAAATAAGCGTCCTGCAAGTCCAACGCTACCAACCAGTCTCCAGGGTCGAGGGCAGTCAAGACCTGAGCTAGGGTGAGCATCTTGAACTTCTCCTTCCGGAGGAAGAGATTGACTTTCCGGAGGTCCAAGATAGGACGCATGTCCTCCTTGTCCTTTTTGGGCACCAGGAAGTAGTGGGAGTAGCAACCACGCCCTACTTCTGGGGTCGGAACATGCTCGATGGCCCTCTTGGCCAAGAGGGCCGTGACTTCCTTCTGCAGAAGTACCAAGTGATCCCCTGACATGCGGTGGAATTGAGGTGGCATGGCTGGGGGTGGTCTCGAAGGGGAGGGAGTAGCCCTTCGGACAATGTCCAAGACCCACCTGTCCGAGGTGATGGGACGCCAGTGGTGAAGGTGATGGCGGACCCTGCCCCTTACTGGCGTGCTGTGCACCGGAAAGGAGGGACTAGGAGGGCTTGGAGGCCGCGGACGGGTTGGAGGTGGTGGCCTGACCCGCACGCTGGTTGCCCGAACCGCCACGGCGGTATCCACGTCCTCGGCCACGCGAAGACGCTTGCTGCGCGGGCCGGTGGCTGGGCAGCTGACGTGACTGGGCGCCCCTTCCGTGGCCACGAAAGGGGCGAAAAGCAGAGGTGAGCGGAGGGCGTACAACAGAAAGGCCCAGGGACTTGGCAGTAGCCCGTGAGTCCTTAAACCTCTCCAGCGCATGGTCTGCCTTTGAACCAAAAAGACCGACTCCATCAAAGGGCATGTCCATGAGTGTATTCTGGACATCACCCGAGAAACCAGTTGTTCTCAGCCAGGCGTGGCGACGCAGCGCCACCGTCGTTGCAAGCGATCTGCCCAGCGAGTCGGCGGTATCAAGGCCACAACGGATGGTGTATTTAGCCGCATCTCGCCCTTCCGCAATGGCGCGGGTGAGCAGTGTCTGGACCTCCTCAGAACACTGCGGCAAAACAGCCGCCACCGAATCCCACAGGGAGTGGGTATATCGGCCCAAAAGGAAAGCGGTGTTGACGGACCGCAAGCCAGCACTGGAGGAAGAAAAAGCCTTCTTCCCAAATTGGTCCAGGCGTTTGGATTCCCTATCCGGAGGGGCGGTAGGGAAGGCGGTTTGGGAGGCAGAAGCTTGGACAACCAAGCTCTCGGGGGTGGGATGTTGGGAGAGAAACAAGGGGTCGCCCGGAGCAGGGCGATGGCGTCGGGCCACGTTCCTATCCACAGGAGCCCCTGTGGTGGGTTTGGACCAGGCACCCAAAAGAACGTCAGTGAGTGCATCATTAAACGGCAGCACAGTCTCCGAGGAGGAAGCCGCCGGCTGAAGCACTTCTGTCAGGAGGTTAGTCCTGACGGCCACAGTAGGCAACTGGAGATGTAAGGCTCCAGCTGCTCTCACGCAACACCGTTGCAAAATTAGCTCCCTCTTCCGTAGCCACGGGAGGAGACAGCATGCCAGTGTCAGGGAGGTGTCTAGACCACTGGCATCCCCAAGTTCCTCAGCCCAGTCCGGATCATACTCACACTGTTGTGTGAGAGGGTCCTCAGACCCCTCCCAGCTCTCCTGGTCCTCCTCTTGTTCAAAATATGGAGGAGGAGGGACATTTGGGACCCAAGGTCTCATCGGCGCCGGAGCCGGCGTCGAGCGACGTCGGTCCGGCTCCATGTTCGGAGCCGGAGAGAGCCGGGGACCGACGCCGTCCGGAGCCCCGGACGGCGTCAGGAACGGCACCGGGGACATCGGCGTCGGCGTGGTTAGGTCAACCGGCGTCGATGGGGGTTGCGGTACCACTGGAGCCGGGATCGAGGCCGGGGCCGGAGCCGAGGCCGGGATGAAGGCTGGTGGGACAGGCGACGCCGGGACCGGAGTCGACGGCGGCGCCGGGGCAACCCCATCAGGGCCCGCGGGGCCCAAAGGCGCACCGAGGGGCCTGAAGGCCCGAAGAGGCGGGCCATGGCCGACAGGAATTCCTGTATTTCGGCTGGAGTCGCCCCCGAACCCGGAAAGGACGGGTAATGCGGGGGCGGCTCTACAGGCATGTCCGGAGCCGCGGGGACGGTGCCGACTGGGGCCTCAGCCGAGTCGCGAGACCGGCGAGGCGAAGTCTTAGAGCGATGATGCTTCTTAGACTTTTTGTGCTTCGACTTACCCGAGGAGCGCGAAGACTTGGACTCCGACGACCGGCGGGGACTCCGCGACCGGCCCTCGACCTCTCCCGGGACTGGGGCTTGGTGCGGCGCGGAGCCGACTGCCGGACCTCGAGCAGCTTTCGAGACCGCTCTCGCAAAGCCTTCGGATGAAGTTTCCGGCAGTCGGGGCACGACTTCGTGTCGTGGTCTCGGCCGAGACAGAAGAGACACTCGAGATGCGGGTCCGTGATCGACATCATGCGACCACAGGCTCCGCATGGCTTGAAGCCGGGCATCCCTACGACACCTAGGAGTCGTGAAGACTCGATGAAGAAACAGTGAAAAAATTCACAAAAAAAGTTAGTCAAAAATTGACTAGGGCACTGCTCTTCCCGGATCTGCGCTTACTGGCGCGGAAAAAGAAGAACTGACGTCAGCGCGCGAAGTACTGCCCGCGACGTCATCCCGGCGATCACGACGCCGACGACGGACGCGGAGCCGCACGATGCCGCCTACCGACGCGCAAGGGTACTGCTACGCAAAAACTTTCCGGATCCAGCCTGAGGCCTGGGGATATTCTAAGGTAAGGAATCTGTCACTAACGTGTCTCTTTCAGATCCTAATCGCTGTTTTCCTTGGCCCTTGCAACGCCCCAGTCCACTCGCCTGGCTCATAATTTCTACTATTTATTTCTAAAGCTCCCAGTCACAATGCAGAAATGCAAGTTCATTTGTGCTTACCAGGGTCATCACAATGGAGGAGAGAAGGGCCTGCACTTTCAAGCACCAGAGGTCCTTCAGCAAAATGTATTGATAGATTTTTAGTAATAAGCAAACCTGCCATCTTTATTAAAATGAACCACCTCACATTGCCATATCACTAGATGCACTTATTAACAATTAGTACTTGTGACACCTGCCAAAAACAGAAAGTGCATCCAGCAGTTCCCACACTAATTTGGCGTCAGGCCCCACACTAGCTTCTGAAAAGCTTGGGCACAACAGCAACATCTCCATATTTTGTGATTCTTTAGAGAACCATTATTTGATGAAATTCTCCTTGTTTATCAGTTTTACAGATTTAGGTGCTTAGTCCCCAATCTTTCACGTCCTGATGATGTCCAGTTTTATTAGGTCAAGCCTAGGCAGCGCATGCGTTGTTCTGCAAGGCATGCAGTATATAGAATATGGGCTTGGAGCACCGCAATTGGTTCCTCTTTCTGTCCTTCATAAATGCCAGTTTTTGATTGGTTAAATAGCTTACTAGCCCCTCCTTTTCGGCTTTTGTAACCTCCCATAGGGATTGCCCGTTAAGTGTGCTTTCCCTTTTACAGTTATTTATGATATTCTGTGAGCACTATTTCTTTTTTTTGTGGCTTGCCAGCCTCTTGAACAACAACGCGCTTCGAGCTTATCTACTCTTGTTTATTTTTTGTGGCTTCTTTTGTTTTTGCTGTCACACTCCGTTGCCAGCGTGGCATCTTCATCCGTCTCCGCAATCCGCCCCACCACCCCTCCCAGATCGCTGCTTGCCCTTTGAAGATAGAGATTAAAAAGGCATGTAAAGGGGAAGGCACATGGCTAAAATATAATATTCCATAGCACTGACATCAGCCTACATGTAAAGCAATGCCCTGGGGCAGTCGCAGCTGGGCCCTGGCTATGCAGACACTGGCATCTCCAGATGTAAACATGGGGAGGGAGGACCCAGCGGCCTGCTGCTGCCTGCAGAATTCTGGGTAGCAGCAGCTTCCCACTTCCTCCTACGTCCCTTCTTCTGTCCTTCTAAACCCTCCTCCTTCTCCCTGGTATCCAATGAGAGTGTAGGGTTGTACAGTTCCTACACTGATATCCAATGAGAGTGTAGGGTTGTACGGCTCCGGATTAGTTTGTCTCCTCAAACATGTATGTTCTTGCTCAAGTCCATGCTCCACATCTATTCTATATAAAATAGACAGAGTGCAGACATTTAAATTGAGTCAATCCGGATCCAGTGCTGTAGCTGCTTCTCTGGTCTCATCAGTAATTTCGCCATTGTAAGTTCTCTAGACAGTGCTAAAAGCGTCTTCTTTGGTCCCATCGGCAACTCCTTTCTAAGTCCTCCAGTCAGAACTGTTAGCTGCTTCTCTGGTCTCGTCAGTAATTCCTCCATTCTAAATCCTCTAGGTAGTGCTGCACCTGCTTCTCTGGTCCCAGTGGTAATTCCTCATTCTAGGTCCTCTAGACAGTGCTGATAGCTGATACTCTGGTCCCGTCAGTAACTCCTCATTCTATGTCCTCTCTTCAGTACTGCAGCTGTGTCTCTGTTCCCAGTGGTAATTGCCCATTTTTCAGTCCTCTAGGCAGTGCTGCACCTGCGCCTCTGTTCTCAGTGGTAATTCCTCATTCTCTAGACAGTGCTGCAGCTGCTTCTCTGGTCCCATTGGTAACTCCTCCATTCCAAGTCATCTAGGCAGTGCTGCAGCTGTGTATCTGTTCCCATTGGTAATTCCTCATTCTAAGTCCTCTAGACAGTGCTCCTAGCTGCTAATTCCTCATTCGTAGTCCTCTAGACAGTGCTGCAGCTGCTTCTCTGGTCCCGTCGGTAACTACTACATTCTAAGTCCTCTAGATAGTGCTGCACCTGCTTCTCTGGTCCCAATGCTAGTTCCTCATTCTAGGTCCTCTAGACAGTTCTGAAAGCTGCTACTCTTGTCCCGTCGGTAATTCCCCATTCTATGTCCTCTAGGCAGTGCTGCACCTGCGCCTCTGGTCCCATTGGTAATTCCTCATTCTATGTCCTCTAGACAGTGCTCCTAGCTGCTTCTCTGGTCCCACTGCTAATTCCTCATTCGTAGTCCTCTAGACAGTGCTGCAGCTGCTTCTCTGGTCCCGTCGGTAACACCTCCATTCTAAATCCTCTAGGCAGTGCTGCAGCTGTGTATCTGTTCCCAGTGGTAATTCCAGTGCTGCAGCTGCGTTTCTGTTCCCAGTGGTAATTCCTCCTTCTAAGTCCTCTAGACTGTGCTGCTAGATGCTACTCTGGTCCAGTCTGTAATTCCCCATTCTAAGTCTTTAAGACAGTGCTGCTGGGTGCTTCTTTGGTCTCATCTGCAATTCCTCATTCTAAGTACTCTAGACAGTGCTACAGCTGATTCTCTGGTCCCAATGGTAATCCCTCATTCTAAGTACTCTAGGTAGTGCTGCAGATGGGTCTCTGTTCCCAATAGTAATTCCTCATTCTTAGTCATCTAGGCAGTGCTGCTAGCTGCTTTTCTGGTCCCATCAGTAATTTCTCATTTTAAGTCCTCTAGACAGTGCTGCTAGCTGCTTCTCTGGTCTCATCTGTAATTCTGCATTCTAAGTCCTCTAGACAGTGCTGCAGCTGCTTCTCTGGTCCCGTCGGTAATTCCCACATTTTAAGTCCTCTAGGCAGTGCTGCAGCTGCTTCTTTGGTCCTGTCAGTAATTCCTCATTCTAAGTCCTCTAGACAGTGATGTTAGCTGCTTGTCTGGTCCAGTCGGTAATTCCTTATACTATGTCCTCTAGACAGTGCTGCTACCTGCTTCTCTGGTGTCATCAGTAATTCCTCAGTCTAAGTCCTCTAGACAGTGCTGCAGCTACTTCTCTGGTCCCTGTGATAATTCCTCATTCTAAGTCCTCTAGGAAAGCTGCAGCTGTGTCTCTGTTAGCAGTGGTAATTCCTCATTCTAAGTCCTCCACACAGTGCTGCAGCTGCGTCTCTGCTACCAGTGGTAACCCCTCGTTATTAATCCTCTTTGCAGTGCTGCCAGCTAATTCTCTGGTCCTGTCGGTAACTCCTCAATTCTAAGTCCTCTAGATAGTGCTGCAGCTGTGTCTCGGTTCCCAGTGGTCATTCCCCATTCTCAGTCCTCTAGACAGTGCTGCAGCTGCATCTCTATTCATACATCCACTACACTCCAAACCAAAACACCTAGGTAAAAGACATTGTTATTTACAATGCCAATATCTCTAACTCTCACAAATGCAAGACCTATTGAATTGCAAATGCTTGTTTTTTTTTTTAAAGTGGTCAAAACACAATCAACATTGAAGGCTGAGGGGGTCTCGAGGTACGCACTTCGAAGCCTGGGAAAGGGAAAGAATAGGTTGGCCCTGGAAGGCTTAACCCCTTGGGATCTCGCAGTGAGGGGGGAAGAGGAGGAGAAGGAGGAGAAAGACGGGGGAGAGGGCTGGGAGGTCTCAGGCAAGGTGGCTGGTACTGGGCAAAACACAATTAAGAAATTGTCTCTTTCCCAACCTAAAGTTAATTATAAAAAGGTTTCAATAAGGAAACGAACTCCGGAACAGAAGGTAAAAATCACTCCATCTCCTAAAACGTATTTTAAAGTGCAACCTAAAATACTAATTCTGGACGAAAGTAAGATGACAGGTTTAAACAGTTGTCAGGAGAAAGATACTATGCAACAGGCGAAGACTCCAGATGGTCTGGGTGGTTCAAATAAAGTGGGCGAAGTCAATTGGGGAGAGGATATCTCTGCAAACAGATATAAAATTTTAAACACAATATCCCCCGAGGAGGAAGCCGGCAAGCAACAAACTTCAGGAAGATCAAAAGGCCCAGTTTCCAATTTGAAAGATCTTGAACAGAACTCAAATCAGTCTGAGAAGGAGGACACGTCTGTAGGAGCACTCCTAGTAGCTTTATCAGCTGAAATCAAAAATAGATTTGAGATATCGGAGTCAAATCAGTTAGAGATTAAAAATGCATGTGAAGTTATGGAGAGAAAGATAGACGACCTCAGTAGTAGAACATCAGTGCTAGAAGGTGAGGTTAAAGATCTCCAGGAAACTGTGCGGGCAAACTGCACCGAAATAGATAACTTAAAAACAGTGGAAAGAGAGCAACAAATTAGACTCGAAAGACTGGAAAACTTCCAAAGACGGAACAATTTAAAAATTCTGAAAGTTCCGGAAGGTAGAGAAGGCGACAATATTAAAGCTTATGTAGTGAAATTGATTAAGAACGAGCTACAGATGGAGGAGTCGGAAGAGGAGATTGCAAAAGACCTCCAGCGTGTACACAGAGATCCGTTCAGACTCAATGCTAATAGGTCTAAACCTAGGAAAATCCTATTAAATTTTTTAACATATGCGTTAAAAGAGAAAATTTTGTCGAAAGCCTTGGGGATGAAATCAATCGAGGTAGACGGTTTCAAATGTGAGATCAGGTCAGATGTTTCTTTCGCTACCTCTAACAGGCAATGGGAGTTGGGGCAAAGAATCAATACACTAAAGAGATTGGGCGCTTCAGTACAGCTGAGATTTCCGGCATTTTTGAAGGTGATGCTAAATAACAAGATGCACATCTTCCACTCTGGTGAAAAGGTGGATGACTTTATTAAAAGTCTTCAACCTGGAGCTTAGTACCTCTCATCAAAGTGGAGGAAAGCATTCAAATGATTGAATCTATTTTTAATATCATCACGTTACTAATGATTGCGCTTTGAAGCATTACCTCACTTAGGGGTTAGAAAAATTCAACTGATAAGCTATTGGTAAATTCACTCATGCACAAAGTTAATTTAGTCTTTACACGCTCGCTCTGGGGGTCACCTATATGGCCTTGAGCCATGAAGAACTAGGGAAGGGTTTTCCGTGGGAGGGGGGCGGTAGGGGGAGCACTGGGTGGGGAGCAGTGGGAGAAAAAACAAAAAAAAGTTCCTCTATAGCCTCTAAAATTTGCTTAGTACAGACATGGTGTTTGTTTTTAGCCTCTCTGTGGGATGGGTGAGAAGCAAGGGAAGAAAGGGAAGTTAATAAAAATAATCTCATGGAACGTGAATGGCCTTAGGGTACGGGGAAGACGGGCAAAAATATTACAGTATTTGAAAGATTGTCCGGCCCAGATTATCATTTTACAGGAGACGCATTTGACAGAAAAGGAGGGCCTGGAGCTTTTCAAGGCTAAAAAATTGATCTCCCAAGCAGTTTGTACTACTCAATCAGCTGTAACAAAGGGGGTGGCGGTTCTTGTGAGAAGAGGGGCACAAATCACTATAGGGGACAAGGTTTCAGACAAAGCTGGAAGATGGCTAGTTGTCAAATTGAAGATATTGGGACAAGGCTTTACTTTAGCGGGGTACTATGGCCCTAACCAAGACGATGTCTCTCCCTTAGGTGAACTTTTGGCGGAACTATTAAATTCTTCTGACCCCATTATATTGGCGGGAGATTTCAATGCTGTCCTAGACCACACTCTGGATAGAACCTCACACAGTAGAGCGCTTGTAAATCCTAGAATGTCAGGGCTCATTAAGCAAATGATGACCCAGTTGGGGCTGTGTGATATATGGCGTCAGAAGTCAGGATCGCAAAAAGGTTTTCAATTTTTTAATCAAAAATACAGACATCAGTCGAGGATTGATTACTTCCTCATTGACAGTAATTTAAGAGAATGGGATAAGCGAGTTGAACATGTGGGAGTTCATCTATCAGACCATTCGGCAGTATTATTACATCTGAACATTCAGGCTGGAGGCACTCAATCTAGATGGACGCTAGACCGTACGATCCAGCAGGAAGAAGGAGTTATAGAAACACTGAGTAGAGAGACCGTAGAGTTCTTTGAGTTTAACCAGGGTACAGCTGCATCCGGAATGATCTGCGATGCTTACAAAGCCTTTTTAAGGGGAAGATTAGGGGCACTGGCTGCGGAAAAAAGGAGGGGATACTACAAAGAAGTGTCTGCAGTAGAGGAGCTGGTTCGCTCTTTAGAAAAAGATCTGATTGACCCTAGGGTAGATGAAGAAGCTCGGGTCAGGTTGCTCCAGGAAGTGTTGGTGGCAAAATCAAACCTGGCAACAACATTACATGATAGGGTTAGGAAAAAGTGGGAGGTCAGTCGCTTGGCTCATTTCGAATACAGTGAGGGATGTAGCAAGCTGCTGGCGTGGAAGGTTAAAAAAGAGCAGGCGAGAAATAGGATAGATCAAGTCGAATGCGATCACACAAGTGATATAATTAGTGATCATAAGGGTATAGAGCATGCTTTTCACAGTTTTTATAGTAAAGTTTATCATGAAGAGTTAAAACCTACTGAAGAAGAGGTGGAAGCCTGGTTGGGGCAAGGTTATATAAACCCCCTTTCATTAGATAAGAGTAGGCGGCTGAATGGGGAAATTAATGAGAGGGAAGTAGATATTGCATTAAGACTGGGCAAGAGAGGTAAGGCCCCGGGTCCCGACGGTCTGCCCAGCGAAGTTTACAAAGCCCTGGCAAAAGTGTTAATCCCTATCATGGTTAAAATCTTCAATGACCTGTATATTGGAGGGGTCGAAAGGCCGGCCTCATGGAAAGGCGCCACCATCTCCCTAATTTTGAAGCCTGGAAAGTGCCCCAAGAACTGCGATTCATATCGGCCAATATCGTTGCTGAATTGCGACTATAAGATTTTTGCAAAAATATTGGCCGATAGGTTAAATGGGTCCATGGCGGAGTTGGTGCATGTTGACCAAAAAGGTTTCATACGTGGCAGATCATTGAAAGAACTGACACACTCATTGATAAGCTCTATAGACCTGGCAACTGTTCACGAGCTCCCATTGGCGGTGATAGCATTAGATGCCACCAAAGCATTCGACCGGGTTAATTGGGTCTACCTACTATGTGTGGTAAAATCTTTAAATCTTGGGTTTAACTTTTGTAGAGCACTAGCAGGTTTTTACGCGGCACCAAAAGCCAGAGTTCTGATTAATGGCTCATTGACAGACCCTATCCTTATCACCAGGGGTACGAGACATGGTTGCCCATTATCGCCTCTTATTTAATCTATATATAGAGCCCCTAGCTAGGAATATCAGGGAGGATCCAGGCATTTCACCCTTTCAGTACAAAGGATGGAGCAAGAAACTAGGACTTTATGCAGATGATATCCTCATTTACACAACTAATTTACAAGATACTTTGAGTCGTATTACTACCTTGACGTCAGAATTCGGAAGAATTTCGGGCTATGAGATTAATAGGAGTAAGACGGAGGTAATGTCTTGGAATTTGGAGCCAGGCGAGACCATCAGCAGAGGGGAAATAAGATATCTGGGAGTAATGATACCACAGGACATTACTACAATAACTAAAGTTAATTTTGAAAGGGTTAAGAAAGAAGTTAGTGGACTCTTAAAAATGTGGGTGCACCTTCAGCTCACTCTACTGGGTCGTGTAAATCTGGTAAAAATGATGCTCCTTCCGAAATTTACTTTTCTGTTTGATGCAATTCCCCTGCCTTTTGATAAGGATTGGCTTAAAAGGATGCAAAGTCAGATTAGCAGTTTTATTTGGGCAAGCAAAGGACCCAGAAAAGCCTGGAAGAAACTGAAGAGGAGGGTGGATAAGGGAGGATTAGCATTACCGGACTTGCTGTTTTACTCATGGGCTTTTTTATTGAAAAATGGCAAGATGCTGTTGAACATACCCACACCATCTGAGATTGGCAGATTACTGGGAGCAATGGCAGTGCAGGTGTTAGGGGGCAATTTTGGCTTCATGTTCAAATATGCTGACCCCAAGTACTTTTAAAAAAAGTCAGGTTAAAGATCTTGAGGGGCTTGGCGAGACCTGGTATAAGGTTAAAAAAGTCTTAAAATACCTTACTATAGTCTAATGGCTCCTATCTGGGACTCTCCTGGTTCACCGGAGTGGACAAAAGATTCATTGGCTGTACCTTTGATAGAGGCAGGTTTAACAAGATGGGACCACATACTTCAAGACGGTCATCTGATAACCTGGGAAACATGTAAACAACTATCTGACAGCAACGTGTCCAGGTTCAAATATCTGCAAATGCAGAGCTGGTTCCAAGATCCAGGCACGATAATAGGAAAGGCAAATGAGCTTGAAGACAGACTATTGCACGAGACAGTACTCAAGAAGGAGCTTGCAACAATCTACTGGCTGTTGGTGGAGCTGGAAGATGGAGCCTTCATATTACCAACGGAATTATGGGGAAGATGCTTGCCGGAGGCAAGTATCTATGTCCATGTTGTTTAAAATAGTTAAACCTGCACACCTAAGAAGAAATCACCTTTTCTCCATTCACAGAGCCTATTGGTCTCCTCAGAGGTTGTCAAAGTTTGGGAGTCGAGGTGACGTAGCTTGCCCTAAGTGCGGCAGTATGAGAGAAGATGACGTTCACATGTTTGTGGACTGTCCAGAGATCCAGCAATTCTGGAAGGACGCGAGTAGGGCCCTGTCTAGTATGTTGAAGATCGATATAAAGGTAAGCGTCCTGCTTGTTATCTTCGGATGTGTGGATTCTTTGGCAAAAGTTACAAAAAATCAGGCTAGGTTGATTTTTTATTCTATACTGTTGGCACGAAGGGAAATATGTAGACAGTGGGTAGCCACGGCTCCTCCCAGGTTCGATGATTGGGTATACGCTGTTAAATATGTTGCCAGATTGGATACGATGGGGTCTAGAAAGCACAAATTCTGGCTTCCTTTCTTGAATTGGGGTGAGCATCAGACCTATGAAGTCCAATGATTAAGCCTTTTCTGCCTCTCCTGGTAACCTGTCCTCCTGTTTTTCCCCGCTTTCTTCAATATGGTGGGGAAGCGGAGTGATAGAAAGGGAATTTTGTAGAGGACGGAGTTTCAATCGAATGAGGGAGGTAAAGGGTGAAAATCTCCGTCCTCTCTTCTTTTTCCCGGCTTCCAGCACATAAGGGCATGGTACTCCATTCAATGGTGCAAGTGGAATGGTGTTTTTTTAGAGGCAAATGAGGACAACAACAACAAAAAAAAACATTGAAAGCTTTACGACCAAAAATTATTGTTTTAAAAAATGACCATTATTGACCATGATGTATGCTGTCCTTTAACTGCTATTGGTATTGATCTGATATCTTCTTGTGTAAATAAACTTTTTTATTGTTCTAATTTTTACTGTGTGATTTACCTATGCACTAAGCTCCACTATTCAACTGTACATTTTTAAATATATGTTAAAAATTTTGGTTGACAAAGACTTTAGTTTTTTTTTGTTAGAAGCATGGCTCTATATTATACTACTCAAGAGTTTTAGAATTTATCTTGTTTTTTTTTTTACCTGTTAGGTTTGTAGTTAACCCAATGGTTATTGGTTATTGTTGATATTTGGATTCGTTTTATGCTCTTAGAGAAACCACTCAAAGTATTTCCTTCAGTTTCTTTGTGGTAGATCTTAATTTGGGGGTGGAGTGGGCAGGGGGACTGTATGCGAGTTTGCCCAGAGGGTTGGTGGTATTGACAGGCTACTGAAGATTAAGTGTGCGTAGGTTGCAGGGGTATGACTTGACTTTCAAGAAAGTAAGGTTGTAGTCTATGAAATAGTGTTTGGGCTATTATCAGTAGTACAAGAAAATAGATTAAGGCAAACATGCTTGTGGCTTGGAGTAGGCTATACACATAGAGAGGAGGCATGCAGAAAATGGAAAGTAAGAAAAGGGTCGTTTGATAGAGAAAAGGAGAGGTGACAATTGGAAGTTAGGTCGAGGTCAATTTTCATGGCAGGTTATAGGAATACAGAGGTGGCTTTTTGAGAAATTAAATTATTTCTACCTGATATAGTGCTATATTGGGTCTATCCACTGCTAGGCAGCCGCTAGAATGTCGCTTCAGTAAGAACAGCTGGTCAACTCAGGAGTTGGAAATGTAAAATAATGGATGGACTCATATACAGAGAAATATTCAGGGCTATAGGCTACGCTTGAAGGGAGCAGTAACCACATGATCATAGCAACTTGAGATAATATACATAGTAAATACTGTGAACTTTGAAAAAAAGATTCTACAAAAGCTAGAGTGGATGTTTTCTGATGTTCACCATTACAGTTTGGCTCACAGTGTTAATTATGCGAATTACAAAAGCATAGTGGAATCCATTTTAGTTGCTCCTGGCTTAGTATGGCACAAGATGACATATGTGGTCAGATTCCCCAGAGAGTGGAAGTGTATTTGCCTGCATAGCTGTAGCCTTACGGTGTACATCTAGACAATTAGTGAGGAGGATGGAGACAGTTTTACTTTTAGAAATTCCATGAGACCTTTTGTTAGCAAATAACTGCTAGTTATTTCTTCCTGAGCGCTGCCATTTGGTAGATGGTAGGGGTGAAGGGTGGGAGCGACTGTAGTTTCTGTTGTTCAGCGAGAGGAATTTTTTAGGCCATGCCTGCCTATTTGTCTGCACCTTAATACTAATTCAGGAAGGTTAATAACAGACAAGTGCAGAGATCCCACTCTCCATTGTGCCCATATTGTGGATACTCATGGTTGGGACCAGCGCCAGTGTTACCTGCTGTGAGAGGCATTACCTTACACAAAGGCAGCCTGAGCATTTAAGTGCTTCTGTTATATGTTGTTGATGAAATTAATGAGCATAACACCACCACTGTGATATTTTGCTGTGGTGGGCTGGTTAATGCTTGATACAACTGTAATGCAGTAAATGGTGCTGTGTGTTGTTGCGTTGTGGACACTGTACAGTTTCTGAAAAAGACACAAACTCCATTTTGCTTGTCTTTTTTATGACCCACTCTTTCGCCCTCATATTGTGGGTGGGAGGGAGCTGATACCTGCCTCTGGAAGCCTTCCCTTGATACAACAAAGCGATGCAGCTGCTCTGGTGTGTTTTGATGACTTGTTGCTGTTGGGAGGGTCTTTGAGAAAAAGAGGCGGCGGGAGAGGGCCGGATTTCCAGTGTTGCCAGAAGGAATGTCTACAACCAGATTGCGCACATGCTGTGCAGAGGTCTGTGAGCCACAATGAAGTATCTCCAGGAATGCAAGCACTGCCACTGGAATGTCTTTTATGCACGGAGGTGAGTCATGTTTTTTTTCAGGTGGGACATGGGAAGACTCCCTGGTCCTCTGAAGATAGAATATACATCTTCTGGACCACTCTTTTAGCTTATCCTAAGTCGATTTTATTCTATTCAGAGATTGTGTTCTCTGCACTATACATAACCAATGAATTGAAGAGCACTAGACTGATCCTGGGTCAACCTAGTTCTTTCCTCCTTTCTTTAAAACAAACTCCATTCACCAGCATTATGAGCTGCGCACCATTTCATCACATTATGACCCTATCTATCACAGTAGTTCACATATCAGTCCTTTACACACCCCTACTTTAATAGACAGATTGCTCATTTACATTTGAATGTCTTGTTAACAGGATCAATGATACTATATGACTAACCGATCCACCACTCAAATTACTTTCATATTTCACTATACTATTCAACACTAATCCTTTATGGGTTCCGGAGTAGCGTGCTACTCGCCGAAAAAGCACTTTGACGCCTCGTCAGGGGTAGTAAGAGCTATATAAATGCAATTACAATACAATAAGTGGAAGTGTTTTCAAAACCTCAGTTTGTAATCTTGGCAGTCAGTCTTCCTAAATTGCCAACGCAATGAATGACTCGAGATTTTTGAGGACTGATCCACATTTCATATCGACTGACAACTGAAACAGCTGCTTAAAACATACAGAAACATTTTTACAAACCTACCTTATGTTTAAATAACAGTTCACTCGGTTACCAACAGCAAAATAGTCGGCAACTGTAAGAATGTCAATACCATGAGGGAAGGTGCCCTGTAACAACAAAAAGCAAAGTCATTGGTAAATGTAATGAAAAAATAATAATACATTTCATAGGTAAAACGTTATCAAAACGTAGCAACAGACCGTGATAGCACAGTGTTACGAGTAATGACAAATGCCACAGACTCACCTAGAGGCAGCGGTAACCCTAATGCACAAGTTACTAACTTGTGTAACGATATATCTGTAAGGAGACAGTAGCTAGTGACAGGTTCCTTACCTTAGAATATCCCCAGGCGTCAGGCTGGATCCGGAAAGTTTTGCGTAGCAGTACCCCTGCGCGTTGGTAGGCGGCGTCGTGCGCCTCCGCGTCCGTCGTCGGCGTCGCGAGCGCCGGGATGACGTCGCGGCCAGTACTTAGACGCCGCCCATGCGCGCTGGCGTCAGTTCTGTACACGACTTTCCGCGCCAGCAACGCAGAGCCATGCAAGAAACTGACACTGGTGTCTGAAAACTAGGGCCCTGAAAGGGATGACCTTAACCCTAGAAATCAGTTCGCAGAATGGGGAGGATGGGTGGGGCGGTAAGGAATCTGTCACTAACTACTGTCTCTTACAGATATATCGTTACACAAGTTAGTAACTCGTGCATCCGAAAGAGTCACGTTAGTGACAGATTCCTTACCTTAGAATAGATACCCCAGCAATACCAACCCCGGTGGTGGGTCTGCGAACAAAGATCAGACAAGGAAGTCTCGGAGAACAGAACGGCCAAAGAAGCCGTCTCTCCGGACTTGGCTGTCAAGGCAGTAATGCTTGGTAAACGTGTGCAGCGATGCCCACGTAGCTGCCTGACAAATGTCCTGCAATAAGACACCACGCCCCAAAGCCGTGGTGGCGGCTGTCGCCCTGGTGGAATGGGCACGTAGCCCAACAGGGGGCTCCTTCTTAGCCAAAGAATAGCAGGCCTTGATACACAAGACGACCCAGCGGGAAATGGTCCACTTGTGTACCGCCCGACCTTTTTTGGCGCCCACGTAGCCAACAAAGAGCTGGTCGTCCACCCGGAACTGCTGTGTGCGGTTCAGATAAAAAGAAATCGCACGTTTTGGGTCCAGACGGTGGAGCCTCTCTTCCTCTCTGGAAGGATGCGGAGGCGGAAAGAAGGTGGGCAAAGTGATGGTCTGCCCAATATGGAAGGCAGTAACCACCTTTGGCAAGAAGGACGGACGCGTCCTAAGAACAACCTTGTCTGGATGGACAGACAGAAAGGGAGGTTTGCAAGAGAGAGCCTGGAGCTCACTCACCCGCCGAGCGGAAGTGATAGCCACCAGAAAGGCTGTCTTCAGAGTGAGAAGACGAAGAGGACAGTTATGGAGAGGCTCAAAGGGAGCGCACATTAAAAAAGTAAGAACCAAGTTCAAGTCCCACTGAGGTATCACAAACGGAACACGAGGGAAAAGGTGTGTAATGCCTTTAAGAAACCTGTTAACAACAGGGGACTTGAAAAGGGAGGGCTGATCAGGGAAGCCTGAGGAAGGCCGAGATTGCACAAAGATAGCCCTTGATGGTACCCAGGGCAGAACCCTGTTGGGCCAGAGAAAGAAGGAACAGAAGAACCTCAGAAAGAGGGGCAGAAAGGGATTCACAGCCTTTGCTGTGCACCATGCCACAAACTTGTTCCACCTGCAGGCGTATACCACCTTAGTGGAGGGACGCCTGGCTGCCAGAATCACATCACAAACTTCGGGAGGCAAGTCGAAAGGAATCAACTGCCGCCGCTCAATCTCCATGCAAGGAGGTGGAGACTGGACAGGTTCGGGTGGAGGACCGTCCCCTGCTGCTGCGACAGAAGATCCTCCCGAAGAGGCAGACGGATCGGGGATCGATGCTCATACTGAGTAGCTCGGGATACCAAACTCTTCGAGCCCAGTCCGGAGCCACAAGAATGACTTGGGCCCGGTCGCGCCGAATCTTCTTCAACACTCTGGGCAGAAGTGGTATAGGCGGAAAGGCGTACAACAGACCGCAACTCCACTCGCGACGAAAAGCGTCGCCGAGCGAGTGCCGCCTTGGAAATTCCAACGCGCAGAACTGCTGACATTGCGCGTTCTCTTCGGTGGCGAATAGATCTAACCAAGGCTCTCCCCACTGTAGAAAGAGTCCTTGCGCCACTTCCGAGTGAAGACGCCATTCGTGATCCATCATGCACCTGCGGCTGAGTTCGTCCGCCCTGGCGTTCAGGGAACCTGCCAAGTGTTGAACCATCAGGGATATGCCCTGATGTTCCAGCCATGTCCAGAGACGCAGAGCCTCCTGACATAGGGTCCACGGCCCCACCCCGCCTCGTTTGTTGCAGTACCACATGGCGGTGGTGTTGTCTGTGAACACCTGCACTACCTTCCCCTTGACAGAGGGAAGGAATGCCTTCAGTGCAAGTCGGATCGCCCGCAGCTCCAGAAGGTTGATATGGAGCCGGGACTCCGCCGGAGACCAGAGGCCTCTGATCTCCGCCTCTCCCATGTGACCGCCCCATCCCAGAAGGGACGCATCCGTCACAACTGTGTGCTCTGGCTGGGGAAGGGAGAGGGATCTGCCTGTGACCCATTGCCGGTTCGAGAGCCACCACTGCAACTGTCGTGCAGTTCCCTCCGAGATCTGGACGTAATCGGACAGGTTACCCTGATGCTGCGCCCACTGGAACTTCCGGTCCCACTGCAGAGCCCGCATATACCATCTGGCATGATCGACCAGCAGCCTCAGGGTCATCCGTACCGAAACCCAGGATAGAAGCTGAAAGATCTTAATCATAGCCTGAATATCCTGGACTCGCCGTTCGGGAGGATAGGCCCGAAACTGCGTTGTGTCCAGAACTGCTCCGATGAAAAGGAGCTGTGGAGAAGGAATCAGGTGCGACTTCGGCACGTTGATGGAGAACCCCAGCGAGTGCAGGAGTCCGGCCGTAGTATGGAGGTGGGAGACGACTGCCTGGGACGAGCCCGCCTTCAGCAACCAGTCGTCGAGGTAGGGGAAGACTGGAACCCCTGCCCGGCGCAGATGAGCTGCGACCACCGCCATCACTTTCGTGAACACCCGAGGGGCGCTGGTAAGGCCAAAGGGAAGCACGGTGAACTGTAAGTGCTCGAGGCCTACCGTGAACCGCAGGTAACGCCGGTGGGCCGGCAGGACGGGGATGTGAAAATATGCGTCCTGCAAGTCCAATGCTACCATCCAGTCTCCAGGGTCGAGGGCAGTCAAGACCTGAGCTAGGGTGAGCATCTTGAACTTCTCCTTCCGGAGGAAGCGATTGACGTTCCGGAGGTCCAAGATAGGACGCATGTCCTCCTTGTCCTTTTTGGACACCAGAAAGTAGTGGGAATAACAACCACGCCCTACTTCTGGGGTCGGAACGCGCTCGATGGCCCCCTTGGCCAAGAGGGCTGCAACTTCCTGTCGAAGAAGTACCAAATGGTCCCCCGACATGCGGTGGTGCTGAGGTGGCATGGCTGGGGGGGTAGTCTCGAAGGGGAGGGAGTAGCCCCTTCGGACAATGTCCAAAACCCACCTGTCCGATGTGATGGTGCGCCAGTGGGGAAGGTGATGGCGGACCCTGCCCCCCACTGGCGTGCTGTGGACCTGAAAGGATGGACTAGGAGGGCTTGGAGGCCGCGGACGGGGCAGAGGTGGTGGCCTGACCCGCACGCTGGTTACCCGACCCGCCTCGGCGGGAGCCACGTCCTCGGCCGCGCGAAGGCGCTAGCTGCGCGGGCCGGTGGCTGGGCAGTGGACGTGACTGGGCGCCCCTTCCGTGGCCACGAAAGGGACGAAAAGCAGACTGCTGCGGAGGGCGTGAGGCGGAGAGGCCCAAGGACTTGGCCGTAGCCCACGAGTCCTTAAAGCGCTCCAGCGCGCTGTCTGCTTTATTGCCAAAAAAGGCGGATACCATCGAAGGGCATGTCCATAAGGGTGTTTTGGACATCGCCCGAGAAACCAGTGGTCCTCAGCCAGGCGTGACGGCGCAGCGCCACTGTCGTAGCAAGCGATCTGCCTAGCGAGTCAGCGGTGTCTAGGCCACATCGTATAGTGAACTTCGCCGCGTCCCTCCCGTCTGCAATAACAGGGGAGAGCAGTGCTTGGACCTCCTCAGGACACTTGGGCAGCAATTGCGCCACCGAATCCCACAGAGAGTGGGAGTAACGGCCCAAAAGGCAAGCGGTGTTCACGGACCGCAAGCCAGCACTGGAGGAAGAAAAAATCTTCTTCCCAAATTGTTCCAGCTTTTTGGATTCCCTGTCCGGCGGAGCCGTAGGGAAGGCGCTCTGAGAGGCAGAGGCTTGGACAACCAAGCTCTCGGGGGTGGGGTGTTGGGAGAGGAACAGGGGTCGCCCGGGGCCGGGCGATGGCGTCGGGCTACGTTCCTGTCCACAGGAGCCCCTGTGGTGGGCCTGGACCAGGTGCCCAAAACAACGTCCGAAAGTGCATCGTTGAACGGCAGCAGTGGCTCCGAAGAGGTAGCCGCCGGCTGAAGCACTTCCGTCAGGAGGTTAGTCCTGACAGCCACTGTAGGGAGCTCGAGGCGCAAGGCCGCGGCCGCCCTACGCAACACCGTTGCATAACTTGCTCCCTCCTCCGTAGCCACGGAAGGAGGAGACAGCATGCCAAGGTCTGGAGAGGTGCCCAGACCACCGGCATCACCCAGTTCCTCAGCCCAGTCCTGATAAGGCTCACATTGAGCTGTGAGAGGGTCTTCCGACCCCTCCCAGTCCTCCTCGTCCTCCAAAACAGGTGAAAAGTATAGAGGAGGGAAATGAGGGAAGAAAGGTCCCATCGGCATCGGAATCGACGTCGGGCGACGTCGATCCGGCTCCGTGTCCGGTTCCGGGGAGAACCTGGGGACGGCGCCGCCCGGGGCCTCGGACGGCGCCGTGAACGGTACCGGTGAGGTTGGCGCCGGTGGAGGTGTGGTTAGGTCAACCGCTGTCGACCGGGATCCAGGCCTGGATCCGAGGGGGTCCTGCGGCGCCGGGGCCGGAGCCGCCGGGGACACTGGGGCCGGAGCCGCCGGGGACACTGGGGCCGGAGCCGCCGGTGGTGCCGAGGGAGGACTCCCACTGGGGCCGCGGGCCGAAGGCGCACCGGGGTAACCCTTAGGCCCGAAGATGCGAGCCATGGCCGACAAGAAGTCTTGGATGTCGGCCGGAGTCGACGTCGGACCCGGAACAGGCGGGTAGGCCGGCGTCGGCTGTTCGGGTACCCCGGAGCCGCGGGGCGGTACCAACTGGACCCTCGGCCGAGTCGTGAGACCGGCGAGGGGAGGTCTTAGAGCGACACTTCTTAGACCTCTTGTGCTTCGCCTTACCTGAAGACGAAGACTTCGACCCTGACGAATGACGACGGATCCGCGACCGGCCCCTCGACCTCTCCCGGGATCGGGACCTCGAGCGGTGCGGAGCCGAGTGCCGGGCCTCGAGAAGCTTTCGAGACCGCTCTCGCAAAGCCTTCGGGGCGAGGGACCGACACTCGGGGCACGACTTGGGGTCGTGGCCGCGCCCAGGCAGAAGAGACACTCTCGGTGCGGATCCGTAATCGACATCATGCGATTACAGACCTCGCATGGCTTGAAGCCGGGCATCCCTACTGACACCTTGGAGTCGAAACGACTCGAAAACTTGGACAAAAAGTCTCAAAAATACTCAGTCAAAAATGACTGGGGCACTGCTCAATCCGGATCTGCGCTTACTGGCGCAGAAAAAGAAAGAACTGACGCCAGCGCGCATGGGCGGCGTCTAAGTTATGGCCGCGACGTCATCCCGGCGCTCACGACGCCGACGACGGACGCGGAGCCGCACGACGCCGCCTACCGACGCGCAGGGGTACTGCTACGCAAAACTTTCCGGATCCAGCCTGACGCGTGGGGATATTCTAAGGTAAGGAATCTGTCACTAACGTGTCTCTTTCAGATATAGTGCGCATGTGCTGTGTCTTACCCAGGAGAACCATCAAAAACCAGAACTCACTCGCTGTGGGTCTCACGGAGCATCTTGTAGTGTTGGTATTTAACTTTTGCATTGTTGTAGTGATGATGTTTTAGCCTTGTAGTGGCACTTGTGTATTAGTGGGCACTTGTGGTGTTGCAAGTAAGCGTGAGGCAGTACAATAATTGCAGTGTTGTACTGTAACACTATTGATGTGGGAGAGCTTATAGTTTTGTATCACAGTAATTGAGAAGTTGTTGCAGTTGTTATTGTGCAGCTGGCGAGCGAACTAGTTCTATTCAAGTTTTACAGTTATATATATATATAGTTTTATATAGCGCAAACTTGACCCGAAGGTATCAGAACGCTTTACATGAGCACCAGTTGCACAAGTTACTAACTTGTGTAACGATATATCTGTAAGAGACAGTAGTTAGTGACAGATTCCTTACCTTAGAATATCCCCAGACGTCAGGCTGGATCCGGAAAGTTTTTGCGTAGCAGTACCCTTGCGCGTCGGTAGGCGGCGTCGTGCGGCTCCGCGTCCGTCGTCGGCGTCGTGATCGCCGGGATGACGTCGCAGGCAGTACTTAGACGCCGCCCCAGCGCGCTGACGTCAGTTCTGTACACGACTTTCCGCGCCAGGAACGCAGAGCCATGCAAGAAGCTGACATAGGTGTCTGAAAAATACTAGGGCCCTGAAAGGGATGTCCTTAACCCTAGAAATCAGTTCGCAGAACGGGGAGGATGGGTGGGGCGGTAAGGAATCTGTCACTAACTACGGTCTCTTACAGATATATCGTTACACAAGTTAGTAACTTGTGCATCTGAAAGAGACACGTTAGTGACAGATTCCTTACCTTAGAATAGATACCCCAGCAATACCAACCCCGGTGGTGGGTCTGCGAACAAAGATCAGACAAGGAAGTCCTGGAGGACAGAACGGCCAAAGAAGCCGTCCCTCCGGACCTGACTGTCAAGGCAGTAATGTTTTGTAAACGTGTGCAGCGAGGCCCACGTAGCTGCCTGACAGATAACCGGCAGCGGAACACCGCGGCCCAAGGCCGTGGTAGCAGCCGTTGCCCTGGTGGAATGGGCACGCAGCCCAACAGGAGGCTCCTTCTTAGCCAAAGAATAGCAGGTCTTGATGCACAAGGTAACCCAGCGGGAGATGGTTCGTTTGTGCACCGCCCGACCTTTTTTGGCGCCAACGTAGCCAACAAAGAGCTGGTCATCCACCCGGAAGTGTTTTGTGCGGTCGATATAGAAGGAGAGTGCACGTTTTGGGTCCAGACGGTGGAGCCTCTCTTCCTCTCTGGAAGGATGCGGAGGCGGAAAGAAGGTAGGCAAAGTGATGGTCTGCCCAATGTGGAAGGCAGTAACCACCTTTGGCAAGAAGGACGGACGCGTCCGAAGAACGACCTTGTCTGGATGAACAGACAGAAAGGGAGGTTTGCAAGATAGAGCCTGGAGCTCACTCACCCGCCGAGCGGAGGTGATGGCCACCAGAAAGGCTGTCTTCAGAGTCAGAAGACGAAGAGGACAATTATGTAGAGGCTCAAAGGGAGCGCACATTACAAAGGTAAGAACCAAGTTCAAGTCCCACTGAGGCATCACAAACGGAACAGGAGGGAAGAGGTGTGTAATGCCTTTTAAGAACCTGTTAACAACAGGGGACTTGAAAAGGGAGGGCTGATCACGGAAGTCTGAGGAAGGCCGAGATAGCACAAAGATAACCCTTGATGGTACCCAGGGCAGAACCCTGTTGGGCCAGAGAAAGAAGGAACAGAAGGACCTCAGAGAGAGGGGCAGAGAGAGGATCCACAGCCTTTGCTGTGCACCATGCCACAAATTTGTTCCACCTGCAGGCGTATACCACCTTAGTGGAGGGACGCCTGGCTGCCAGAATCACATCACAAACTTCGGGAGGCAAGTCGAAAGGAATCAACTGCCGCCGCTCAATCTCCACGCAAGCAGGTGTAGACTGGACAGGTTCGGGTGGAGGACCGTCCCCTGCTGCTGCGACAGAAGATCCTCCCGAAGAGGCAGACGGATCGGGGGATCTACGCTCATACTGAGTAGCTCGGGATACCAAACTCTTCGAGCCCAGTCCGGAGCCACAAGAATGACTTGGGCCCGGTCGTGCCGAATCTTCTTCAACACTCTGGGTAGAAGTGGTATAGGCGGAAAGGCGTACAACAGACCGCAACTCCACTCGCGACGAAAAGCGTCGCCGAGCGAGTGCAGCCTTGGAAATTCCAACGCGCAGAACTGATGACATTGCGCGTTCTCTTCGGTGGCGAATAGATCTAACCAAGGCTCTCCCCATTGCTAGAAAGAGTCCTTGCGCCACTTCCGAGTGAAGACGCCATTCGTGATCCATCATGCACCTGCGGCTGAGTTCGTCCGCCCTGGCGTTCAGGGAACCTGCCAGGTGTTGAACCATCAGGAACATGCCCTGATGTTCCAGCCATGTCCAGAGGCGCAGAGCCTCCTGACATAGGGTCCACGACCCCACCCCGCCCTGTTTGTTGCAGTACCACATGGCGGTGGTGTTGTCTGTGAACACCTGCACTACTTTCCTTTGACAGAGGGAAGGAATGCCTTGAGTGCAAGTCGGATCGCCCGGAGCTCCAGAAGGTTGATATGGAGCCGGGACTCCGCCGGAGACCAGAGGCCTCTGATTTCCGCCTCTCCCCATGTGACCGCCCCATCCCAGAAGGGACGTGTCCGTCACAACTGTGTGCTCTGGCTGGGGAAGGGAGAGGGATCTGCCCATGACCCATTGCCGGTTCGAGAGCCACCACTGCAACTGTTTTGCAGTCCCCTCTGAGATCTGGACGTGATCGGACAGGTTGCCCTGGTGCTGCGCCCACTGGAACTTCAGGTCCCACTGCAGAGCCCGCATATGCCATCTGGCATGATTGACCAGCAGGATGCAGGAGGCCATGAGGCCCAGCAGCCTCAGGGTCATCCGTGCCGAAACCCAGGATAAAGGCTGAAAGATAGGAATTATAGCCTGAATATCCCGGACTCGCCGTTCGGGAGGATAGGCCCGAAACTGCGTCGTGTCCAGAACTGCTCCGATGAAAAGGAGCTGTGGAGAAGGAATCAGATGCGACTTCGGCACATTGATGGAGAACCCCAGCGAGTGCAGGAGTCCGGCCGTAGTCTGGAGGTGGGGAGACGACTGCCTGGGACGAGCCCGCCTTCAGCAGCCAGTCGTCGAGGTAGGGAAGACTGAAACCCCTGCCCGGCGCAGATGAGCTGCGACCACCGCCATCACTTTCGTGAACACCCGAGGGGCACTGGTAAGGCCAAAGGGAGCACGGTGAACTGAAAATGCTCGAGGCCTACCGTGAACCGAAGGGTAACGCCGGTGGGCCGGCAGGACTGAGGATGTGGAAATAGGTGTCCTGCAAGTCCAACGCTACCAACCAGTCTCCAGGGTCTAGGGCAGTCAAGACCTGAGCTAGGGTGAGCATCTTGAACTTCTCCTTCCGGAGGAAGCGATTGACGTTCCAGAGGTCCAAGATAGGACGCATGTCCTCCTTGTCCCTTTTGGGCACCAGAAAGTAGTGGGAGTAGCAACCACGCCCTACTTCTGGGGTCGGAACATGCTCGACGGCCCTCTTGGCCAAGAGGGCCGTGACTTCCTTCTGTAGAAGCACCAAGTGATCCCCTGACATGCGGTGGAATTGAGGTGGCATGGCTGGGGGGTGGTCTCGAAGGGGAGGGAGTAGCCCCTTCGGACAATGTCCAAGACCCACCTGTCCGAGGTGATGGGACGCCAGTGGTGAAGGTGATGGCGGACCCTGCCCCCGACTGGCGTGCTGTGCACCTGAAAGGAGGGACTAGGAGGGCTTGGAGGCCGCGGACGGGTTGGAGGTGGTGGCCTGACCCGCACGCTGGTTGCCCGAACCGCCACGGCCGTATCCACGTCCTCGGCCACGCGAAGACGCCTGCTGCGCGGGCCGGTGGCTGGGCTGCTGACGTGACTGGGCGCCCCTTCCGTGGCCACGATAGGGGCGAAAAGCAGAAGTTAGCGGAGGGCGTGTAGCAGAAAGGCCCAGGGACTTGGCAGTAGCCCGTGAGTCCTTAAAGCGCTCCAACGCATGGTCTGCTTTGGACCCAAAAAGACCGACTCCATCAAAGGGCATGTCCATGAGAGTATTCTGGACATCCCCTGAAAAACCAGTGGTTCTCGGCCAGGCGTGGCGACGCAGCGCCACCGTCGTTGCAATATACCTGCCCAGCGAGTCGGCGGTATCAAGGCCACATCGTATTGTGTATTTGGCCGCATCCCTTCCTTCCGCAATGGCGCGGGAAAGCAGTGTCTGGTCCTCCTCAGAACACTGGGGCAAAACAGTCGCCACCGAATCCCACAAGGAGTGGGTATATCGGCCCAAAAGACAAGCGGTGTTGATGGACCGCAAGCCAGCACTGGAGGAAGAAAAACCCTTCTTCCCAAATTGATCCAGGCGTTTGGATTCCCTATCCGGAGGGCGGTAGGGAAGGCGGTTTGGGAAGCGGAGGCTTGGACAACCAAGCTCTCAGGAGTGGGGTGGACAGAGAGAAATAGGGGGTCGCCCGGAGCTGGGCGATGGCGTCGGGACACGTTCCTATCCACAGGAGCCCCTGTGTTGGGCTTGGACCAGGCGCCCAAAAGAACGTCAGTGAGGGCATCGTTAAACGGCAGCACAGTCTCCGTAGAGGAGGCTGCCGGCTGAAGCACCTCTGTCAAGAGATTAGTCTTGACCGCCACAGTAGGGAGTTGGAGATGTAAGGCTCCAGCCGCCCTACGCAACACCGTTGCAAATTGGCTCCCTCCTCCGTAGCCACGGGAGGAGACAGCATGCCAGTGTCAGGGGAAGTATCTAGACCACTGGCATCCCCTAGTTCCTCTGTCCAGTCCTCATCATACTGACACTGTTGTGCCAGAGGGTCCTCAGATCCCTCCCAGTCCTCCTCCGGTTCAAAATAAGGAGGAGGAGGGACATTTGGGACCCAAGGTCTCATCGGGCGCCGGAACCGGCGTCCGAGCGGCGTCGGTCCGGTTCCATGTCCGGGCCGGAAGGAAGTGGGGGACGACGCCGCCCGGAGCCCCAGGCGGCGTCGAGAACGGCACCGGAGACGTCGGCGGAGGCGTGGTCAGGTCGACCGGCGTCGATGGGGGTTGCGGAGCCGGGATCGAGGCCGGGGCCGGAGCCGGAGCCGGGATCGAGGCTGGAGGCACGGGCGACGCCGGGGCCGGAGCCGACGGCGACGCCGGGGCAACCCCATCAGGGCCCGCGGGGCCCGAAGGCGCACCGGAGGGACCTTGAGGCCCGAAGAGGCGGGCCATGGCCGACAGGAATTCCTGTATTTGGGCCGGATCCGCCCCGAACCCGGGAAGGACGGGTATTGCGGGGGCGACTCCACAGGCATGTCCGGGGCCGCGGGGGCGGGGACGGTGCCGGGAGGGGCCTCAGCCGAGTCGCGAGACCGGCGAGGCGAAGTCCTAGAGCGACGATGCTTTTTGTGCTTAGACTTACCGGACGACGAAGACTTGGATCCCGACGACCGGTGAGGACTCCGCGACCGACCCCTCGACCTCTCACGCGACCGGGGCCTGGTGTGGCGCGGAGCCGACTGCCGGGCCTCGAGGAGCTTTCGAGACCGCTCTCGCAAAGCTTTCGGGTTGAGGGCCCGGCAGTCGGAACACGACTCTGTGTCGTGGCCTCGGCCGAGGCAGAAGAGACACTCCCGATGCGGGTCTGTGATGGACATCATCCGAGCACAGGCGCCGCAACGTTTAAAGCCGGGCATCCCTAGGACACCTTGGAGTCGATTTGAAGAAAACAGTGAAAAATTCACCAAAAAGTAGTCAAAAAATGACTAGGGCACTGCTCTTCCCGGATCTGCGCTTGCTGGCGCGGAAAAGAAGAACTGACGTCAGCGCGCAGGGGCGGCGTCTAAGTACTGCCTGCGACGTCATCCCGGCGATCACGACGCCGACGACGGACGCGGAGCCGCACGACGCCGCCTACCGGTGCGCAAGGGTACTGCTACGCAAAAACTTTCCGGATCCAGCCTGACGCCTGGGGATATTCTAAGGTAAGGAATCTGTCACTAACGTGTCTCTTTCAGATGTGTTACACAAGGACACATTCATTTTTTTTAGGCACGGGGAGATTAAGTGATTTGCCCAGAATCACAGGATGTTGAGCGTCATTGCCAAGACTTGAACCCAGTTCCCCAGATTTGAGATAGACCGCACTAACCGTTAGGCTACATCATCTCCCCAATATTATTGCTGCAATGCAGTAGTTGTATTGTTTTAGTTGCCGTGCAACTGTATTTTTGTGGCTGTGTCATTTTTATATTTGTTTGGTTCTAGTTTGGGGAGTGGTGGAGGGTTCAGATATTGTTTTGTAGTATTGCTGCAGTTGTGCAGTGTTGAGGTGATGCTTGCTTGAGACAGAGGCAGCAGTATATTGAGGGCACAAAGTCTTTACACTGATGAATGAGCCCCTAAACCAGAATTCTCTAACTAGTAGCTCTCCAACTACTTGTAAGTGGCTCTCCTATGTGCATCCGACCTCTAAATTGTAACATTTTGCTTGGTTGAATTAATATATGTATGCCAAAATTATGTATTCGTGCTAAATGTGTATATATTTTCAGGTCTCATAAACTGATGTTTGCAGAAAAATAGCTCAATTTCCTAAATGTATTTAAGGCTGATTTTTGAGTGATAAATAATGTGGGGAGACTTATTACGAATATTATTACTTTTGTGCGAGGGCACTGCGCTGTAGCTGCCATGTATTAACTACGTTTAGGCATTCTAAACAGAAAATTCCTTTTTTACATTATTGCTGGCTACCCTGCCTGATGCAGAGTGATCACTTTGGGTAATCTTGCATACGGTAGCCACTAATGTAATCTTGTCTGATGTGGTCACTATCACTATACTAATATTAGTAGCTCGCAATTATTTTAATTGCAAATAAGTAGCTCTTTTTACAAAAAAGGTTGGAGATCCCTGCCTTAAACTCGTTACTACAGCAAATATAAAGAGGCATACACTACAAGCACACAGTAATAGTGCACACAGCCCCATTTAGGGACCACATCAAAATGCAGCAATAATCCCCAAATGCAGTAATACTTAATTTGGTTTTTTTCCCACTGGATTTAAACGTATACCACAAGAGTACAGACACAATCGAAACCTGCATTGGATCGAAAAGGGCATGATTAGAGTGACTCAGTTTAAGAGATTTTCATGAAATGTGTCCATCAAAAACTCACATCAGCCTTGACTGAGCCTTTCTTAATAGGAAGCTTAAAACTAAGGCAAGTAGTTCTCATTTTGATATAATACCAGGGTATGTACGTAAGGGTTAACTTTTGGAAAGCAACATCATGATTTTTCTGCAAATTCTTCACTGAAGAAAGAAAACTATGCTGAGACGTGTCTATGGAGATGCACAGCACTGGCTGCACCAACAAGGGTGGCAAACTAAACACTGTTGCTGAAGCACAAGTTACTAACTTGTGTAACGATATATCTGTAAGAGACAGTAGTTAGTGATAGATTCCTTACCTTAGAATATCCCCAGGCGTCAGGCTGGATCCGGAAAGTTTTGCGTAGCAGTACCCTTGCGCGTCGGTAGGCGGCGTCGTGCGGCTCCGCGTCCGTCGTCGGCGTCGTGATCGCCGGGATGACGTCGCGGGCAGTACTTAGGCGCCGCCCCTGCGCGCTGACGTCAGTTCTGTACACGACTTTCCGCGCCAGGAACGCAGAGCCATGCAAGAAGCTGACACAGGTGTCTGAAAAATACTAGGGCCCTGAAAGGGATGTCCTTAACCCTAGAAATCAGTTCGCAGAACGGGAGGATGGGTGGGGCGGTAAGGAATCTATCACTAACTACTGTCTCTTACAGATATATCGTTACACAAGTTAGTAACTTGTGCATCTGAAAGAGACACGTTAGTGATAGATTCCTTACCTTAGAATAGATACCCCAGCAATACCAACCCCGGTGGTGGGTCTGCGAACAAAGATCAGACAAGGAAGTCCTGGAGGACAGAACGGCCAAAGAAGCCGTCCCTCCGGACCTGACTGTCAAGGCAGTAATGCTTAGTAAACGTGTGCAGCGAGGCCCACGTAGCCGCCTGACAGATAACCGGCAGCGGAACACCGCGGCCCAAGGCCGTGGTAGCAGCCGTTGCCCTGGTGGAATGGGCACGCAGCCCAACAGGAGGTTCCTTTTAGCCAAAGAATAGCAGGCCTTGATGCACAAGGTAACCCAGCGGGAGATGGTCCTCTTGTGCACCGCCCGACCTTTTTGGCGCCCACGTAGCCAACAAAGAGCTGGTCATCCACCCGGAAGTGTTTTGTGCGGTCAATATAGAAAGAGAGCGCACGTTTTGGGTCCAGACGGTGGAGCCTCTCTTCCTCTCTGGAAGGATGCGGAGGCGGAAAGAAGGTGGGCAAGGTGATGGTCTGCCCAATGTGGAAAGCAGTAACCACCTTTGGCAAGAAGGACGGACGCGTCCGAAGAACAACCTTGTCTGGATGAACAGACAGAAAGGGAGGTTCGCAAGATAGAGCCTGGAGCTCACTCACCCGCCGAGCGGAGGTGATGGCCACCAGAAAGGCTGTCTTCAGAGTCAGAAGACGAAGAGGACAGTTATGTAGAGGCTCAAAGGGAGCGCACATTAAAAAGGTAAGAACCAAGTTCAAGTCCCACTGAGGCATCACAACGGAACAGGAGGGAAGAGGTGAGTAATGCCTTTTAAGAACCTGTTAACAACAGGGGACTTGAAAAGGGAGGGCTGATCAGGGAGCCTGAGGAAGGCCGAGATAGCACAAAGATAACCCTTGATGGTACCCAGGGCAGAACCCTGTTGGGCCAAAGAGAGAAGGAACAGAAGGACCTCAGAAAGAGGGGCAGAAAGGGGATTCACAGCCTTTGCTGTGCACCATGCCACAAATTTGTTCCACCTGCAGGCGTATACCACCTTAGTGGAGGGACGCCTGGCTGCCAGAATCACATCACAAACTTCGGGAGGCAAGTCGAAAGAAATCAACTGCCGCCGCTCAATCTCCACGCAAGCAGGTGTAGACTGGACAGGTTCGGGTGGAGGACCGTCCCCTGCTGCTGCGACAGAAGATCCTCCCGAAGAGGCAGACGGATCGGGGATCTATGCTCATATTGAGTAGCTCGGGATACCAAACTCTTCGAGCCCAGTCCGGAGCCACAAGAATGACTTGGGCCCGGTCGTGCCGAATCTTCTTCAACACTCTGGGTAGAAGTGGTATAGGCGGAAAGGCGTACAATAGACCGCAACTCCACTCGTGACGAAGCGTCGCCGAGCGAGTGCCGCCTTGGAAATTCCAACGCGCAGAACTGATGACATTGCGCGTTCTCTTCGGTGGCGAATAGATCTAACCAAGGCTCTCCCCACTGTAGAAAGAGTCCTTGCGCCACTTCCGAGTGAAGACGCCATTCGTGATCCATCATGCACCTGCGGCTGAGTTCGTCCGCCCTGGCGTTCAGGGAACCTGCCAGGTGTTGAACCACCAGGAACATGCCCTGATGTTCCAGCCATGTCCAGAGGCGCAGAGCCTCCTGACAAAGGGTCCACGACCCCACCCCGCCTTGTTTGTTGCAGTACCACATGGCGGTGGTGTTGTCTGTGAACACCTGCACTACCTTCCCTTTGACAGAGGGAAGGAATGCCTTGAGTGCAAGTCGGATCGCCCGGAGCTCCAGAATGTTGATATGGAGCCGGGACTCCGCCGGAGACCAGAGGCCTCTGATCTCCGCCTCTCCCATGTGACCGCCCCATCCCAGAAGGGACGCGTCCGTCACAACTGTATGCTCTGGCTGGGGAAGGGAGAGGGATCTGCCCATGACCCATTGCCGGTTCGAGAGCCACCACTGCAACTGTTTTGCAGTCCCCTCCGAGATCTGGACGTGATCGGACAGGTTGCCCTGGTGCTGCGCCCACTGGAACTTCAGGTCCCACTGCAGAGCCCGCATATGCCATCTGGCATGATTGACCAGCAGGATGCAGGAGGCCATGAGGCCCAGCAGCCTCAGGGTCATCCGTACCGAAACCCAGGATAAAGGCCGAAAGATCGGAATCATAGCCTGAATATCCCGGACTCGCCGTTCGGGAGGATAGGCCCGAAACTGCGTCGTGTCCAGAACTGCTCCGATGAAAAGGAGCTGTGGAGAAGGAATTAGATGCGACTTCGGCACATTGATGGAGAACCCCAGCGAGTGCAGGAGTTCGGCCGTAGTCTGGAGGTGGGAGACGACTGCCTGGGACGAGCCCGCCTTCAGCAGCCAGTCGTCGAGGTAGGGGAAGACTGAAACCCCTGCCCGGCGCAGATGAGCTGCGACCACCGCCATCACTTTCGTGAACACCCGAGGGGCACTGGTAAGGCCAAAGGGGAGCACGGTGAACTGAAAATGCTCGGGGCCTACCGTGAACCGAAGGTAACGCCGGTGGGCCGGCAGGACGGGGATGTGGAAATACGCGTCCTGCAAGTTCAACGCTACCAACCAGTCTCCAGGGTCGAGGGCAGTCAAGACCTGAGCTAGGGTGAGCATCTTGAACTTCTCCTTCCGGAGGAAGCGATTGACGTTCCGGAGGTCCAAGATAGGACGCATGTCCTCCTTGTCCTTTTTGGGCACCAGAAAGTAGTGGGAGTAGCAACCACGCCCTACTTCTGGGGTCGGAACATGCTCGATGGCCCTCTTGGTCAAGAGGGCCGTGACTTCCTTCCGTAGAAGCACCAAGTGATCCCCTGACATGCGGTGGAATTGAGGTGGCATGGCTGGGGGGTGGTCTCGAAGGGGAGGGAGTAGCCCCTTCGGACAATGTCCAAGACCCACCTGTCCGAGGTGATGGTGCGCCAGTGGGGAAGGTGATGGCGGACCCTGCCCCCTACTGGCGTGCCGTGCACCTGAAAGGAGGGACTAGGAGGGCTTGGAGGCCGCGGACGGGTTGGAGGTGGTGGCCTGACCCGCACGCTGGTTGCCCGATCCGCCACGGCGGAATCCACGTCCTCGGCCACGCGAAGACGCCTGCTGCGCGGGCCGGTGGCAGGGCTGCTGACGTGAAGGGCGCCCCTACCGTGGCCACGATAGGGGCGAAAAGCAGAAGGCAGCGGAGGGCGTGTAGCAGAAAGGCCCAGGGACTTCGCAGTAGCCCGTGAGTCCTTAAAGCGCTCCAACGCATGGTCTGCTTTGGACCCAAAAAGACCGACTCCATCAAAGGGCATGTCCATGAGAGTATTCTGGACATCCCCTGAAAACCAGTGGTTCTCAGCCAGGCGTGGCGCCGGAGCGCCACCGTCGTTGCAATCGACCTGCCCAGCGAGTCGGCGGTGTCAAGGCCACAACGGATAGTGTATTTGGCCGCATCCCTTCCTTCCGCAATGGCGCGGGAAAGCAGTGCCTGGACCTCCTCAGGGCACTGGGGCAAAACATCCGCCACCGAATCCCACAGGGAGTGGGTATATCGGCCCAAAAGACAAGCGGTGTTAACGGACCGCAAGCCAGCACTGGAGGAAGAAAAACCTTTCTTCCCAAACTGATCCAGGCGTTTGGATTCCCTATCCGGAGGAGCGGTAGGGAAGGCGGTTTGGGAAGCGGAGGCTTGGACAACCAAGCTCTCAGGAGTGGGGTGGACAGAAAGAAACAGGGGGTCGCCCGGAGCGGGGCGATGGCGTCGTGACACGTTCCGATCCACAGGAGCCCCTGTGTTGGGCTTCGGACCAGGCGCCCAAAGAACGTCAGTGAGGGCGTCGTTAAACGGCAGCACAGTCTCCGCAGAGGAGGCTGCCGGCTGAAGCACCTCTGTCAAGATGTTAGGCTTGACCGTCAAAGTAGGGAGCTGGAGACGTAAGGCCCCAGCAGCCCTACGCAACACCGTACCAAAATTGGCCCCCTCCTCCGTAGCCACGGGAGGAGACAGCATGCCAGTGTCAGGAGAAGTATCCAGACCACTGGCCTCCCCTAGACTCTCTGTCCAGTCCTCATCATACTGACAGTTGCGTGTCAGAGGGTCATCAGACCCCTCCCAGTCCTCCTGGTCCTCCTCTGGTTCAAAATAAGGAGGAGGAGGGACATTTGGGACCCAAGGTCCCATCGGCGCCGGAGCCGGCGTCGAGCGACGTCGCTCCGGGTCCATGTCCGGAGCCGGAAGGAACTGGGGGACGACGCCGCCCGGAGCCCAGGGCGGCGTCGAGAACGGCACCGGAGACATCGGCGCCGGCGGAGGTGTCGTGAGGTCGACCGGCGTCGATGGGGGTTGTGGAGCCGGGATCGAGGCCGGGGCCGAAGCCGGAGCCGGGATCGAGGCTGGAGGCTCGGGCGACGCCGGGGCCGGAGCCGCCGGCGGCGCCGGAGCAACCCCATCAGGGCCCGCGGGGCCCGAAGGCGCACCGGAGGGGCCTGAAGGCCCGAAGAGGCGGGCCATGGCCGACAGGAACTCCTGTACCTTGGCCGGATCCGCCCCCGAACCCGGGAAGGGCGGGTATGACGGGGCGACTCCACAGGCAAGTCCGGGGCCGCGGGGGCGGGGACGGTGCCGGGAGGGGCCTCAGCCGAGTCGCGAGACCGGCGAGGCGAAGTCCGAGAGCGACGATGCTTCTTGGACTTCTTGTGCCTAGACTTACCGGACGAAGAAGACTTCGACGCCGACGACCGGTGTGCACTCCGCGAGCGACCCCTGGACCTCTCACGCGACCGGGGCTTCCGCGGAGCCGAATGCCGGGCCTCGAGGAGCTTTCGAGACCGCTCTCGCAAAGCTTTCGGGTTGAGGGCCTGGCATTCGGGACAAGACTCGGTGTCGTGGCCTCGGCCGAGGCAGAAGAGACACTCCCAATGCGGGTCGGTGACGGACATCATCCGCGCACAGGCGCCGCATCGCTTGAAGCCGGGCATCCCTACGACACCTTAAAGTTGGAAAAAACAGTGAAAAAATCACCAAAAGTATGGTCAAAAATTGACCAGGGCACTGCTCTTCCCGGATCTGCGCTTACTGGCGCGGAAAAAGAAGAACTGACGTCAGCGCGCAGGGGCGGCGCCTAAGTACTGCCCGCGACGTCATCCCGGCGATCACGACGCCGACGACGGACGCGGAGCCGCACGACGCCGCCTACCGACGCGCAAGGGTACTGCTACGCAAAACTTTCCGGATCCAGCCTGACGCCTGGGGATATTCTAAGGTAAGGAATCTATCACTAACGTGTCTCTTTCAGATGTAAGCTTTATCATGCACTGCATTTACCATGATGCATTGGGGCGACCCCCCAAAACAATGTATTGCTCTCTACTGAAGAAGTACAACTATCCTGAAACACGTATCTAGAGACACGCAGCATTGGTTGCACTAACAAGATTGAAAAACTAAAGATCATTACTGAAGTAAGTGTTCTCATGCACTGCATTTACCATGATGCATTGGAGCAAACTGATTGATGGGATGTGAGGCAGTGTGCGCCCACTCTTTTTGTTTGGCTGAATGTGGCTTTGGGTAAATCCATTTAAGACATCACCACAAGAGCTAGGAAAATATTCCTGCACAGAGAAGTCAGTGACAAAAACATATCAGACTGTAAGGTGTCATAGGAAACACGTACCTGCATTCTACAAAGTGTGGTATGTCAATCAATATTGGTAAACAAATACTAAAAGTGATGTTATACAGACGGAATCCCAAGAACGTAATCCACTTAAAACAATTTCTACAGTAGTAACACTCATTACATCTCTTACATATCAAATACCAGTCAGTATGTATAAGATGCAGCTAAGTAAAGGTAACCAGTACCTTTTGAGACAGGACCATTGAACGATACCCAAGGGTTTTGCACAAATTAACAATTTACAAACATATATCCCTTGCTGATTCTTTAAATTCTGGATTGGTTAAGATATATATTACCGTACAGTGCCTGGACTTTCTACAAAGGTTATTATGACATTTTCTGTGCTGGATACGGTTACATAAGTATCCATTTGATGCAGTAAATAAATAAGTTACTTACCTTATATATTGTTGCGTCTGATGGATAGGTAGATGGACACAGATTTCTTAAATACACTGTGAGGACTATCTGGTTGATGGACTTATGCTGTGAGTGAGTCTCTCTATCTGCATCTCACTCACAGTAAGCTCTGTTATATTGGGTTGGGATTGCTAACCGCCACTGTCTGCCTTTTTAAAAAAAAAAAAGGTCTGCTGCTGTGCAGCAATGGTAAGAGGCTCTGGGCTATCTGCAGATGAATGAGTGTGTGGGCTGAGCATGGGAAACTATCCTCTAACTAAGCCCAGTATCTGCACATAGGTAACCTGTAATAGAGGGTACCTTCACTTGTTGGGGCTGACCTGCAGATGCCTTATGATAGTAGCTTTCATAGTGTGAGTATTTACATCTGTAGTGCTTCACTGTAGTATGTAGAGTGATAACTGTATCATACACTATGGGCAAAATCGGCACCAAATTACAGTTTCACCACAGTTGGGCCTAGAGACGAGTGTGACACATCATTCCTATGGTAAAACAGGATAGCAAATGCAGCTCTGACATTAACTTCCACTTATCTGCTATTCATGTGCCACTTCAAGATTTATTATTTTTCTCTGGTCTAGCTCCAAATTAGATTCTGGCCTTTGAACCACCCTGCTGGGATACCTTAATTACTGTGTTGGCCATGTGGAGGGTCAAAGGCAGCTCCCCCATAACTGGCCCATTAGCCAAAAATTAGGCCTGCTAGAGAGAGAAAAGAGATGGGAATGGCATCTGCATGTGCTGATTAATTTACACACTGCACCAGGCCGGGAAAGGCTAAACAGCACAGAAACAAAGGAGGGTAGCCTAGATCACTGGAGCCAGTGACAGAACGAGCTGCGCTTTGATGTTTTGGAGAAAAGGGACCAGTTAGGACAGGGTGTAGGCTCTCAGTGGTCTTTAAATAGATCACTTGATGGCGCCATTTTGGAAATGACCAAACAGCTGTTATCAAGGGCCAGTGGTGCTGGACCCCTTCACACTCCGTGGCACAGTAGACGTATGAACCTTCTGGACAGGACCCTGGATGGTTCCCTTGGATCTGAGGAGACCCCTGACTCCAGCTGACACACAGGTGCCTTGCAAGTGGCTAGGAAGCCATAGGTCCTGAGGAGTACAGACAGAGGGTATTCTGCCTTTGGGGGTCTGGGCGCTGCTGAGGACTACCCTGGGCCAAGGAGAAGTGCCAGGCACCCAGGCCGACCGGTCCTGTGTGAGGAGGGAGAGTAGTAAAAATCTAGCTCCCTATGAATTGCAACATTTAGATGCCAGGAGGCCTGAATAATCTAATCCTGGTGATTGGAGTGCTCCACCAGCAGCAAAACACAACTTTCTCCATGCAGTGAAGTATTACAGGTATTTTAAGATGGTACAACCCTTAGTGATTTTCATGGTATTGCAATGGGTTACTATGACACATTTCTTCTCTTATTAACGTGGTAACCCCCAGACAAAGCCAGTAGACCTGTTTTTTGATAGCACACCCCATTATAGTGTTATAAGTGTTTTTTTTGTGATTATAGGGGCCAGGGCTCACTAGGAGTGTGAAGTGTTAGTGGGGTATCGCCGTGGATATTTCCACCTTCCATCATGTAGATATTTGTAAATAATGCATAGTATTGAGTAGTGTGTGCGTAATAAAGGACTTTTCCTTTTAATAAGTATAAGCACTGACTGGATAATGATTTATTGGGTGCTGTTCTTTGTGTGCCTGCAGACGGGGTACTACCACACAAACTCCCCTGAGTAGGTCTTGCACTGCACTCTGTCTCACTCCTCACAGTCAAGTGCTACAGCGTAGTACGTGGTTTCCAGTAGATGGAAGGTTACAGACTTATTACTTGTGAAGGACGACATATTCTTCCCAACTAAAAACACACTTTCTTACATGCAACCTTCCAGGCAACAGACTGAAGCAATACTAAGTCGCCAGTTACTGATTTACTGACCTTCCCAGGAAGCACCCTAACGGGATCAAAAAAATTTGACCACATATCTCCACATCTGAAAGTGCTCAATTGGCTACCATACGAGGCAAGAATACAGTTCAAGATTGCATGTATCACACACAAGGCAATACACCACAAAATTCCACGTTACCTGGCCCAGAAAATCACGTTATCGGGAGGCAGTAGAGCCTCCAGGAGATCAAAAGATTTTCTGCTAAAACCAGCATTCTTCCGTAAGAAGAGATCATACAACAGAGCGTTCACGGGAGCCGCACCAAGGATCTGGAATTCGCTCCCACCGAATATTAGGAGAATCACGTATGGTCCACGGTTCAAAAAGGAGACTAAGGCCTTTTTGATGGGTAAATTTCTCCCATAACTAACACCAGGCTACAATAAGACTATTCTGAGTTCGGCAGACAACCCGTCGATCCACTACAGTCTGCTGTTCAAGTAGACCTCCGTAAGGTATAAGACAGTTACTCCCTTGGGGCTATCTAAAGGGATGTTGTCTACAGTCCAGTAACTCGAACAAAGTATATTTGTTTTAAAGTAGCATTATTATAACCATCGTAGACAGCTACGATATCAGGAGTGGACATTTTCTGGTTCAGAAGATTGTTTATGGCATGTTTTACTTTTACCTAATGATTTCCTTATTCTTCAATATGTTGCAGGTTGGAGATGGGTTAGCATCTGCCAATACTATTGAACACGTTTTTACGCTTGTGGTTAAAGAAATGAATATACTCTGATTGTAAAGGGGTGATGATGTAAAGCGCTCAGACACCCAATTTCTTGGGTCTTGTTCGCGCTATAGAAAACACTAAATAAATAAATAAGCACTATGTACCTATCTGCTTCCTGGTACAAAGCTTGACTCCACCTTAGATAGAAAGAGATCCAGCTACAACACAAAATGAGCTTTCAAAACCACAGGGAGAGGCAAGGAGCATATCATTTTCCTGATCTCTACTGTTAAAACCTTCCATAGAGTTGGGCACAACACTCTCAAGGACTGACCTCTACTTCTAGCGAAGTGGAGCAAAATATTTTAGATCGTAGATCAGATGAAATGAAATACTGAACCTCTTCCAGAGACTGCTCGTGTAATATGCAAAGAACTTAACTTTGAAAATAATTCACTTTTGAAAAGGAAGCCAATGCAATGACCAGCATGCCATAGTAACTTGACCATCAAACAGCAGCTGTTTCATTAGGTGGACAGACGCGTTCTGAATTACCCCCTACAGCCATGGTAGGATGTATCAGTTGAGGAATAGAAGGCACAGGTAGACCCAAATTGCTGGATCTTGAGACATATTATCAGGCAGCACCACTTCAGTTTGCTGCAGGTTTGTATGATTTGCATAAGAGTATAGAGAGGCGTCTACTGGAAGCGGCCTCAAAAGCATAGTCACTTACAAAGCCTCTCTATGATGCGAGTCAAACTAAACTAAACGGTCCACACATAATATTGATCACATTCCACGCCTGGCAGATGTTTCTGGCTAGATGACTTCCCTAATTCCCAAAATATACACTTATGGGACATACCAGCGTTTCAATACAGGGATAAGGGTTTGAGCATGGCAGGTGGCAGGAGGGAATCTCTAAGTTGATAGCCCTCGGGTCCAATTGCAGCAAGCCACTGAGAATTTCTGTTTCAGTCAGGTTCTTGCATTACTGTAGCATATGCAACACGGCACTGAAGGGATGGGGAACAGTAACTGACACTCCACGCTAATACCATACACCAGAACGGTTACTTCAGGGGGACTGCGGAAGGGGAGTTATAACATTGCTATATTCGGTCTTTCGGGTAGACGTTCAGAAACCCCTGCTCAAAACTAGAAGGAAAAGGGATGCAGATTGTTGTCATGTCTTTACTGACAAACAATGAGACGAAACCCAAGTGTTAAACCATGCAATCACTAGCAATGCTAGGTTCCGATTAATATAGTTACATTTTATTCGCTGGGCAGATGTCACTCCCGCAATGCTGCAAAAGATAGACCTCTCGAAGTCTCAGAACTGCCCAAAGTGCCACCAGAGAGATGATACATATTTTCACTTGACATGGGGCGTCTTTTAGTTCATTTATAGTGGATGCATATAGCCAACTGTTGAAGTGTAGGATTCCAAATACAACTATACCACAGTCCCCAAATTTGTCTGCAGGGAAGGGCGACTCTAAATCTAAAATTTTCACGCTCATGTTAGGGAGGAGGTGTTTGGCTGTTCATTGGCAGAGCCTTCAAGCCCCCTTCTAGCTTCAGAAAAAACATTTGAGAATGGTCTTACCAGCTCCTCCATGCTGCCAGTCGCCACCAGCTACTGCCAGACTGCTCCTGCCCTAGGAAGCCAGCCCCATCCGACAGCAGACTCCTCTTCATGCTTCTAGTGCCCCAGGCCGCCTCGCAGGTTTACCCATGCTGGTTTTTCCCGCTCTGCCCGCTTCCCGACTCCCCAGCACCACTCTCTAAGACCTATTTAATGAAGGCCGCAGCACGGCCCTTGTGAGCAGGTCTTGCCAGCTCCCCTCATGATGCCAGTCGCCACCAGCTACTGCCGGACTGCTCCTGCCCTAGGTAGCCAGCCCCGCCAGACAGCAGACTCCTCTTCAGGCTTCCAGTGCCCCAGGCCGCCTTGCCGTTTCCCCGCGTCATTTTTCCCACCTCTGTCCACTTCCCACCTCCTCAGCGCCCCTCCCTAACACCTATTTAAGGAAGGCTGCAGCGTGGCCCTTGTGAGCAGGTCTTGCCAGCTCCCTCCGCACTGCCAGTCGCCGCCAGCTACTGCCGGACTGCTCCTGCCCTAGGGAGCCAGCTCCGCCAGACAGCAGACTCCTCTTCAGGCTTTCAGTGCCCCAGCCACTTCGATTTTTTTCCCGCTCTGCCCACTTCCCGCCTCCCCAGCACCCCTCCCTAAGACCTATTTAATGAAGGTTGCAGCACGGATGCGTGCAGCAGGTGTGCCGCCAGCACGCCAAAGGCAAGCCAGCCTGTGCCTGTCCACACCTAGCGCCAGGAACCCTGGCCCTCCGGACTCTCACAGGTACTCTACTCCGAACTCCGTGCCCTGGACCCCAGACACAACAACTGCTGCCTCGCATCTACTCGCTCCACAGCTGGACTATTCACCTGCCTCACTGCCGATTCACCTCCATCCCGGCACGGAAAGCCCCGCAAAAACCTGCATCATGCCCATTCTCTCCATCCGCAACTTCCACAGAAACACTCCGATGCTTTCTGATCAAAGCCAGATCACTCTGGAAACACGCCACCGAAGTCTGGGACACCATCTCCACCCTCGTCCCCGATGTGACTTTCATCACAGAGACTTGGCTCACCCCTGCATCGGCCCCTGACCGCCACCGCCACACCAACTGGCTACAAGATGAAAGACTGGGACTGCACTAACAAGCACGGAGGTGGCATCGCTATCATACACAAGGAATCAATCATCTGCACCACCACCGAAGTGGAAACCACACTGATTATGGAACACATCAACTTCAAACTCCACATTGACGACAATAACACCATCAAAGGCACCCTCGCTTACAGACCCCCAGGACCGCAAACTGGCCTCAGTGACACCATCACAGAATTCATCACCCTGCTCGCCATGGAATCCCAACACCACTGTGTCTTCCTGGGAGACCTCAATTTCTACCTGGACGATCCCACAGACACCAACTCCACTGACCTCCTGGAACGAATGGACAACATCGGCCTCACACAGCTGGTCTCAGACCCCATGCACAGAGCAGGACACACGCTAGACCCCATCTTCACATCCAGCAACAGAATCAGATACAGCCACACCACAGAATTCACCTGGTCCGATCATGCCATCGTCCACTTCAGCATCGATAGGCCCATCCCCTGCGCCACCCCCAACCACCACAGCGCCCCCTTCCGCAGCTGGGCCAAAGTCACTGAGCACCCATGGACCAATGCCCTGAGCCTCACCCAGACTGACGTCTCCACCAACCTGAATCGAGCAGTAGAGAACATCAACAAATGTATCACCTGCGCCGCCAACTGAGTCGCCCCCACCAAACCAGCCAAAACGCACAGACCCACCAAACGAGCCAGCTGGTACACCCCAGATTTCAGCACGCTCAAACGAAGATGCACATCTAGAGAGAAGATGGTGCACCAGCAAAAGCGACACCGATCGAACCACCTTCAAGTCGACCCTCAAAACCAACCACAACTAACTCAGAAACGCGAAAAGGGAGGCCCTGGCAAACCGCATTGAGGCTAGCACCAAACAGACCAGGGAACTCTTCACCATTGTCAGAGTTCACCTGCCTATCTGCCACCAGAAACTCTGCGACGCTCTAGCAGAACACTTCCACAACAAGATGGCCACCATGTATAGAAACTTCGATCCCCAACCCACCGACCTCCTCAGCCTCCCGACCAACAAGAGGACCGCCAGCAACCACCCTCTTAACACATGGGAACAGCTCAGCACACCAAACACTATGGCCCTAATGAACTCCACCCACTTGGGAGCACCCTCCGAACCATGCCCCCACTGACTCTTCAACCTCGGAAGCGACAAAATCAGCCACCAGCTTACCACTATCCTCAACGACTCCATTGTCACAGTAACCTTTCCCGATGCCTGGAAACACTCAGAAGTCAGACCCCTCCTCAAGAAACCCTCGGCAGACCTCAGCAATCTCCAGACCTACCGCCCCAGCTCACTGCTCCCGTTTCCTGATAAAGTCCTGGAGAAAGCCATCAACCACCAACTCACGCAACACCTGGAGACGAACAATTTGCTAGACCCCTCCCAATCAGGATTCAGAGCCAACCACAGCATCGAGACAGCCCTGATTGCCGGGACAGACAACATCTGCACCTTACTTGACAGAGGAGAATCTGCCGCCCTGATCCTCCTATACCTCTCTGCAGCCTTCAACACCGTCTCCCACCACACACTCATCAAATGACTACACCAAATTGAAATCAGAGACGATGCTCTTAGATAGATGGCATCTTTCCTCACAGGCCACACCCAAAGAATCGGTCTCCTCCCCCTTCACCTCACAACCCAAATGCACCATCTGAGGCATCCCTCAAGGTTCATCCCTCAGTCCTACCCTCTTCAACATCCACATGACGCCGCTAGCAGACATAGCCAGAGCCCACAACATCAACATCATTTCCTACACCGACAACACCCAGCTCTTCCTCTCAGCAGACCCCACCAGCGCAAAATCCAACTTCCACAACTGTATGAAAAACGTCTCTTCTGGATGAAGGACAACTGCCTGAAGCTTAACACGGACAAAACCGAAGTGCTGATCTTTGTCAGCCACACCTCCCATGGAACGACACCTGGTGGCCATTGCAACTCAGACCGACCCCTACACCGAAAGACCACACACGGAACCTTGGCATCATCCTGGACAACAAACTCTCCATGAAACGACAGGTCAACACTATCTCCTCAGCCTGTTTCCACACTCTCCGCATGCTCTGCAGAATCTTTAAATGGCTCCCCATCAGCACCAGAAAAACAGTGATGTAGGCCCTCATCACCAGCGGTCTGGACGACGGCAACACACTCTATGCAGGCAGCACCAGTGAACTCATGAGAAGACTCCAGATGATACATAATGCAGCAGCCAGACTGATTCTCAACCTACTGGAAAGGATCCACATCACCCAGCACCTGAGAGACCTCCACTGGCTCCCCATGCAGAAGGGATGCCAGTTAAAGCTACTGGCAAACAAAGCCCTCCACGACCAGGGACCTGCATACATGAACCACCGCCTGAACTTCCATCAACCATCCAAAAACATCTGCTCCGCCCACCTCGCCAAGACCCCATGCATCCGCCGCCGCCGCCGCCACTCAGGAGGACGCTCCTTCTCCCACCTCGCTGCATAGTCCTGGAACGCCCTCGACCTCCGAACATCACTCACTGTGACAGACTTCAGGAAGACACTCAAAACCTGGATTTTCGACTGGATCCCGCAGCCTTGTACCTGGATACCCACACTGGTGATAAACAGAGCTATACAAGTACCTAATTGATTGATGGGAGAGTGGCATAGGAAAGCAGAATGAAAATGACAAGGTTATAAGAGAAATTGAGGGAAGATTTGGAACTGTGGCAGTCGCTAACTAAAGAACTACGATTACCGCAACATGAAAGCAAGTATTGAATGATGTAAGGTCCTCTAAATGAACAAGAGTATATATACTAAGCTGAGAAATCCCCAAATGTAACTAGGAGATTAAATGGTTGCCTTTGTTTTCTTTTTTACCATATTGAACCCTATGTGCGATGCAACTGTATACTGGCATTGTTCTTTTTTTCTTCTTGGGACTCGGTTATTACTGTTCAAAATTTCCGCATGGAGGTGTATATTGTGGAGATTCGGTTCAGGACCCTGCCTGGTTATTGAGACAGAAGGTCCTCCCAGACGGGTAGGTGAATTGGGTGGCAAAATTCTCAGACTCAAGAGCATACAGCACCACACCATACAGCCCCTATCAAGTATGTCCTACCCTTCTTCAGAACTCGTGGCAGAAGCAGCAGTGGTGGAAACACGCAGAAGGCCTCTGCTCCACTGCAGGCAGATATTCTGAGCCACCGGGATGAAGAGGCCTTTCGTGGTCCACCAGTCAATGCCTGCTCAACTCGCCTGCTCTGGAGATCAATGACCCTGTCAGGTGACTGGCCACCAGGAAGATTCTTTAAGGAATCGGGAAGGAAATATTGGAATTATAACCTGAACCTCCCCGATTCCATTCATGCCTTCAGCAGGGGTCACTGGATAACAAAGGGGATTGTGGCATAATTATTCAGGCAGGATCCTACCCGTCAACCTGTTTTCCTGCTTTCGCAGACCCAGATAGAAGGTATCAGTATAGTGAGGTGAGATGAAAAGATTGAATGCCCCTGCATGCATGGGAAAAGAGAATCAGATCATCCCATAATTTTTTTTATTTTTTTTTATTCCACCATCTAACTTCTACCTCTCTCCACTGACCTAACCCTAAAGGCAGGCAGGCTGGCAGCTCAGCAGCCTGAGCTGAACTGGTGACTATACACACAGACATGGTGTGTCACATCTGACAGAGTGCTCTCTGCCACACCTCTCAACACGAGGTGGGTGATGTCCACCCTCGAGGAGGGGGGGCTCACACACTTTCACCCACCAGCTGTCCCATCCTTTACTTACCTACTCACCTACCAGCAGTAGTCACTCTTTACAATCTGTGTGAAAAATAAAAAGTTACTTGTCAGATCATGTCATCAAAGCCATAAAGCCCCCACCCAGGCGCAACAACGTCAGATCGATTATCCTCCAAAAAGATTGTTACCAAAGGTAAGCAACATTTTCTTCCAATGGATACTTCTACCTGCAGATTCCTCACATGTTGAATAAATCCCAAGCAGTACTCTCCCGGGTGAGGAGTGGTGGATGATTAGATTAGGAAATCTAGCAGCACAGGCCTCGCAAAGGGTTCATCCTTGCACAACTCCGAATTCAGGCAATAATGCTTGGCAAAAGTGTGCAAGGGCGCCCATGTTGCTGTTTTGGAGATCTCCACAACAGGAATGCCTCTTGGTAGGTTAGAAGATGATGACTTGGCTCTGTTGGAGTGAGCTTCGATTCCCTCAGGTGGATCTTTTTAGCAAAAGCATAACAAATTTTGAGACTGAAGATGATCTATTGGAATAATGCCCACTTTTGGACTGCTTTCCCTTTCCTATAAGCGCAGTACCCAACAAAGAGCTGATCATCCACTCTAATATCTTTAGTGCGGTCAAGGTAAAAACTGACAGCTCATCTAGGATCCAAGCGATGCAGATGCTCCTTCTTCATGGGATGATGCAGGGGAAATAAAGCTGGGAAGGTGATGGACTGACCTAAATGGAAGGGAGTCACTGGAAGCAGACCTAGTTCGTGATATCAGCTTGTCAGGGAAAAAGAATGTGAATGGTGGTCAGGCACTATGGGCCTGCAACTCACTGACCCACCTCGCTGAGGTAATTGCCACCAAGAATACTGTTTTCATGGGTAATAACCATAACTGACAACTGAGAAGGGCTTCAAACAGAAACCCCATCAACAATGTTAAAAAAACGTTTATAACTGGGTCATAACAAAAGTAGTTGGCGAATACAGATTTTGAAAGCCGCTTTAGCAACTGAATCACCTTGGGGATTTGAACAACAAAGGGGGACCTAGTGACAGAGGAATGCTGCAACGCAGCTAAGTATCCTTTTACAGTGTCCACTGCACATCCTCTCTGAGCTAGAGAGAGTACAAACTGCAGGACCTGAGACAACCAGGATTGCAAAGGGTCCATGTTGTTGTATGCACACGGTGAAACAAAACTGTTCCCTGGACATTGGATGCATCATCATCTCCCCCCAACTGGGAGAAAGGGTCCACCCTGGATGGCCGCCAGAGGGAAGAAATAGGGAGATGTACAGAAGGTCTACTTAACATACCCTCCTTGGCCAATGTGAGGCAATGAGAACGACTTGGGTCAGGTCTTGGTAAATCCTCCTAAAAAATCATGGGTATGGAGAGAAACGTGTAGTGCAGCTGAAAATTCCCTCTCAACTGAAACACATCCCCCCCCAAGACTCCCCTCAACTGATACTGGAGGGCGCAGAACTGTTGTCACAGAGCATTTTTTGAAATTGTGAATAGGCCCACTTGTCAAATATGTCCAATACTACCTCCGGTAGAAGATGCTACTCGTGATTGGCAAGATAACACTGGCTCAAGCTCTCTGAGCTGACATTCAGAGACCCCACCAGGTGGATTGCTATTAGCCAGATCCTGTGACGATGTGACCAAGACCAGAATCTCAGTGCTTCCTGGCACAGGAGATAAGATTATTTTCCCCCATGCTTGTTCACGCAGCACACTGCAGTTGTGTTGAGTGCCAAAACAGTGGTAGCAGCCAACGCCCTAGTGGAACAGCCCTCAGTCCTTCCGGAGGTTGCTTTTTGACCAATGCATAGCAGAATTAAGATTCTCTCAATCTTGACAATGTCGTTTTCTGCACTTTCTTGCATTTCTTTGCCACAGAGAGTCCCACAAAAGCTGATCATCCACCCAATGACCTTTGGTACGATGAAGAAGCTCAAGATTCTGTTGGGGTCCAGGATATGGAGTCTGTCCTCCTCTTAAAGGTGTGAGGGAGAGCAAAGATTGGTGGAAATGTGATGGATTTCCCAGAGTGAATAGGAGGCACAACCCTGGGTAAAAAGGCCCCGGTGGTCTCCAACGCCACTTTATCTGGAGAAAAAGGTGACGTAAGGCACCTGCAGCAAGAGAGCTTGGAGTTTACTCATCTGATGAGCAGAAGTCCTCAGGGTTAGGAGACGTAAAGGATAGCAATGCATTTGTTCAAAAAGGGTGCACTTGAGGAAAGTGATGACCAAATAGAGATACCACTGTGGCTTTTGGAAGGGTTTGGGAGAAACATATCTGAAAACCTTTTAGAAACCTCAATAGGTCATTTAAACAAGGACTGTTGATTTGGCAAACGCAAAAGGCTGAAAGCGCTAATAAATAAACTTTGATGGTTCCCACCTGGAAGTCTTTGGTTAGCCTGGGATAAAACAAACAAGACATCCAACAGTTTGGCCTGTGACAGGTCTGTATTGCTGGTGGAGCACCAGATATAAACAGACTTCTTAGAAGGACACCTGGCAGCAAGGTATACATACACAATTTCGAGACGAAGATCAAACACAGTCAACTGCCACCAGTCAGTCTCCACATATGATGATGCATACTGTGCAGGCCAGGGTGTAGGACTCTGCCCTGCTGCTGTGACAGGAGATCTTCCTGAAGCGGTAGCCTGCAAAGAGAACAGATGCTCATGGACAGATGTTCCAGATACCACACTCTTCTGGAGCAACTAGGATAGCTTTCCTGATTTTCTTCAGAATTCGAGCAGGAGAAGCAGCCACATAAGGCACACAGAAGTCTCGAGCTCCACTCGATTCGGAATGCACCTCAGAGAGAAAGCCTTTTTGGAAACTCCAACACGCAAAAGTTTTCACACTGCACATTCTCGATGGGAGTTAAAAGATTTAGTCAGGGTTCTTCCCAAAGCTGGAAGACTCCATGTGCCACCCGAGGTGTTATGGGCACTCCTGCTCCACCAGGCACACCAGCTGAGTTTGCCCACCCTGCAATTCAATGGTTCCAACCAGGTGATGCATGGCCAGGGAAATGCCCAGACACTCTAGCCAAGTCCAGAGGCAGGGAGTCTCCTGGCACAGGACCCAGAACCCCACCCCACCCAGGTTCCACATGGTGGTGGTGTTGTCCATTAGAACCTCAAACAGTCTCCCCTTGATGGGCAGTAGGAAGGCTTTCAGTGTCAGGTGAATAGCCCAAAACTCCAACAGTTTGATGTGGAGTCGGGTTCCGGCAGAATCCTCTGGCCCCCACCTCACCCAGAGGACTAACCCAGCCCAGGAGCGGCACATCAGTCACCACTGCCAGCTGTTGGTATGGCGGTTGGGGGTGGGGAGTCTGCCACTAGAGCAGTCACCACTGCATGTCTTTTGCAGTATCGTCCAACACCTGAATGAAGTCCAACAGGTTGCCTTGGTGCTGGGCCCACTGAGACTTTAGGTTTCACTGTGTAGCTTGCATATGCCACCTGGCATAGTCGACAAGCAGGATATAGGAGGCAGAGAGGCCAAAAAGTCTCAGGGCCACTCTCACTGAGATCTAGGACTGAGGCTGAAACATTGGGATCATATCCTGAATGCCCTGGATTTGTCGTGATGGAGGGAAGGCCCAGAACAGCACCTATCTGGGTGTGAACTAGAACGGACTGTGGCGAGCCTGCCTTCAACAGCCAGTCATCGAATTGGGAAAACGGGAATCCTCAACCCTCGAAGATGTGCTGAGCGACCACCTCCACCACTTTCATGAACACCTGAGGGGCACTGGTGAGGACGAAGGGAGCACAGCGAATGGAAAATGCTCAATGCCTACCTAAAACCACAATTAGTGCCTGTGGGAACATGAAAGTGTCTGTCCTGCAGGTCCAAATCCACCATCTGCTTGCCTGGATCTTTGGAAGGAGGAAGTAGCAGGAGTAATAGCCAGTCCCTACTTCCAGGGATGAAACCCTTTCTATGGCCTGCATCTCTCAATCAAAGACAGACAAATGCTCCTCTGAAAGACATTCCAAAATGGGAGGGAGAGGCATCAGGTCAAAAGGAATGGTAAGCAACAGCCTTGTCGGACAATCTGAACGACCCTCCTGTTAGATGTTATACTTTGTCACCTTTGTAGGAAATATATGATCCTGCCTGCTAGAGAGTGGTCGTGTGCCACTAGGACAAACTAAAGCAGCTTGAAAACAGATGCCATAGAGGCAGGAGACTAGGAAGTTTACTGCCCCTGGTGGCCTGGGTGGTGTCTACCTTGATCCCCACCACTGAAAGGGCTGGGGTGTCTGTTATGGCAGTGGCGGGGCTTGACGGTGCCGGTACGCCAACCTTCTGGAGTAGCCTCAAAAGGGGCAAAATTGCTGAGGGTACAGTTTTGTTGCAGGGATTCTGCTCATACACAGAACTATGCGCAGGATTATGGGACCTCGGTGTATAGGGGCTAAGCCTTCCTACCGCCTTAGTACCCACGAGCCCAGGACCGACTAGCTATAGTGACTCACTCGCTCTCCTACTCACAAACGGAGGAATCGCGGTAACAAGACACACCTTTTCGCTCACACACTCGTACTTGTCCACAAAAAGATCTGATAGAGACACGAAGATAGTTTAAAATATTTATTTTAACTAACGTGCTCTAAAATGCAGTATAAGTGCCACAACCAGCAGCAAAATGCATAATATCAATACAGTTAGCATTGCAGCAAGGCCATATATCATAAAGGGAGATGTCATTTTATAAAGACAGTTGAGAAAGGACTATAAGGCCTAACCACCCTCCCCCCTTGGTAAGCATAAGTATTATTATACAATAGAAGATCTCTGGGCTTTGTCAGCAGACCCCATACCTCAGGCCATAGATCGTATTTCCACATCACAGGTGCGGGTTGCTCTTCTCCCTGGAAAGGTCCCTCTCCTCTCCTCTGTGTGTTACCTAAACATGCATCCCCATAATATCAAAGTACGATTCTCCAGCAAAAACAGCTGCATTGGAAAGCTTTGTCTAAGTGCTAGGGTTTGACCAGAACAGAATAACAAGAGGCAGTGTTTATCGACCTTGCTCACAATGTTCAGACTAAACTCCAGAAACAGGCAGAGAACAAGCACAGCAAAGAGTTCTCATGTGAAAGGAATAAGCAGAGTCTTGCAAAAATAAAGAAATGTAGTGTTGTGCGCAAAAGCAGCATCATGGCTACCAGGCTCATGCTAACTTAAAGATGTTGAAAATGTCTCCAAGTGACACCCTCCCCTTGGCCAGGTTGTAGTGCATAGACAAACAGTTTTCAAAGATAAGCAGAGCCAATTCGCATTATGTTTCATTCAAATAGAGTTAATTTAAATAACGGACAAATTTAAAAACTGAAAAAAGGAAATATGTATATATATATATATATACATACATATATATATATATATATATATATGTGTGTGTGTGTGTGTGTGTGTGTGTGTAGTTAGTCGGAAAAATCCAAAAGATTACGGGAACCGTGGAACGCAAGGTGCTCCAAAAGGGCATCATTGTCATTAAGAAAAAAGAGAGATGCCATCCAATTCAGCAGAGCGAATGAACATTCATATTCCTCGTAATCCAGTGCATCCAGCAGCAGAACAGGGCAACTTGCGTGATATTCGATGAAACTCTCCTGCAAGAGGCGCTGTGCAGCCTCGCAGGTATTCCAACACGCCAATACTCCAAGTGCAGCCGCACGCATCATACGGGCGTCACCAGAACAGTCCTGGTCATGGGCCAGCAAGGGACCCACCAACAGATCATAAACCGGGTCAGCGCCTGATGTTGTGGAGAGGCAGATATCCAAGGCCCAATAGAAAGGGCACCGTCGCCAGTGGAACACAGGTTGCACGCAAGTGAAGTAAGCGAAGCGAAAGGTAAGCCCATAGCTCACACTGAGCGTTGCCAGCGGCAAGCATCCAAAAAGTTGCTGCATTCGTTCACAGTATAGTCGCCATGGGCCTGGTCTTTATAGAACCACATGATCGGCATCCATTGCGTAACAGTAGGAGAACTTCCAGCACTTCACACGCCAGCAAGAGAATACGTGGAAAACCGCCGAAGGCGCTGGAAAAAAATAGAATGTATAAAAGGCCGGTATTACCCCAAAAATCATCTGAAAAGATGAAACAAGGCCGGGGACCACAAGTTTAAAAAAATGAGCAAGGCCTTCAGTATCAGACGCATTAAAGATTTGATGAATCAGCTCCCCAAAATGTAGTGGGAGATTCGTATTCAGCAGTGACTGAATCTCACTAGATGTTCTAGCCACCTGCAATTCGAAGGTCTCTCAAGCAGAAGTGAGAGCGACTTCTTGTTGAAACAATAGCGCTTTGAGTCTGCTTAAGTTATTGAAGTCTGTTTTCAAAGTGGGAATGGAAGGCCACAGAGAGCTATCTACAATCTCATGCGGGGAAGGAAAAAGAACATTGCTGCAACAAGTTACTCTTTCGGAAACTGTTACTATATACGGAATCCCTGCCCGTAACCCGCAGCAGTTGTGGTTATTTAGGATAAGATAACTACTGTTAGAAAGCAATGTGAGCATGGGAATTATTGAGGGAACTGGTGTTCCTTTTAGATAACAGGGCAAATTGGGCGCTGATACGTTGCAAGCGCAGTGAAGCTGTACTTGTGTACAAACTAATGCATGTCCCATTGTGGAATCACAATCCTCCCGTCAGGAAAACCTCCTTATCCTCACGAAGACAGTGAAACTTAAATGGTAAAGCCCACATTTTGTGCCGAAAAGTACTACACAGGGGTTCATATCTTTCAAAAGGATGTTTCATACATGCAGTAAATTGAAAGAGGGAAATGGGCAAAGAAATAACTCCATGTATTAACCATACAGAGGAATCGGTCTCCGCTATTGAGGATGGCAGTTGTTCTAACTTTTCAATATGTAACAAGGTGTATGTTGAATCCTTCATTGACATAAGCTTTTGTTTATCGGTCAAATTAAAAGGCAAAAACAGGGCAGTTGTGTTCAAATGATCCCAAGGCACCTTCCCATTTTTCAATATTTGTAAAGTCCAGCCAAATTGCATTACAGAGCGCAACTGATTTTGACCATGATACAAAACAGACACATCATTCTGCACAATGTCAATAACAGATGAAACACTGTTGTCCAAAGTGTAAATACGAGAAGACAAAGTATTAATGCTGTTGTCTACCACATCCAATACTTTACGCAAGTTGTCTTGATCTAATTGTCTCAATCTGAAAGCAGCCTCCATTTGGGACAGCTTCCAGATTTCATTATAAGCTGCATATGCAAAACGCTTTGGACGAGGAGACCTGGGACCTAAAAGGAAATCAGCCAGATCATTGTCTCCATTTAAACGGGAGAGATGTTGTTTCACTGATGATAACGATGAGTGTCCCAACCACTGTTGACACAATTTACTCACAGAATATGTAGTAACTGTATGTGTTTGTGGAAAGCGAAGGTCAGGTCCACTTAGCATAAACCCCCCTGTTAAATTTGGAAAACGCACCTAGCAAGCATTAGTACTAAGGGCCCATATTAACCAACCCAAGGGAGCAATAGTGGATAAATTGAGGGTACCGTTGAGGACCAAACCCTGTAAGTCCTCTATAGAATAATTTGTATACTGCCGCCAGTCATCATAAGCTGCTAATGACGGAAATGAGGGAAAATCTAAATTCTTAGCAGTTGCTAAAACAAAACATGTAGTTTGTTGCACTGTCTGATTCAAGAATAACAGCTGTGATGGTATCAAACACACACGATGCAATGATTCAGTTCCCTGCACCTGCCAATTATTGGTACACCATATTGATTTCAAATCAATCGTGTCTTTCCAATAATCATAAACTTTTAAGGCTAAATCGGTTATGAAAGTCGAAAAATATACCAATTTAGTATGGGTCAGCATGAATTTCGTGTGTGTTTGTGCACTCAATTTATAATAATAAGATCTCGGGTCAGATAGATTGTAGCCAGAAAAGTAGACAAACTTATTTTTCTGTGGTTGCGAACTATCTTGAAATGGGGCCAGACAATGTTCCCATTGCGTATAATTAACTTGATTACCGACTGTGCTTGATTTATGTAAAAAATAATGGCCATAATGTTGGAAAAAGAATAAATCAGCATAATTGGCAAAATGAAAATACAAATCTTCAGTTTCAGTGTAATATTTTAAATCCGAAAATAACGAATGTACAGCATTAACATCCCAATCGTCGGAATGCAGCCCAGGTGTGATGACGTCATCTAATGAGACCCAAAATACACATGACATTCGAATCGTTTCCGTCGGGCCGTAGATTTTGTATTGAACTTTATCCCGAACAATGCCATCTACCACTGGTACAGCAGAAATGTTAACATGGGATTGATCCCTTTTCATTATATGCGATGAGGTGAGAGGGGCTAAAACACCATCAACCAAATGTACATCAGAGCGATCAGGCAAATAATGACCATTAATCAAAAGGAAACAAATTGTCACAAATCCAATCCACATGAAGAGGAATATCATTGTAAGAACCATCCAAATGTAGGTCCAAAGAGGAACCAGGTAAGTTCTGCGAAACCAGGAAAAGAAAATGAAAAATCAACTGGGGTGTTCCTCCGCAGTAGAATGCGATGAAGAGGACGATGAAGTTGAAGAAAAGTTGTCTCTGTCCATGTAATAACCAACAGTCCCAAGTCGATACAAAGGTGGTCGGTCAGCATTAGAAGATGATTGGAGCGAACGTGTGTGAATGTCCACAGTAAGCTCCATAGGTGGCGAGACTTGATTTCGAGGTGTAGTCGTTGAAACTGATGACAAAACTGGCAGCACATCAACTGAGGTTTCCACTTCACGCTCCTGGTGTACGGTAGTCTCACAGGAAGACCTCACAGGAAGCGGAACCTCTAGCCGCGGGACGGTGTTGGGCATACTATTCAGTATCGGCCAAATGGTGCAACTTGACATGTTCAATGGAAATGTAGTGATTTTCCTTGCGTCCGGGCAGTGGAGGCAAAATCACAGTTCGGGTGCCCTTTAATCCAAGAACAGGGACTTGTGCATGGTAGGAGGGATCAAATTCTTTTTTGTTCTCTATCTTCTCCCGGACCAGATCTCCAACTTTAGGAAGCCACCCTGTGACTGGGATCTTCGGACGAGTGAAACTCAGCTTTAACAAGAGTGTCACGATTCTTTTGTAGATCCTGTAACATAGCACAATGGTTATATACGTCAAATGTTGCGGCAGCTGCCACAACGTCTAGACCATCAAGGTCTGGCACAAACATTTTGATGCCAAAGAGCATTTCGTATGGGGTCCGCCCACCCAGAGATCTTCTCGGGAGATTATTAAGTACATGTTGAACCCCATATAAATGAGTCAGCCAACCCCTGCCAGTACCTAAGACTATCTGTCAAAGATTGCTTTAAGTCACGGTTCATTCGCTCCACTATAGAATTGCCCTCAGGCCTGTATGGAGACGAAAATTGCAATAGCACCCCCAGCAACCTCATTGCATCCTTGTAAGCCTTGGAGGCGAACGCCGGACCCTGGTCTGAATCAATCAATCAGTCAATCAGGGGAATTGTAAGCGCGCTACTCACCTGTGAGGGTCTCAAGGCGCTGGGGCTAGAGGGGGGGGTTAACAGCTCTGTTCAGTCTAAGAGCCAGGTCTTGAGCGTCTTCCTGAAGGTGTTCAGGGAGGGGGCGCGTCTGATGTTGAGCGGGAGCTCGTTCCAGGTCTTGGCCGCGATGTAGGAGAAGGTTCTTCCACCTGTTCTGGCTCTGCGGATGCGCGGGATTTCGGCGAGGGCGAGGTCGGCGGATCTGAGGTTTCTCTTGGGTACGTGGAGGGAGATTCTCTCGTTGAGGTATTGGGGTCCGGTGTTGTGGATGCATTTGTAGCCGTGGGTGAGTATCTTGAAAGTGACTCTCTTCTCAACGGGGAGCCAGTGGAGGTTCCGTAGGTGTTGGGTGGTGTGCTCGTGTCGAGGAATGTCGAGGATGAGTCTGGCTGCGGTGTTCTGAATGGTTCGGAGCTTGCGGATAAGAGGCTTGTTGATCCCGGCGTAGAGGCCGTTACCGTAGTCCAGTCTGCTGGTGACGAGCGCGTGGGTGATGGCCTTCCTTGATTCGTGGGGGATCCACTTGAAGGTCTTTTGGAGGATTCGGAGGGTGTTGAAACAGCTGGAGGCGACGGCTTTGACTTGTCGGGTCATGGAAAGGGAGGAGTCGAGTACAATGCAGAGGTTTCGGGCGGTTCGTTGGTGTGGGGGGGCTGCCGAGGGCGGTAGGCCACCAGGTGTTGTCACATGCCAAGGACAAGGGTCCGAGGACGAGGACTTCTGTCTTCTCCGAGTTGAGCTTCAGGCAGTTTCTGCTCATCCAGGATGAGACGTCCTTCATTCCTTCTTGGAAGTTGAGTCTGGTGGTGATTGGATCTTTGGTGAGGGAGAGGATGAGCTGGGTGTCGTCGGCGTAGGATACTATGCTGAGTCTGTGCTTTCTGACGATGGCGGCGAGGTGGGCCATGTAGATGTTGAAGAGCATGGGGCTGAGCGATGATCCTTGGGGCACTCCGCAGTTGATTTCCGTGGGTTCTGAGAGGAAGGGTGGTAGTCTGACTCTTTGGGTTCTGCCGGTGAGGAACGAGCGGATCCAGTCGAGGGCGGTTCCTTGTATGCAGGTGTCGTGGAGTCTGGCGGTGAGTGTGCGGTGGGAGACGGTGTCGAATGCTGCAGAGAGGTCGAGTAGGATCAGGGCTGGATCAGGGCTGCGGTGTGTCCTTGGTCAAGGATGGTGCGGATGTCGTCTGTGGATGCGAGCAGGGCGGTTTCGGTGCTGTGGTTGCTGCGGAATCCGGATTGGGAGGGGCCCAGGATGGAGTTTTCTTCGATGAGTTTGGTTAGTTGTGTATTGACGGTCTTCTCTGTGACTTTGGCCGCGAAGGGGAGGAGGGAGATGGGTCGGTAGTTCTTGAGGTCGGCGGGGTCTGCTGAGGGCTTCTTGAGCAGGGGTCTGACTTCTGCGCATTTCCAGTCGTTGGGAAAGGTGCTGGTCTTGAAGGGGGTGTTGATGGTGTGTCATAGTTCGGAAGCGGTGGCGGCTCTGTGGAAAATGTGCGGGGGGCAGGAGTCCGTGGGGGCCCCTGAGTGGATGCTTTTCATGGTCGAGGAGGTGTCTTCGGTGGTGACTGGGGTCCAGGAGGAGATGGTGGGCTGGCTGGCGTTGCTGGAGCAGGAAGTGGATTCGGATTCGGGTATCTGGTCATTGAAGTTGTCGTAGAGTGCCTTGATTTTCAAGATGGAAGGTACCACAAGCAAATGTCCCGATAAAGACACACAAATCTCTAACGACATTTCGAGCGTCAGCACTACGTTGCGGCCAAACCAAAAGGAATCTAGTGCACGAATCCACTGCAACCAGAATATGCTTACAGGCAGTGTCGGACGTCAAAGGATTGCAGTGATCAAGATAAATACATCCATACGGTTGATTTGAGATGTATAGCTGCGTGTGAGGTGGACGTGCAACCAAGGATGGTTTAATCTGTTGACAAATGTCACAAGAAAGTACATAATTACGTGTCTTTCTATACAGACCAAGCCACCAATAACGCTGCAGCAAAAGAGACACTGTCGCTGAAACTCCAGCATGTGCAGATGCCATGCCTTCGTGAGCGGCAACGATTAAAGGAAGCCTGCGGTCCTCGTTGGGAATCAGCCGATCCCCAACTAATGGAATGGAAGCAAAGGGAACCTGTTCCGGTGATAAAGAAAACTTAGAAGGGAAACCTTGCGGGAACGCTGTCCCATCCCTTGTAGCAGCTATAGCCGCCAGAATTTCATTATCAATTTTAGTCATGGACCTTGTAACTGCTGCTACTGAACACGTGGCAACTGCAGATTTGGCTGCATCATCAGCCAAAGAATTACCAACAGCATGTGCTCCCACACGCTGATGGCCAAGAGTATGTATAACATGTGTGAGCGGCAAGCTTTCTTTAAGAGCTGCCACTCGAACCCAAAGCGTTTTATGCTTGATTGTGCTACCTTTAGAGTCCCGATAATCGTTTTGAGACCAAAAGAATAGATTGTCATTAATGGACGGTACACAATAGAAAAAAAAAAAATCGCACACTGTAAGTGTAGGTACATCGGGATCAGCGAATTCGAGAGCCAATACTAAAGCCCGCAGCTCAGCCAACTGAGCCGTGCAGTCACCAAGAGACTGTATGTGAACCAAGGAAGACTTAAACTCACCGGCAACCATAGAGCCCGCCACAATAGCACAGGCGGCCGAGTAAGCATGTTTGGAACCAACGGCCGGCTGCGCCGATCCGTCGGTATAAACTATACATTTGTATTGGTCAAGAGGAAGCAAATACTGTGGCGCAGGATGAACTTGTTCATACTGTAAAGACTCCTGCGTCTGCAAGGATGGGTCAAAGATAAAAGTGACATCCGCCTATGTCAAAGAACTCGCCCACTGAATCCAACGTCGGTGTAAGGCTTTAGAATTTGGTACGCTCGCCTTTGTCACCGCCTCAAGAGTAGGCACAGGCGATACCATAAGAATGCGTTTCCCCTGAGCCAAAGAGAGCTCCTTCAGGATCGCCATCTGCACTGCTGTAAGAATTTTCTCAATGGGGGAAAACCCAAGTAGGCTATGTGAGACTTAGCAAAGTTACATTTGTACCCTAAGTCTGCAAAAGACAAAACGATGCAGTCAACACGCACCAGATACGGAATCAATTCGTCATCAGTCAAATGTCGTCGACTTAAGAGAGAGCATCAGGATCAATGTCATATAAAAGTGACACGACACGCGCAACAAACGCACCAGGGCTATTCTTATAGCCCATGGGCAATCTTGTAAATCTTTCTGAATGCCGACCACAGTAAATGCGGTCCAGTCACGGCTCTCAGGAGCCAAATTGTGACTGTAAAATCCATTGGAAATATCTAAAGTGGTTTTATACTTTTTACGGACAATGTTATTTATTAACGCAGAGCTGTGTGTGTTCTGAATGGCAAACGTACGAACATGACTGTTCAAATTACTATAACCCAAAACTATGCGATGTGAACCATCGGGTTTCGATATAGGAAAAAGAGGATTATTCACTGACAAAACACAGGGTTCGATTACGCCCTGATATTCCAACTGGGCTAAAATGTCACTAACGGATGCTTTCGCCTCCCGTTTGATCGGATATTGTGCCTGAGGCTGTGACATTGATCGCAAAGGAATCTCATGTGCCCACCTGATTGCGATACACAGTCGGCGCTAGGGCTAAAGCCCATTCCGATGCATAAGCCTGTTTAGCCTCCTTAGAGACGTAACACGAAAAACTCCGAAGTATCACGTCCTCACCTCGAGAAGAAGCCAAAACAAATGGAGGAGGCCAATCCGCCTCCGCCAACAAAATGTCGTATGTTGAGGTAAGGTTATCCCAAAAAATACCCTTAATTGTACGTGGTATATCACCTTCAATTTGGAGGACTATTTCATAAAGTCTATCTGGGGGTGCAACTCTTGTATCAGCTATTTCCACTGTAATGAATGTGTCAGTTGCTCCAGACAAGGACGGAGTGCCTCCTGTACTATGGTAACTTCCGCCGCGCTGTCGAGGAGTGTCACACTCCATCTCCAATCGAGGAGCAGGGTTCTCACCGTCTGAGGCATACTTCGCTGTCAAAGCGGCAACTTTCTTCTTTTGAAACGGGGCACGAAATGGTACTTGTCCCACAGGTTTGGCCTTAACGTCAAACTGGTGTGGCGGATCACGTCGTTGTTGCGTGGTCTGCCTTGTCTACGATCCGGACGCTCCCCTCCACCGGACTGTTGATCCGACGAGTCCTGCAAGGAACGAGGAGAGCGAGGATCAGGAACCTGAAACCTCTCTGGTGTCTTAATCTTAAGAGCGGTCACGCAAATCGTACCTACGCTCGGAAGCATCAGGTGTCGGTGAACCTGCACGCGAATCTTGCTTCTGTTGTTGTTTATTCTTGTTCCAATTCTTTTTAGGAAATAATGGACGCCCCTCCTAGTCAGGCGGGGGTTTAGTCAATGGCTGAGTAAAAGGTTTATTCCCCAAATTATTACGTCCTAATGCTTTATACACCTTAGCGATAATCTTAGGCAGTTTGCGCTGTTTATCAACGTCTGCTACTGCCTCAAGGCGCTAACTCACCTGCAAACTAACTGCTTTCCCTTTTATATTGGCTAGTATCAAATCAGAGACTATGGGGAATAACCCAACCAGTCTCATCCCCAGCTCCAGGGCGGCCTCCACCCCGTGCTTCTCCTGAACTTTCTTAAGAACTGTCGGAAGCACTGTCATGGAGGGGGTGCCAAAGCATAGAGAATACAGCGCCGCAAACACCTTCCCCCAAGTGGTGCAGTTAGCTAAATTGGGAATAAGACCTTTTGGTAAACTCATTGTAAGTATCTGTGTTTATCCAAAGAAGAAGTATTAGGAAATACAGCTTCGAGTTGCTCAAATCGTTCGGCTAACCAGAACGATAAATCATCCCTATTTTGAGGACGCTTTCCCATCACCGAATTAATTACCATGCCTCCATGTCCTGGTTGCTGAGGAGGTGCTCCAGCCAGAGCCACTTGGATCATTCGTGACCTATATTGTATCACGCTTCTGTGAATATGAACTAAAGATGCTCTGCGTGTGTAACACCACGATAATTTGGGTGTGGTGTAATCCAGCCAAAACGGGCCATGTGCCCCGTCGACCGATAGAGGGCCTAAATGGACCACTGTAACAGGGTGAGGTAGGGCGCCATTAAACCAGATGGTGTGCTGCCAAGCTGACAACGGAACTTCAAGTGCCGGATAAGGTCTATAATCCCGGGGGACGGCGGCATGTTCATACTCTTATCATTCCCATCCACCGCCGGAAACTTAACCCAAGAGTAAAAAATCTTGAAGCGAAAAGCAGCATTTAGAGTCATGCCCCGAACCAAAATGGAAGACCAGGCTTCCTCTGACCCACGAAGTATGGATGCAGGATCTGGCAGCTGCATCTTCTCAAAAACAAGTGATCTACACACTGCATGGTCAAGAAGATATACTTAATCGGACATGTAATCTCTTTTTATCCCTTTTATTGTGCTGATGAGATACTCTGGTCATAGAATGAACTAAGCCAAGCACCGGATTAGCGTTACGTGTAAGAGACATTCTCATGGAGTTAGAGTTGGTTCACTTATTTAGCACCGGAATGAGGCACAGATGTATATCATTCATACCACCCTAAATGTAGGACCGAGTCCGTAAAGTATAAATAAGTGCAATATAAAATTAATATACGTCTTGTATAGTTGTAACTGCTTCCAATGTATAATTTTGTATGCTTGCCACTGTACTAAGAGGACTATGTCTTGAGCTTCATCTGTTTTAAAAGGAAGGTATCCTGGACACTATTTAGTCATGGTGTATTTACGAAAAGACCCCTCCCCCCAGTACTACCCTCAAAATGTCTTATATTTGTTCTCTTTTCTCTTATACCGTTCTCTTACTGAAACACTTTTGGGTGTGACAAGAGATAAAAATTAGATAAACCCAACCCACACGTAGTAAATGATCATCCATTAGACTGTTGAAGTTGAAGGTGAGAGGGATCAGCAGCTTCCTTGTTATTACAAGCTCTTTTCATGTCTATACGTATATTGACTGATGCCATTCTACCTCTTTTATAGGCAGGTTCTGATTAGTGGTCATCAGTTAACTCCTAAATGATGATGCTATAACTGTACTTACTATGTCTAGGAAAACAAAAAATATAATCACATCCAGGGGCGCAGCTTGGGCAGTAAGATTGGCGGGCGGGGCTGGTGGTTCCTGTAAAGGGGGTAAAAGTTTGAAGGATGGTACATTCATAAACAAAAGCTAATGACCCCCACACCATGGGATTTTTTTCCATGGTGTGGGGGTAATTTAACATTTTTACTGTCCCTTACCACAAGGTTTTTCACAGTGTTAAGGAAGGGTGAAAACTGTCCATTTGACTGTCCACTATAAATCGGGGGAGGGGCAGTAGAATGGCCAAGCCTTCGGCGGCCCTTACTCCATTGGGCCATCGGAGGAGTAGGTTAGTGATGAAGACGAAGTTCTCTTCGTAGCAGACATACTTAAGCTCCACTTGACTGTAAATCAAGCAGCTGGACCTTTAGTTTGGGGGTGAGGTTACTCAGTTACCGTTGCAACAAATTAACTTCTCCACCAAACTCTAAATAAGCCCTTTACTCTTTTACGCCTCAATCCACCACAGCAGTACACTTCAAAAGCTCTCAGGACCTCAACAGAGGCACTTAGAGACTCACAAGATACAGTTGAGGGCCAGCTGCCACTGGTCAACTGGCTATTTTTGGGAAAAGGCCTCTTGCAGCCTGTTGCCTCAAGGAGGTAAGTCAACCTTGGATTCCACTTCTTAGTCCTGGATACAAGAGGCAGCAGGCTTAGTCCTCTCAGATCACAGACAGCAGGTCCAGTCCTCTTATGATCGTCCGCAGGTCCAGAGAATGCTCTGAAGTGGGTGCCCTTTATGCCTGGCACTGGCTAGTGAGTGGTAATGACTCCTGGGCACACCATAACCAATGGGGTAAACGTTTCTAGAAGTAACCCTGTCCAATTTTTGCAGCAGTTCCTGTTTGCCATACTGCCAACAGGCCCAAAATGCCATGTGTCAGTGTATTTTCAAGATGGCGAAAGTCTTCAGACACACTAAACTTGGGCTCTGAGGTTGCAGTGTGTGTGAGGAGTGTGCCATGGTTTTCCTAGCATCCCCCTCACATCTAATACTAAAATACAGTTTGGAGCAGGTCTGGTACCCAAACGAACAAGTTACTTACCTTCGGTAACGATATATCTGTAAGAGACATAGATCAGTTATAGATTCCTTACCTTTAGAATTACCCCCAGGCATTCGACTGGATCCGGAGAATTTTTTTGTCAGCAGTACCCCTGCGCGTCAAAAGGTGGCGTCAGTCGGCTCCGCGGTCGGCGTCGTGGTCGCCGGGATGACGTCGCAGTAGCTACTTAGACGCTGGCCTCGCGCGCTGGCGTCAGTTCTTGTACATGACATTCCACGCCAGAAGCGCAGAGCCATGCAAGATACTGACAACTGGTGCACAAAACTAGGGTCCTGAAAGGGATTCCCTGACCCTAGAAGTCAGTTCGCAGAACGGGGAGGATGGGTGGGGCGGTAAGGAATCTATAACTAATCTATGTCTCTTACAGATATATCGTTACCGAAGGTAAGTAACTTGTTCATCTGAAAGAGACAATCAGTTATAGATTCCTTACCTTTAGAATATATACCCCAGCAATACCAACCCCGGAGGTGGGTCAGCGAACCAGGTTCACACCAGAAAGTCCTGGAGAACGGAACGGCCAAAGAAGTCGTCTCTCCGGACTTGGCTGTTTTGTGAACGTGTGCAGAGATGCCCACGTAGCTGCCTGACAGATGTCATTGAGGGGGACTCCATGTCCCAAAGCAGTGGTAGCTGCCGTCGCCCTGGTAGAATGGGCGCGCAATCCCACTGGAGGTTCCTTCTTTGCCAAAGAGTAGCAAACTTTAATGCACAAAACGACCCACCTAGAGATGATCCGTTTGTGCATGGCCCGACCTTTTTTGGCACCCATGTAGCCAACAAAGAGCTGGTCATCCACCCGGAATTGCTTGGTGCGATCCAAATAAAAGGAAATCGCACATTTTGGATTCAGACGGTGGAGCCTCTCTTCCTCCTTAGAAGGTTGCGGAGGCGGAAAGAAGGTGGGTAAAGTGATGGTTTGACCAATGTGGAAAGAAGGAACCACTTTAGGAAGAAAAGCGGGTCGAGTTCGAAGGACAACCTTGATTGGATGAACCAACAGAAACGGAGGTTTCGAAGAAAGAGCCTGGAGCTCACTCACTCTGCGAGCAGAAGTGATAGCAACTAGAAAGGCAGTCTTTAAAGTGAGAAGTCTGAGAGGACAGTTATGTAGCGGCTCAAAGGGAGCGCACATAAGAAAAGTAAGAACCAAGTACAAGTCCCACTGAGGCATTACGAAGGGAACAGGAGGAAAAAGATGAGTAATGCCCTTAAGAAAGCGATTTACAACAGGGGACTTGAAAAGAGAAGGCTGATCAGGAAGCCTAAGAAAAGCTGAAATGGCTGAGAGATAGCCCTTAAGAGTGCCCAGAGCAGAGCCCTGCTGGGCCAAAGAAAGGAGGAACAAGAGAACCTCAGAAAGAGGGGCAGAAAGGGGATCCACAGCCTTTGCTGCGCACCATGCCACAAATTTGTTCCATCTGCAGGCGTATACCGTCTTAGTGGAGGGACGCCTGGCTGCCAAGATAAAATCACAGACTTCGGGAGGAAGGTCGAAGGCTGTCAACTGTCGTCGCTCAATCTCCACGCAAGGAGGTGGAGGCTGGACAGGTTCGGGTGGAGTACCGTCCCCTGCTGCTGCGACAGAAGATCCTCCCGAAGAGGCAGTCTGATCAGAGGATCGATGGCCATGTGTAACAGCTCGGGATACCAGACTCTTCGTGCCCAATCCGGAGCCACTAGAATGACTTTGGCCCGGTCGCGCTTGATGTTCTTCAGCACTCTGGGCAGAAGTGGTATAGGCGGAAAGGCGTATACATGACCGCAACTCCACTCGTGACGAAAAGCGTCGCCTAGCGAGTGCCGCCTTGGAAATTCCAACGTGCAGAATTGCTGACATTGGGCGTTCTCTTCGGTGGCGAATAGATCTAACCAAGGCTCTCCCCACTGCCGAAAGAGACCTTGCACCACCTCGGAGTGAAGACGCCATTCGTGATCTATCATGCACTTGCGGCTGAGTTCGTCCGCCCTGGTGTTCAGTGAACCTGCCAGGTGTTGAACCACCAGGGATATGCCCTGATGTTCCAGCCATGTCCAGAGACGGAGAGCCTCTTGACATAGGGTCCACGACCCCACCTCGCTTGTTGCAGTACCACATGGCAGTGGTGTTGTCCGTGAACACCTGCACTACTCTTCCCCGGACAGAAGGAAGGAATGCTTTCAGCGCAAGACGGATCGCCCAGAGCTTCAGAAGCTTGATGTGGAGCCCGGACTCCGCCGGAGACCAGAGGCCTCTGATCTCTGCCTCTCCAATGTGTCCACCCCACCCCAGAAGTGATGCATCCGTCACCACTGTGAACTCCAGTTGGGGAAGGGAGAGGGATCTGCCGTTGACCCAATCCTGGTTCGTTAGCCACCACTGCAATTGACGTGCAGTGCCCTCCGAGATCTGAACACAATCGGACAGATTCCCCTGATGTTGTGCCCACTGGAACTTCAGGTCCCACTGCAGAGCCTGCATATGCCACCTGGCATGATCTACCAGCAGGATGCAGGAGGCCATGAGGCCCAGCAGCCTCAGGGTCATTCTGACCGAAACCCGGGATAGAGGCTGAAGGATCGGAATCATAGCCCGAATATCCCGGACTCGCTGCTCGGGAGGATGAGCCCGAAACTGCGTCGTGTTCAGAACTGCTCCGATGAACAGGAGCTTCTGAGAGGGAGTCAGGTGTGACTTCGGCACGTTGATAGTGAACCCCAGCGAATGCAGGAGGTCCGCCGTAGTCTGGAGGTGGGAGACGACTGCCTGGGGCAAGCCCGCCTTCAACAGCCAGTCGGCGAGATAGGGGAAGACTGGAACCCCTGATCTGCGCAGATGAGCTGCAACCACCGCCATCACATTCGTGAACACCCGAGGGGCGCTGGTAAGGCCAAAGGGGAGCACGGTAAACTGAAAGTGCTTGTGGCCTACCGTGAACTGCAGGTAACACCGGTGGGCCGGCAGGACGGGAATGTGAAAGTAAGCGTCCTGCAAGTCCAATGCTATCATCCAGTCTCCAGGGTCGAGGGCAGACAGGACCTGAGCTAGCATCAACATTCTGAACTTCTCCTTCCAGAGGAAGCAGTAGACGTTCCTGAGATCCAAGATAGGACGCAGGCCTTTGTCCTTCGTGGGCACCAGAAAGTAGTGGGAATAACAACCGCAACCTACTTCTGGGGCAGGAACTCGCTCGATGGCTCCCTTGGCCAAGAGAGCTGTAACTTCCTGTTGGAGAAGGGCCAGATGATCCTCCGACATGCGATGGTACTGAGGTGGCATGGCTGGAGGGGTAGTCTCGAAGGGGAGGGAGTAGCTCCTTTGGACTATCTGCAAAACCCACCTGTCCAACGTGATGGTGCGCCAGTGGGGGAGGTGATGGCGAATCCTGTCGCCCACTGGCGATCGGTGGCCCTGAAAGGTCGGACTAGGAGGGTTTGGAGGCTGCTGCAGAGGGGGAACTGGTGGACTGGCCTGCTTGCTGGTCCCCAGACCCACGACGGTGAGTCCCACGTTCCCGGCCGCGCAGGGGCTGAGCAGACTGCGCTGGCCTGTGGTTCTGGGCGGAACGTGGCGGGGCACCCCTTCCGTAACCACGCAAGGGGGGAAAAGCAGACTGTGCAGGGTGGGTGGTGGAGAGGCCAAAGTACTTGGCCGTAGCCTGAGAGTCTTTGAAGCCTGGACATCCCCGGAAAACCCAGTCGACCTCAGCCAGGCGTAGCATCTAAGGGCTACCGATGTTGAAATCGTCCTGCCTAGCGAGTCGGCGGTGTCCAGTCCACATCGTATGGTAAACTTGGCTGCCCCTCTCCCCTCGGCGACAGCACGGCCCGGGCCTCCTGCGGGCACTGGGGCAGCACCTGCGCTACCGTATCCCACAAGGAGTGGGTGCAACGGCCCAACAGACATGCAGTGTTTACCGACCGCAGTCCCAAGCTGGAGGAAGAAAACATCTTCCCAAGATGGTCCAGCTTTTTGGATTCCCTATCAGGTGGAGCGTTAGGGAACGCGCCTTTGGACGTCGAGGCTTGGACCACCAAGCTCTCACGGGTAGGGTGTTGGGAGAGGAAAGTGGGGTCGCCCGGAGCCGGCGTCAGGCAATCATCCTATCCACAGGAGCCCCTGTGTTGGGCCTGGACCAGGTGCCCAAAAGGATGTCAGTTAGGGCTACATTGAACGGCAGCAGGGGCTCCGAAGAGCTCGCTGCCGGTTGAAGCACCTCTGTCAGGAGGTTAGTCCTGACTGCCACCGTAGGCAGCTCGAGGTTGAGAGCCTCGGCCGCCCTACGCAACACCACTGCGTAAGAAGCTCCCTCCTCCGTAGCCACGGTAGGAGGAGACAACATGCCAAGGTCTGGGGAGGTATCCAGACCACTGGCTTCCCCCAACTCCTCTCTCCAGTCCGGTTCATCCAACTGGTCATTTAAAGGGTCTCCAGACCCCTCCCAGTCCTCCTCACCCTCCTCTGGTTGCCAATCTGGCCTGAGAGGAACACCAGGGTAGAACAGGGGTACAAAAGTACCCATCTGCGCCGGATCCGGCGTCGGTCGACGTCGGTCCAGCTCCGTGTCCAAATCAGGGTGGAGGCCGGGGTCGACGCCGGCTGGGGACACAACCGGCGTCGGCTGCGGACGTGGTGCCGGTGGAATTGGCACTGGGGGAGGTGTTATCAGGTCGACCGGCGCCGATCCGGATCCAGGCCTGGATCCAAGGGGACCCTGCGGTGCCGAAGCCGCCGGCGTCGAAGGCCCATGGCTCCCAGCCGATTCCGCGAGGCCCGAGGGCACGCTAGCGGAGTCGGGCTGCCCAAAGATGGCATGCATCGCTTCGTAAAAGCTTCGAAGCTGGGCAGGTGTCGCTCCGGGTCCTGGAAAAGTAGGGAAACTCGGAGCAGACCCTTCGGGCTCCGCACGCGGGACAGGCGCTATCCACATCACTTGTCGCGTCGGCCGACGGACGGGGAGAAGTCGAAAAGCGACGATGCTTCTTTGACTTCTTCTTGTGCTTCGACTTACCTGAGGAGTGTGAAGACTTCGAGGACGAGTGGTGGTGACTCCGCGACTGGTCCCGCAACCTCCCGCGCGACTGGGCCCTTGAACGGAGCGGACTGCCGGGCCTCGAGAAGTTTTCGGGACCGCTTCCACAAAGACTTCGGATTCATGGTCCGGCAGTCGGAGCAAGACTTGGGGTCGTGGTCGCGCTCCAGGCACCACAGGCACACGTGATGCGGATCCGTCACCGACATCAGCTTTCGGCAGGATCCGCAAGCCTTGAAACTGGGCATCCCTACGTGCACCATGAGTCGAAGACTCAAAAACGGTGTCGACAAAAGTCGCAAAAAGATCAGTCAAAAAGTGACTGGAGGTACCGCTCTCTCCGGATTTGCGCTGGCTGGTGCGGAAAAAGAAAGAACTGACGTCAGCGCGCGAGGGCGGCCTCTAAGTAGCTACCGCGATGTCATCCCGGCGACCACGACGCCAACGACGAACGCAGAGCCGACCGACGCCACCTTTTGACGCGCAGGGGTACTGCTGACGAAAAAATTCTCCGGATCCAGTCTGATGCCTAGGGGTAATTCTAAAGGTAAGGAATCTATAACTAATTGTCTCTTTCAGATCCAGAAGACAGACATTTATTGGACAAAAAAAAAAAAAGAGCCCTTCGGCAAACAGTCTAGTAGGACAAAATCAGGGTCCCTCAGCAACCAGATAGGGGATCCACAAGAATTGTCTTGGCGTCCTGGTTTCTCCCTTTCACATGAGCCCCAGGTAATACATGTGGCTCATTTGACCTGACAAGCATAATTTGACAGGGTGCTCTCAAAAGGAACCCCACAGTCTCACCCTGCATAATCTGCAGAGTTCAGAGGAGTCATTTCTACCTATTAGGGTCACCCTATTGTTTGTTCCTCAAAATCCAATTTCACTTTCAAAATTGGGTTTTATTAACTACTAAAAATATTGGTTTAATTATTTTTCTAGCTGGTCCCATTCCAGAGATACATATTATTAGTAGCTAATGTGGCTTCCCAGTATTTCTCTGTGGACTGGCCAGCCAGCCTTCCTACAGGGAAAATATAATTTAGGGGACAGTCACTGTAAGGACACGCTAACTTCAAATTTCTATATGTCCTACTTTTAAATTTCATGCGCCCTGCCTTCTTTGCTACAAGGCATACATAGGGGTGACAATAATTAAAAGGAAGGTTTTTACCTGTCAAATGTGGTTTACTTTAAAAGGTTGCAGTGATTGTTTTGCACTACTACAGTCAGACTACAATGGTAGGCCAGAAGCCATGTTTGCACTGCCAATCTAGTGGACAGCACCATAGGTGCTGCAGTTCACTAGTGGCATTTAACTTCCACTCCCTGGGTACATTTGGTACCATATAGTAGGGACGTATAAGCAAGTTAAATATACCAATTAAGAGTATGCCAAAAATATTAAAAAGGGGAGAACAGACATTTTACTACTGGTTAGCAGGGGTAAAGTGCACATAGTTCTAAAGTGAGCAAAAATATAGGGTCCAGCAAAAAGTGAAAAATCTGGGGTAACTGTGCAGAAGGGCGGATTTGAGCGGCGCCCTATTGGAAATCACTGGGCCACTAAGAATGAGGGCCTTTGATAAGCATGCAGAGTTTACTCCCCTTGGCCACTGTTTGATAATAGTTCAGAGCCAGACATTATAGCGTTGAAGTTCAAGCTCAGAACTGTGCTTATTAAGCTGCTTATTGACGCATAAAAAATGCATTGCAAATCCAACACATTTGGGTATAATACTCTTAATGAAAGCATATTATAGACCAGCAGGATCGGATAGAGAGCGAGTTCTATTTGTAAAACAGTCCCTCGGGCAGCTCGATGTAAGCACTGGAGTTGAACCATAAGCATAGAATTCGGTGAGAGATGAATACTCCACTGGGCTGACACAAGACGTTATTGAAAAATTCATAAGCCAATGGTTAAAAGGAGAGGACTGAAAGCTCACTCTATGCATATTGTAAGCAATAGGTCTGTTTGACAGCTGTACTACCAAAACCCAAACCTAAAAAGGTTATTTTGATATATACTTATTTATGATCTTCACAAAACTGCTTTTAACTCAGTCACTTGCTTATAGTTGTAGCAACATGGTAATTGTGACAGAAATTTATGGTGGCAAAAGCTGCATGGCAAATGGGATACGCATTTCTACCGTATTCATTATAGATGGTGAAATCTACAAAGAAAATACATTAAAGCACACTTGTTAACTTTTTAAATAGTTTTTCAAACTGGCAAGTCCTTCCTTTGGCAACAAATTACATGCAAAATAACCAAGATGTCTGAGTTATGAAGGTTAAAAAAAAGTCACATTACCTGTCTTCCAACATTCTCCTGGAAGGCCGCCTAGGGAACAGAGAGAACAAACACAGCAAAATGAGAAGGCTCTGCAGTGCTGACTGAACAGCAGAAAACGAATTCAAAACAAACAGGCAGCAGTATAAGTGACCCTTGGCTCTGCTTTTTGAAATAAAGTCGGCATTGTTTGCAGAAGGACGCCTGCGGGGCTGTTTGTCGCTGCTCTGCTAGGTTCTCGTGTTCTCTCAGTCCTCCCTGTCGCATGACAACACTTCAAGAATGCGCCTTCTCTGAAGGCGGGCACGCCTTGGAGGGTGGCCTTTTGACTGCAGCACAAGGGCTTCACACCGCTCAAAAAGTCAGTGGCCTCAAACAATAAGAACTGGGCTCGGCAGGATTAGGCATTTGAATGGATAATCACAATTGAGATCTTTTCATATTTCTATGCCCCGGCAGTCAACGCACTTAACCTTCCAGCACAGCCCCTGTGGCCCGGCTGTTTCCTTATAGTAAACTATTGAATTTCAATTATATTACCGGGGATATTTTTGATAGATCGTTTATGGGCAGCATTACGGACATTGGTCACTTCTGCATCATTTGGTGAGACACCCCCAAATTAGGCTCCATGCCCACCTTAGTTGCTCCACCCCTCTCCCAGATATCTGGGTGATCCTCTGGCTGCGTAACGCCCAGGAGACGCAGTTACATCCTGAAGCTACTAACGTCTTGACACTCGTTTTCAACATTCAGAGTCCCCTGACAACATCTAGAAAGATTAACCACAGTGTTTCCCAAGAGCAGGGAGGCTAAATATAGTAGACCTGTTCCTAGATTGAAGAGACTGCAAGGGATATATTTAGAAATGTGTTTAAATGGAATTTTCAATTACTTACTGGACGTCAAATCATGATATCAAACAATTGAAGGCACAGTAGTCTGTATTACTTCAAAGAAAAAAATTGATTCGGTTGGGTACAACCAGGTGTATTTCTTAATTCATTGTATTGCATTAAAAAAATTATGGTTTCATGAGGGGTTCAAAATGAGGAAGTACTTCAACGGCAATTATTACAGAACTGAAAAAGTCTTGACAGTTACATTTCACTAGTTATCAATGCACAATAGCTTATTTCCAAAAGTGTAGAGTGTGGAGACTGTCCTAGACATAGGAACCAAGTCTCCCGGTTCAGTCTTAACAGAAACTAAAAGGAAAATGGGTTAGAGTGTCAACGTTTCGGTCTCTTCCTAATTAAATCTACGAGACCATCAGCAGGACAGAATGTTTCATCTGAACATCTAGGACCCCCTCTGGGAATTACATTTCAAAAGAATAAAACAACTAATTATAAATACTAAATTAGAATGAAGTTAATGCACCCGGAAAAAAGTGAATAAGGGATCTATGCTATAGATTTTGTGAATAGACCCCGAGAGTACAGAGTACCCAAAAGAATAAAGAGAAAAGTGCAAGAGCCAAAGTTGGAGCACAAAAAGACAGTGTAAAGCAATGAGTCATTTTAAAATTGTAAAAACTTACTGGCATAAGAATCAAAATAATTCTGCAGGAGAAGTTCCCGCAGTTGAGTTACTGAATCTAAAAGATGCCATAAGAAAACATGTTGGACAACATGTCACGGAATAGTACACTACACAGCTTGGCTAAGAAAATCAGCGGTCAGACAATGTCTGAAATCATTAAAGGACTTAATCTGTAGCAAAGTGCAGGCAGGTCTCAATCAAATATTCACTATTTAATACAACAACTGCATGATACATTTTTTGGACATTACAGTCAAAACTGCAGATGGTTGCTTATACACTACTCTATTTACCAAACCAACAGTGAGGAATACACTCCTTAAATAAGATAGGTATCACACCCAGGCCTTAAATGACAATTTACCTTTTGGTCAGTTTCTCGGTTTACGGAGAAATTGCTTTAAAAACAAAGACTATTTTCTAGAAGCACATAAACTTCAGTACAATCTAAAAGCAAGAGGTTACCCTGTTAGACTGCTAAAGAGGCGTTCTATTACGCTAAAGGTGCTCAAGGGCGTGCGATTACAATTGTGAAGCCGTCGTTGAAAATAAAGATCTACCCAAAAATGCACGACTTGTATGTGTCTCTACCTTTGGTACTTTGTCCAATAAAATCAAGAAGATAATTGGAAAGCATTAGGGTCTTTTAAAAGGTCTTACTGATCTCAAAGACAAGCCACTGTTTGCCTTCAAGAGAGGCTCGAATCTAATGATTAGACTTGTCAGGGCTTATGATGAATCTAGACCTTCAAACATACAGAACTTGCCACACCTGACCCCTATTCTAGGCCACTGCAAATATAACAACAGTGTTGCTTGCAGCAAAACGAAAACCATGAAAAACTTCTGCATTAGTGGACAACGATTTGAAATTAAACATTGCTCCAATTGTAACACATGGAATGTTATATATTGTATTGACTGCCCCTGTGGCCTGGCGTACATTGGAAAAACAACCCAAACAATAAAGAAACGCATTGTTCAACACCAATCCAGAATTCGATGCAAGGTGGAACATGCGCCCTTAGTGGACCACTGTAGTCAACAGAAACAATCAGAAAAGGACATGGTGCAGTGGGTCATTAACGTTGTTAAACCCCTCAAAAAGGTCAACCAACATAGACCGTGTTGTAACAGTAAAAGAAAATCGTTGGATCTGTAAGACCAATAATGTCAACAAGGGTCTGAATGCAGCTGTTGAATTACAAATCTTAGCGTCTTTGTGCTAACCCCCTTCCATTGTGTATCTATTTTTATATTTCTTCTGTGTAACAAAAGGTTTTTCCATTTATCATTGATTAAGCAAATTGCAGTGAATATCCTCTTGTAACAAAGCCAGTAATATGGGCTTAACATTGAACATTATAATTTGGTTGACTTATAATGATATCACAATATTGCTCAAAATGTCGTTCTGTAAGAAGTTAGAACTACTTTGTAATATACTTGTCCATAACCTCTTAAGTTTCCAACCAGCCGCCTTTGGCCGTGTTACAAATCTGCACTTTTAATTTTATTCTGAGACTTAAAGAAAATACTATTTCAACAAGCTTACTGTTGTGAATATTTGAATGCTTTGTTAGCTACAACATCTGTTGCATCTTGTACTGTCTGACAGCATACTTGAGCCACTGGTAATGTACATCTCGCCATACATCTCTGTTGAATTGTATTATTGAAATGTATTCTTGCTTATAATTCATATGCTTATGTTGCATATTATGCTCTCTTTCCTTGTAACTTTTTATGCAAATACAATCTGTTTACTAACTACCTATCATCTACACTCACTCAGTAACTCCACTCCAAGATGGCCGACACACTTTAGGCAACCCCCTCACTTCCCTATAACCTTTGTAATTTCTGGTCTTCCTCATGGCTTCTAACACGAAGTGGAAAGCATACGAAGACCGCTGATCGTGACTGCGGCTACTGTCTTTTTCAAGTAAAAACCTGTATCTGCTCTTGTCTCAGCATGTTGTTTTTGCTAGCCTCATTGCTATGTAGTTTGTCTTTGGGTGCTTACAGCAACGTTCATTTTTTACAGATTAATAAACACAGATTTAATCGTGTTGGCTACATAAGACGCCACTACTATTTGGCATATATGTAAGTCCATCTTTCCTCCTTTCCCTGATACGGTGCATAGACCTAGGATCCTTTCACTCCCCAGCTAAGCGTCGCTTGTTGACTATTTAAACTTCCGACCTTGAGCAGCCCTTCCTTTAGTTTTGTCTGTGATATCTCTGATTAATACACTTGCAGCTTTGATTATTTTCCTTGCCCACTGTTTAGCTTAGCGCTACAACAACAAGGCATACCCCGACCTCTATTTTCAGTGCTGCATCTACAGCGCGGCAATTTTTCTATTATTTTTTTTTTCCCTGCGGCTCCATGTAATTCGCTTAAATTGGACTAGACCCTGAGGCTCCATGTAGTCCACTTAATTTCGTGTTCTCTTTTTTTGAATTGAGGCCTGCATGCACTTTGTTACAGATTAACAGGCACATGCATCAACCATTTTTGCGAGCGCAAACGGTGCGATTCGCAAAAATCGTCCGTTTGCGCCTGCAAAAATGGCATTTGCGATGCATCAAGGTTCAAGGCACTCGCAATTTGAGAATTCGCAATTAATTGCGAGTTCTCAAATTGCGATTGCATTTAAGGAATCGCATTTTGCGATTCCTTAAATGCTATGCAAGAACCACTTTGAAGTAGCGATTTCGCTACTAGGGGCGCAAATTACCATGAAGTAGAACTTCATGGTAATTTGCAACAAGCATTGGCATAGCCAATAGGTCTCGCTTTTGGGACCTTATAAGTATTTAGTTATGCAGCACAATATCCTTGGTGCAATAACATCAACTGTTGCATGTCTAAAAACTTATAAGGTCCCAAAGGCGAGACCTATTGACTATGCCAATGCTTGTTTTTAGAGGCCTGGCATGCAGTTTTAAATGTAGGCTGGTAAGAAAGGTGCCACCCCGAGGGGCAAGGTCTAGAGAGAAATAAGATAGGAAGAGAGGTGAGTTATAATGAGATAGCACAAATAGAAAGGTGAAGCACAGAATGACAGGTCAGGTAAACAAAGTAGCGAGGCAGGTAGAGCCGGTGGGATAAAAATAGAAAGATATGAGAAGTAGAGAAAAAGAGGTGCAGATGAGGTAGAGAGATGAGGCTAATACAGAGTAAGTGCGAGGGAGAAGTAGAGAATGGTGAAATAGGGAGAGAGAGAGACAGAGGTAAGACATGTATTAAACGAGCGAGACATTGGAAGCAGAGAGAGTGAACGGAAACAGTGAAAGAGATAGAAAGAGAGATGAAAGCAAAGGGAGTGACAGATGGAGTGGAAGAGGTAGGGAGAGCATTGTAGAGAGAAAGAAATAAAATAATGGGAAAGGCGAGGAAAGAGGACATCAATAAAAAGAGAGACATAGAAGGCCAATAGGTGATGTAAATTGAGAGTCTAGATAGTGTATGAGAGGTGGGGAAGAGAGAGATGAGGCAGTGAGTTGTGAGGCAGAGAGAGAAATGAAAGAGAGAATGGTGAGGTAGATAGAGGCATGCGAGAGGTAGAGAAAGGTAAGGTATAGATGGCAAAAATGATAGAAAGGGTAAGATAAAGAGATGAAATTAAGAGGGAGGGGAAGTAAATGGAAGAGAAATGAAGGGGGATGAGATGCAAACAGAGCAGCAAGATGCAGAAAGAAGAGAAAGTAGAGAGAGAGAGAGAGAGAGAGAGAGAGAGAGAGAGAGAGAGAGAGAGAGAGAGAGAGAGAGAGAGAGAGAGAGAGAGAGAGAGAGAGAGAGAGAGAGAGGGGCACTTGAGGAGAAGAGAGGGGCAGAGAGCTGACCGAGAGCTAGAGATAGGATCGGAGCGAGGTGGCAAGTTGAGGTCATGAGAGGTAAGTGCTGTGGGGCACTGAGGTTTATTGAAAGAGAGGTGTGACGTACAGAGAGAGAAGACAAGGACTGGAGAAAGTGTCCACACTGAACTAGAGGTTGGTGATCACCCTAAATATATTTATTAAAATAAAGCATTAAGAGAGTGCACTTTTTCGGATTTCAGAGTGTGCACCATATTGCATTGAAGATGACAAAAGAAGCCATTTTGGCACAATAAACACATCCAGCATCAGTGCTGTTGGTGCTAGCTGAGGCAGTGGAACACTTGATGAGCTCTTTGAAAACGATGACATGTCCTCCGCTGGGTCTGTTAATTCTGTCCTGTCTTATAACCTTGTGCCTGGGGAATAGGTGTGGTAATGTCAATAGAATCAGACAGGTTTCTGTGAGGAAGAGCAGTTTCAATGTGTGGTCGTGCAGCAGGTCCCATATTTCAGTAGCGTGTTTATTGAGGGAGGTGTTGTTGAGGAGAAGGCAGAACAGGGAGGGGTGGGGAGAGGTGTGTAGGTGTGCGTGGCCGAGGGAGAGGTAAGTGTTGTGTGCGGTGCATGTGAGGGTGGTGTGAAGGTGTGGGAAGGTGCAGGAAAAGTGTCAGGTGGAACAGGGGAAGGCACCTTCGCAGTCGACTACCGAGGCGTAGCAGCAGCACTGGAAGGTGCATTCAAGGTTCAGGGTGAGGAGAGGGAAGCAGAGACGTAGCAGTGATGGGAGTGAAAGCAAGGGGTCTGGCGCTGGGCACGGGAGGGGCGCATACGGGCTGTGCATCCAAGCTGAGGCGGACATGAATTAGGAGCGGGGGTCTCTGGGGCAATGGGTTGGGCTAAGTAACTGGCAGGAACCGAGAAGGGAGTGCGGCGTGGGAGAGGAAGCAGGGAAGGTCGCAAATTCAGGAAAAGGGCAGGAAGAAGAGCAAAAAAGAGTGAGAATAAGGAAGAAGAGGAGTTAAGAGAGCAATTGAGTTCGAAACTCGAAGAGAAGATCTGAGACTAAAAGAAGCCAAGAGCAGCAAGGATTGAGTGAAAAGGGCAGAGAAAAAGGTTAATGAAAGGCAAAAGCACAGAAGATCAGCAAAGAATGAATGAGAAAGAGTGGCAGATGCCCAGCAGATTGGCACAGAATCAGTGTAAAAGTTCAAAAAGCAGCAAAGAAAGATTGCGGAATAATGAAAAAAGCACATGAAAGTGGCAGAAAGAGAATGAGAAACGCACAGAAAAGCAGCAAAGAAGGAATAAGAAGGAAGGAGTAATGCACAGTGAAGTAGCAAAGAAAGACTGAGAAATGCACATAAAAGTGACAAGTAATGAAAGAATGAGCGATGCACAGAAAACAGCAAGGAAAGGGCGAGAAGTGTTCAAACAAGCAAATGATGCACGCAAAAGTGATTGCGAGCAAGAATTTCAGCCGCGACCGCGCAAAAACTAAATAAAACAAGCATTGGCCGCGCGGCCGTGCGAGACGCGCTCTGTGGTGGGGGAGAGGGGAGGAGCGGGAGAGCAAGTGACGCGCGGCCTTGAAAGTGACACAGCCGCGCGGCCCCGAGAAGCGCTCTGTGGTGGGGGAGGGGGAGGAGCAAGTGAGAGGAAAGACATATGGCGCCTGGAGCATGGGAGGAATGCACGTTACTGTGCGCGTACCCGCATGCTCTAGGCAAGCCCAAAAAAAAGTGGTCGTATTTCTAAAAGCCCACTTACAAAATGTCTCGCCCAGATCAGCGCAAGCGCTGGCTTCAGGGCGAGACCTAAAAACTCAGAAAAATGCACTAAAGTGCATTTTTCAAAGTTGTACGTTACACACACACATGTCCTTTGGACATGTGTGTGCGCAACATTTGTGCACAGATCAATTTCAGGGGTGCAACAGGGTGTCCTTTTGACACCCTTGCACCCTTGAAATTGCATGCGCAATTTGCGAGTACCCATTGGTACTCGCAAATTGCGCATGCAATTTCCCATTCCTTCCTATGGGCCTGTAGGCCCATAGGAATGAATGGGAAGCCATTCCTTATTTGCGACTCGCAATTTGCGAGTCGCAAATAAGGAATGTGTAGGAATCGCTATTTTTATAGCGATTCCTACATGCATAGGGTTTTGCGAGTCCTTAATTGCGATTCCTTAATATTCGCAATTAAGGACTCGCAAAATCCTACCTTGATGCATGTGCCTGTAAGTCCTTTAATGATTTCAGACACTGTCTGACCCCTGATTTTCTTAGCTATTCCTTGACATGTTGTCCAACATGTTTTCTTATGTCATCTTTTACATTCCGCAACTCAACTGCGGGAACTTCTACTGCAGAATTTTTTTGATTCTCGTACCAGTAAGGTTTTACAATTTTAAAATGACTCACTGCTTTACACGTTCCTTTTGTGCTCCAAATTTGGTCTCATGCACTTTTCACTTTATTCTTTTGGGTACTCTGTACTCTTGGGGTCTATTCACAAAATATTTAGCATAGATCCCTTAATCACTTTTTTCCGGTTGTATTAACTTCATTCTAATTTAGTATTTTTAGTTTGTTGTTTTATTCTTTTGAAATTTCATTCCCAGAGGGGTCCTAGAACTTCACATGAAACATCCTGTCCTTATGATGGTCTCATAGATTTACTTCGGAAGAGACTGAAACGTCGACACTAACCTATTTTTCTTTTAGTTTCCGTTAAGACTGAACCTGGGAGACTTTGTTCCTATGTCTAGGACAGTCTCCTCACAGTACACTTTTGGAAATGGGCTATTGTGCATTGATAACAAGCTAAACTTAACTGTCAAGAATTTTTAGGTCGAGCCTCGAGTAGCGCGCAAGCGCTGCTCTGGCGAGACTTTAAGTAAGGGGTTTCGAAAGCTGACCACACGCTCAGTGCGTCGTGGCCTTTTCGGGCGGTTCATGCGCGCAGAGGCCGACATCTGTTTCCAATTATCGTAATTGGAAACAGATGTCTGCCCTGCGCGTAATCGCAGGCAAAAGGCCATGACGCACGAGCGTCTGGTCAGCTCTGCAGGCTGCCGCGCTCGCTCGTTTTATGGGGACTTGAAGGGAAGCTTGCTTTACTTTGGCATTTCGTTCCAGGCGATGTTTTGCTTTCAGCTACAGCTCTTCCACTGTAGCAACAGCTTTGCTTTCGGCGTGTTTTTGTTTTAGTTTTAGAACTGTTCGTTGTATGCATCTTCAGGCAATAATGTTTAATTAGCGCTTAGGCTTTGGAGCACAACTCTGGGAGCTCTGCGGGCTTAGACGGATGCGGTCCGGCTCAGGGAGCTTTCTGTGGCTGCCACCTCCATTCGTCCCCCGTGTGCCTCGCCCTGGCGGCCACAACTCGCCCGCCGTCCAGGAATCGTTCCCCTCTGAGGCCGTTTTATCGGAAGCTGCGCGCGATTCCGCTCTGTGCCAGCCGCTCCACTTCCTTGTACAAGTGGAAGTGTATACCCCGGGTCATCGTGGCTGGCCCCGCCCGGTACCGTCATGGCAATTCTGACACAGAGTAAGTGTTAAGCATTGTGCTAATCTCCTTGACTTTTCTAATTAAATTTACTTTTGCAGCGCCTCGCCCTGCAGTCTCAGCTAGCGCTCTAGTACATTCATTGCAGTCTGTAAAAGTTGAGTTCAGCCCTTAAAGCCAAAGCGGAGGATCGATTTCCGCGCCCCATCCCCCGCAGCATCTGAGTGATGCGTGTAAGTCCTCCACACAGGCGGGTCTCCTGTGTCTCTCAAGGGTGCAGCCACAAGTGCACAGCTGCATCCAGTGCACACAGACAGGTCAGCTACACCCCCAGATGAGGTCACCGTGGTAGCTCCGAGTTTGACACAGCCCCTCTCAATCTAGCAACCCTCCTGTGCTTCACCATTGTCTCTGGTGTCTCCAGGGGTGTGCTGATATGGGATGAGGGTGTTTTTCTAACAGGCAGCCGGGCTCAATACGCGTCTGTCCTTCGCACCGCCACCTTAGTATGTTGGCTGGTTCAGATTACCCCAGAGCACCAGTATCAAGACTAGTAAAAACTCTAGGTGTGCTGCGTCTTCGGGGCCCCCCAGTATCCAGACCCCCATGCACAAGGGACCCACAGCGCTGCACCACTTAGGATTCACAACAGGTGCATTCATAAAATGAGCTCTCCTCCGGCAGTAAGTTACCAGCATGTGGCCTGGGGGACAGGACCTCATATGTTGCCCCCTTAGCTTTGCAGTCATGCCCCCACTGCAGTTGCCTCCACGCATGGGCAGACATGGCCCATGACAATCCCCGACCCCAAGCCTCATGCAGCGCTCCACAGTTGCTGTAAGGAGGTAGACAGACTCTCGCCGTGCATTTTAACTGAACTAATCCCGCGGCTGCAGTGCAGTGCAGTGCTGCAAGTGTCACAGGCCGAGGTCTGCCCTGGTGTTTAAGGGCGTCTGTTTCGGGCACCTCTTCACAAGCTTTTTTAGTTCAATAAACCAGCAATTTGGCATTAATTTATCACCACGAGGTCCGTAATCGAGGTTAGTGCCCTTCCGTTTCTGGTGTGGTTCAACAAACAGCTTTCAAACAAACAAGGAGAAACTCCTACCTGTAGAAGCTGAACATGTCATGAACCCAATTAAAGAAAGGTCGTGTGTGCGAGCGTGAACAGGATCTACACAGATGCGATGTTGTTCTAACACACGTGGGGGCACTTAATTGCGGAATATGCAGAAACAGTGTGCTTTGTGGTGGGGACCGTTTTTTTCGGCCATAGCTAGCAGATTTTTTGCAGGTGTCGCCATTCCGTGGGCAGTCCTTCGTTTCCAACGTTCATGAACCAGAAAAAGGATGGGACTCAGTTGTCAAAAATGACCCAGAGGAAGTTTGGTAAACCCCCCTGTCCCAGCAGGCCAGTGCCTTTCTAAAGCTAGTCGAAATATGGCAATCGGACACCTATTTGGTGGCACCTGGCATAGCGGCGGCTGACATTGCCTTAGCCATTGTGCCACTAGATTGACTTTGAAGTGACCCCACTGACAGTGTGTGTGTCCCATCCGCCTACCGATAACAGAACCTGACCAATCATAAAGACACAGTTACAGTCGAAAAAACATTGTGTCTTTGATTTACTCTGTTGTTGTCAGCCTAAAACAGCCACCTCTAAAAGACGTTTAGCAATCACAAAAACCTTCCACTTGTTTATTTATATCTGAGCGCCATAGCACTGCATGCTGTAGCAAGGTGCTCTTTGGAATGGAGCGCTTTAAATAACACGCTGTGCCGCTTGCTCTCTAAAGCAGACCGTGCACTCTCAAGTTCCACAATGTCGTTTACAGCACAGTCCGCATTGTGGGACATTCGGAGTTGTGCGTGAATATGGTGCATTTGAAATCACGACACAGCGGCTGAACTCTGTGTCGCTGGTTTTCCAGGGGGCGCACTTTGACGTACAAATATGCAATTTAAATCACAGACACTGAGGTGGTACACTTAGGCGCTGTCGGAAGTTGTCAGAACACATGAGAAAGCATGCATTTGTGCTTGCTATAGGCTATATTTGAACAGAGAAATGAACAGTAAAAACCGGGAAACCAGACCATAAACAGGCTCATAAACAGACCAAAAACACCTAATCAGTTCACCTACACAACCACCTACAAACGTACCCATTACTTACTCATCCATCAATCCACCTACCTATTCATCCACCCATTCACACGTGCATTTACTGATACATTTACACATTTTCATACACACTATTAATCCAACAACTCACCCATTTATGCCCCACTGCACTCATGCATTCTTTGATTCATCTACTCACCCACCTATCCATGCATTTGCTCATCAGTCAACCCAGGAGTGACCCATCCTTCACCTCTGCCTTCCATCTACTTTCATTCAATCTATCCATTCATCCCATAGTCGACCTAACCTTCTTCGCGTTCTTTCTGCATGCAGGGTCAGAATTGTGGTGAATGGTGGCTGTTTTGACATTCTTATAATCGCAAGACAATTTGGGGTCTGCTCGAGTTTCCTTCTGTTCCTTCACTCGCGCTAGTCAAGTTAGTCTAGGGCGTGTGGTTTAAAAACACGGAACGTGAAAAACACCACAAAAAGCATGTTTTTCTAGGCAGGCACTGAAAACATATCTTTTTGCATGAAAAATATACCCCCAAAGATGTTTGCTGGCGAAATCTCCCACAAAATTGTTTTTGAAGGCAAGCTTTACGCTCATTAAGATTTTGCAAAGGTTGATGTACCTAGCAATTTTGAGAAGTTGCAATGTTACTGGCCATCACACAATCAGCAAAAACTATTGAATGTATCAGTTGTGGTGCTTATTAAGAGCTTATTGGCTAGGTCTATATTTGTGTAACTTGCTAAGCCATCATACCCAGTAATCTTTTCCCACCTCCCTTATTTCAGGCTCGTGATTATCCAAAGTATTTTATCAAGGTGCATTCCAGTTTAGTGGCTGATGCCATTATTAATTACTTTACTGCTTTTACTCGTGCTTCTGTTATTTAAAAAAAATATATATATATATATATAATAATCACCGGAAGTCGTTGGGTCTTCCCTGTGTTGCGGTGATTTCCGTCACCTGAGGATGTCATTGTGCTAAAAATACATGTGAGCGAAGCTATGTTGCAGTAATGTGCGATAATGTGCTGCATCTCTAAATACTTATAAGGTCCCAAAGGCGAGACCGATTGCATTGCAAATGCTTGTTCAGTTCTGTTATTAATGCCGTTGAAGTACCTCCTCATTTCTAACCCCTAAAGAAGCCATCCTTTTGAATGCAACACAATGAATTAAGAAATGCACCTGGTTGTATCGATTCATTCTTTTTCTTTGGTGTAATACAGACTATTGTGCCTTTGTTTTTTGCTGTCATGATTAGACGTTCAGTAAGTAATTGAAAATTCCATTTAAACACATTTCTAAATACATCCCTTGTAGGCACTCTTACCTGAGACTTATTTACCCAAGCCCACAAGGGTACATTGGGTTGCCCATTTCTTCATAAATAGATTGAAGAGACAGCAGGGAATGCAAGATGGGGTCATCAAGTGGCTATGTAGTTGCTACTAGACTCAGCATAGCTTCTTTCAAGTTCTGGTTTCGTCATTTTACAACATAAAAGTGATTCTCTCTTTCATTATACATTTTATATATGTTTCCTTTTATATAAATCATTCATACTTCTTCAGTGATTCGGTACACGCTATATAAATCCTCGAATGAATAAAAATATTTAACATCCTGTTGCACCATTCCAGTATTTCTGCCTAATCTGGGAGCCCTTAAAAGCAGGCCGGATGTCACTATTAATTCTCCTACAAAAAGATAACATTTAATCTCGGAAGCGTATTTATCCTTCACAAGAATTTTTTTGAAAAACAAATTTTCTGCTAAATTGGCTGACTTTAACATGTTACAACAGAATACATTAATTTATTTATGCATGGTCTTAAACAGTGCCACTTCACCCCACTGGCTTTCAGAGAGCAGATACAACTTTAACGAGTATTGACAAAATCACTGTGTCAGACATTGGCTGACACCCTTTTTTGGCACAGTCAATGCTCATTGTGATTTGTCATGATTTTTGCACAACTTTATTGTTGGAGAAGCTGATGCAATATAAAAAAAAAAGTCTGACAGAATTTTTTTTTTTTTTTTTAAAGTCCAAACTGCCACAGCAGTGCCTGGCACTGTAGGGAACTACCTTGTGTGTGGATGTGCTCCTTGTGAAAGAACAGAAGGCCGTCACACACAATGAAGTTAAACAATGGCTGTAGTAAGCTCACCCATAGCCCCCTGCTGTATGCTGTAGTGGCCAGGTAAAAATATGAATGACACAATAATAGACCGATATTTTTAAAAGAACTGGCTGAAAACCGCTATAGTGAAGTATAGTATAGATATTATTGTAGTAAAATCAAAAGGCCTTGGGCAACACCATACTTAACATTTGATAGCAGCATCACACAGTCACATCTGTCATAAATTAACAAGGGTAGTAACCTTACAGCAGGGTTGGTATACACAAAAAACAGAAGAAAATGGGGACATTATACAACAGGAAGAATTATTGAGAAGGGCCAGTGAAATCATTGTCAATATAAAAAATACAAGGCTAAGCTTAGATCACAATTTCAGGAACACTCTATTGTGTATTTGACATAGAGAATCAAATTATTCAGCTGATGAAAGATGTATATCATGAATCTATACCCAATAGTATATTAGTGTATTACAGTACTGCACATAAGGATAATAAACAGTTCTTAAATATTGTCAGTAGCTACATTCAAGCACATTTTTCATTGTTAGCCAAGGGTGTTAAAGGTTTCAAATGGCAGCTAAGTGCATAATATATACAGGTAGTGATGGCTATAGTGGCACGGTTAAATCGGTCCTGGAGAGGAAAGAGGATAATGTAATGTGATAGCAAAACAAAAGACAAACTAAAATATTGACTGACGCATACAAAACTGAAAGAGGCAATATGAACGTGGGAACGTGGGAAGAGTTGCACAATCAAATGCAAATAAGCGATCAGAACTGGTCTAGAGATGCTGTCAAATCACAAAACAGGTGTCGGCCATTAGAAAGTATAAACTTATTCAATATAAATTCATGGGTCCTGACAAAGTTTTACAAAGTCATAACTGCCCCAACAGGTTCGCATCGGTACAGATGTATAATGTTTTGGGATACTAAATACCTTTAAAAGTTATAGCTGTTAAACTGGTGTAACTCTGAATATTTTCGAAACAGTAAACACGTGTATTTTTCTGTTCAAACTATTTATTTTACAAAAAGACAGAAGGGGACTGCTCGTTGACACAGCGTTTCGCCTACAACCCTATGTATAAGGCCGGCCGCGTAGGATAGATAGGCAGTCGATAGGCAGCAATAAGAAGCACAACTAAACAATATGGCATGCGGATTACACAGCAAGTCGCCTACAACCCAATGTGGGCCGGCCGCGTCAGAGAACAATTGCCAATACGTGACATACACATGGAAAGAGCAGATGGCAAGTCGAGAGAAGAAGGAAAAGATGGAGAAGAAGAGAAAAAGTAGGGGAGATAAAGGGGGGAGGTGGGCGAGGGGGGAAGGAGGGAAGCGCTAAGCCCCAAGGGGTAGCGAATGGCATGCAAGGGGGGGTCTATTCTGTATCCGGGGGATAGACTGCATCCTCGAAGAGGCGTAGGGCTCGGAGTTTCGGGGGCTGAAAGCGGGCGTGCTCCAGTTTGCAGAGATGGGTAACAAGTGGTTGCCACAGTTTAGTAAAATGGGAATCACGGGACTGTAGGCGAGCAGTGAGCAATTCCATAGAGACAGTGTGCCATAGGCGCGTGAACCAAACAGTGATTGGGGGGGGTCTCCGGTTTTTTCCAGTACAGGGCAATGAGCTGTTTGGCAGCACCTAGCATGTGAAGGGAAATGTGCCAGTCTTTGCGTGTGAGTGCGCGCAGATTGTCAGGTTTAAGGCCTAGAACAGCTGTGGCAGGGGTGGCAGGCAGGGGAAAGCCAAGCACCTCTTTGATCTCCTTCCAGTATGAGGTCAAGAAAGAACAGGACCACCAAATATGAAGGAAGTCGCCCGTGGCGCTCGAGCACCTCCAACATAAAGGGGATGTCGCAGGGAACATCTTGTGCAATCTGAGAGGCGTATAGTACCATTGGGTCATGGTCTTGTAGGCGGTCTCCCGCTGGGAGATACAGCGGTAGACCTTCGGGATATCACGCCATAGGTGATTCCACTGGGCGGGGGCTACGTCCAAGGTAATGTTCGTTTGCCATTTGCGCTGATAGAGGTGGGGAGTAGTGAGTGGAGGATGTTGCAATACGTGGTAAGTGCGGGATATGAGCCCTTTAGAGTCATCAAAGGCGCGCACTAGGCGCTCAAAAGGCGTAAGTGGTCGAGTGGCTGCCTGCGCCCAGGAGGAGGTATGTATCCAATGTCGCAGTTGGATATATTGCAATCGAGCTCCCTCCGAGAGTTGGAAGTCTGCCTTACACTGATCGAAAGTTTTAAAGGTGTCACCCAGGAAGAGGTCCCTAATGGTCCGACACCCACCGTCAAGCCAGTCAGAGAACGCTAGAGGACGTACTGCCGGTGGAAATTGGAGATTCCCGGCAATAGGGGTGAAGGGGGACGGGAATGTGGTGAGGCCCTTAGGGATTGCAATTTTATCCCAAATCTCTAGTACCGTCCGAGTGGGAGGGGCCAAGTAGGCACTGCGCGACCGCGAGGCCCGGTGAAGCCACGGAAGGTCCCAGATGGATCTCCCAGTCACCGCCCTATTTATGTGGAACCATACCTTTTCGCTTTGCCACGCCATCCACTCCGATATAAAGCGGAGGTGAGAGGCCCAATAGTACTCCAAAAGGTTGGGGCAAGCCATGCCGCCCCTGTCGCGAGGGGACATGAGGATTTTGTTGGAGAAACGCGGCCTGCGTCCTCCCCAGACAAACCTGGTGATGTCTCGTTGGAGGCTGCTGATCTGGTGAAGCGGAATGGGAGTCGGAAGAGATTGAAAAAGATACAGAATTTTGGGGAGCACCGACATTTTGATTGCGTGGAGCCGCCCCAGCCAGGAGAGAGTGAGTGATTTCCATGTTCGAAGGTCCCCGAGAACCGACTTCCGGCATTCCTGCCAGTTAATTTGGGACCAAGAAGCGAGAGTGGGGGTTAGCTGGAGACCAAGGTATCGAATGGAGTGGGAGGCCCATTGATAGGGAACTAAGGCCTGGAGCACATAGATCTCGCCCAGAGGGATCGTCAGGTTGAGAGCCCAGGATTTCTCGTGGTTAATTTTAAGACCAGACGCCAACTCAAATGATCGAAGAAGAGCCAGGAGGGCCGGGAGGGAGACGTGGGGCTGAGCGAGTGTAAGCAGGAGATCGTCCGCAAAAAGGGCCACTTTATGCTGGTGGCCTCCGAGGGGAATGCCGTGGATGTCGGGGGCCTGGCGGATTAAAATGGCGAGGGTTCCACTACAAGAGCAAATAATAAGGGCGACAAGGACACCCCTGCCGGGTACCTCTGCCTATCGAGATAGGAGAGGAGAGCCGGCCATTGACCCGCACCTGGGCCGTCGGGGACGAATAAGGAGCCATCATCCGAGCTATCATTAACGGGCCGAGCCCGATTTTATGTAGAACTGCCCGAAGGAAGGTCCAGTCCACCCGGTCGAACGCCTTCTCCGCGTCAAGCGACAGAAGGCAAGCCGGGATGCTCCAGTGGTGGGCCTTACTCACCAGGTGTGCAATGCGCTGCACGTTATCCGCGCCTTGGCGATGGCGGATGAAGCCGACTTGGTCCGGTTCTATGAGGCTGGGGAGAAGTGGATCGAGTCGTTTGGCTAAAATTTTCGTGTAGATCTTCAGGTCCGTGTTAAGCAGTGAAATGGGACGGTAGGACGAGCAGAGTGCAGGGTCCTTGCCCGGCTTAGGAATGAGGGCAATTTCCGCCAGCCCCATAGACTGGGATGGACCAGCGTCGGTGGCGAAAGAATTAAAGAGACGGACGAGGTGCTTCCGAAGCTGCGGCAGGAACATGCAGTAAAAAGATAGGGGAAGACCGTCCGGCCCTGGAGACTTTCCGATGGGAAGGTCCTTCAGGGCCCCAGCGAGCTCTTCGCAAGTAATTGGGTCTTCCAGTTGCTGGGCATGGTAGTCACTGAGTGGGGTCCAGGGGCAGGCATCGAGCAGCGTCCGGATCAGGTCTGGGGAGGGCGAGGCTGGGGCATATAGGGAGGAGTAATATGTTTGGAAAGCGGCGCATTTAGAGGCTTCCGTGGTCGCGAGGGTGCCGTCTCCAAGTTGAATGTTAGTGATGTGGGCCTTAGCTGCACGTTTCCGCAAGCGCCGGGCCAAGACCGTGCCCACCTTGTCGCCCCCCTTGTAATAGCGCTGTTTCAGCGCTAACAGGGCACCCTCAGCCTTGTTAGTTCGATGGGCCCGCAGCTGACCACGGAGGGTAGCCAGCCTTCGCTTATGAGCAAGTAAGAGGCGTTCCTGGTCGAGCTTTTGAAGGGCCTTCAGGTCCCTAGTGAGATTAGCTTCGAAGAGGCGCGCTTCCCGTGCTCGCGCAATCGCGATGGAGGTGATATGGCCGCGGATGGTGGCTTTGAATGCGTCCCACACAACAGGGAAGGGAAGGGGGTTTCGGGGATATCGTTAAGCTCAAAGTAGGAGTCGATGGCCATTCGCAATTCCGCCACATCCACAGGGTCCCGGAGGACGTGTGGAGGGAGGCGCCAGCGAGGCGGGAGTGGGGCACGTGCAAAACTATGGCGCAGAAGAAGTTCCACGTGAGCGTGGTCAGAGACCGAGATGTCGGACATAGAAGCAGAAACCGTCTAACCGATAAGGGCATGCGAGATAAGGATGTGGTCAATACGTGAGTACGAACGATGCACGTGCGAATAATAGGAGTAGTCGCGGGCTTCGGGGGAGTGATACCGCCAAGAGTCAAGTAGCGTGAGATCCGCCAGTTGCTTCTTTAAGGTGGAGGACATAGCCCCAGTGCCCTGAAAGGAGCCGTCGCTACGATCCAGGGCGGGGTCCCAGACCAGGTTGAAGTCGCCCCCTATAATAAGCGAAGGGTCATCTTGCGGTACTTGTTCCCTCAAGAGGGCTCGGAGGTAAGAATCCTGTGCCTGGTTAGGCGCATAAATACTGCACAATGTGAGAGACCAGTGTCCGATCAAGACCTCAACTTTAAGGAAGCAGCCATCTGGGCTGCGGAAGGTTTTAGATTTCCCCTGCCGGATGCCAGGGCCACAGAGTATTGCCACACCAGCTGTTTTGGAGGAGGCCGAAGCCCAGAATTGGAGGGGGTACCGGGGATGAGCCATGCGAGGGACATCAACTTTCATCAGGTGAGTCTCCTGTAAAAGGATTATATCAGGGTGCTGCTGAAGGAGATATCGCCATATCTGATGCCGCTTATTGGGAGAGTTGAGCCCCTTGACATTAAAGGAGAGGATTTTCAAGCAGGGGGTAGTGGCCATGGCCTATGGGGAGTGCGGTCTGGCCTAAGCATCCCACAGGGGGGCAAGGCAGGGCAATGGCAAGGAGAAGGGGGAGAGCCGCTGTCTTCTGGAAAGCAGAAAGAGAACCACAAGAGGCGCCCCCGCCCACCAAGGAGGGAGAAAGGGACAGAGGGAAGGTGAGAGAGGGAGAAAGAGAGAGAAGAGGGACAGGTGTTCCAAACGAAAACGATCAACATTGGCCAACAGGGCCACAGTGTCCTGTTCCAGTCGAGGGACAGTCGAGGCCCTGGGGCACAGGCGGTCCCGGAGAAGTCACTCTCCCAGGAACAGATGGGGGGCGAGTCGCCGGATACAGGAGATGTCATCTGAGCAGGTGATCCGACGCCGCTAACACTGCGTACAGGAACCTGGGATGCTGTCGAGTTATGGAGCTACGTGCCACCGCGTCAGGCACAGGAGGAGAGTACATAGTCCGGAGTGATCCACCACCAGCGTGTGTGAGAGCCTAGCCAACTAGGGAGTTAGGGACGGAGGGCTAGGCGAGGGGCGATCCCCCTCCATGGAGCGAATGTGCTGGATAATGTTGTCTTTGGCTTGCGAGGACGATTGCTCCCCAGGATGCAGAGAGCGCCGGTTGCGGCTAACCTGGGACCAGGAGGGTTTGGCGGGAGCCCGGGCACGGGGCGGCGGGCGTGCAGGACTCGAGGGTGACGTGAGAGAGAGATGAAGAAGATTTGCCGCTTCCTGGAGGGATCGTACCATCCGACGCTTGGATTCCCACTGGAACATTAGCGCGAAGGGGTGTCCCCACTGGTATTGGATGTTCAGGCTTCGCAGTTTGTCGGTCACAGTCCTGAAATGGCGGCGTCTCCAAAGCGCCGTGGGCGCGAGGTCCTGAAAGATCTGGATGTTGGCACCCTTGTAGGTAAGTTCCTGCTTGGAACGCGCTGCCTTTAGGATGGCCTCCTTTTCCGTAAAGAAGTGAACTCGGGTCAGGATGTCAGGGAGGAGGCCCGGTCGACCAGGGGGGCCAGAGACCCGGTGTGCACGATCCAGCGCCGGTGGAGAGGCATCATCGTCACCCCAGACCTCGTGGAGGAGCTGTGCCACATAGGTCATGATGTCCGACCCCTCGGCCCTAATTGGCACCCCCCCGGATGCGGAGGTTGTTGCGGCGGTTATGGTTTTCCAAGTCCTCCTGCTTTAATTGTAAGTCAATATGTTGGTCCTCGAGGGTAGCCAGGCACTGCCAGAGTTGCTCTTGGTCATCTGTACGCGCATCCACCGTTCGCTCAAGACCGTCCACTCGTTCCCCAAGTTCAGTGACCTCCCTCCGGAGTTCCCGGACACATGAATGGACCTCCGTGCGCAGGGAGCCAATTTCCATCTTGAGTTCTGCCATGAAGCCGGCCATGAAGGACTGGGTGACCGGTGGCGAATCCCCTCCATTTTGCGAGGCCATTGTTCCGGGGACAGCAGCGCCCGACTTGCCCCAGAGCGCAGCTACAGGGTTATCCTTTGGGGGTGCCGCTGCGTCCTTCACCGCCTTGGTGCGCGTCATCTCCCAGCAGAGTCCAGCACTTCCCAAAGCCAGGCTAGACGGTGAGAGGAGGGTGTAAGGCCGTGGAAGGGCAATTAAGGGGTACAGCCGTATCTACCCCAATCCTATGCAGCAGGACACGGGACACGGTAAGAGGCCTCCCAGTGAGTTTGAGCGGATGGAGGGGTGGGCTAGAGTGCCGCCGCCAACGCAGGCAGGATCCCCCAGTCGAACAGTGCAGGCCAAAGTATTCCCCAGATCAGGCGTCCGGAGCAGGGCTGGCAGGCTGACCGGATCCCCGCGGCGAGGTAGCTCGGGGCCAGTGCCCAGGCTAGGCCGGTCTCCTCATAGGCCGCGGCCACGCGGTCCAACGCAGCAAGGCCCAGGGCAGCCTGCGGAGTCAGGGAAGGCCTCCGGCGGATCCCGCGCTGGAATGTCGCTGGGGGGACCGCAAGCAGGCTGGCCAGAGATAAGGTCGCTACGGGGGCGTGCAGTGGGGTCACAGCCCAACGCCCAGTGTCCACGCACCCCTAGGCGCTGTATCCCCTGTCCCGGGGCCGGATCGTTGCAGGGCCCTGGGGCCGCCAAAGGAGAGCACAGGGACCTAGGCCCGCTGGGGTGAAAGCGGTGCAGGAAAGTTGGCACAGCGCCCCAGTCCCACTAGTCCACAAAGGTTCAGGCGGTGGCAGGGTCAGTCCGTTCTGAAGGACGAGCGCGTCCACGCCAAGCCGGTCCCCCCGCAGGCCTCAGCTGTATGGCCGAGTGTGTCAGTGTCCGGTGGGCCGGTGCAGGCCTGGAAGGCTGCGGGCGAGTCCCCCTCAGCAGCGAGTCCAGAGTGAGGCCTATCGCTCAAGCCGGGGTGATTCAGGCAGGGTGCGTGGTCTCTGCGGGGGTCCACACTCAGGGGCAACGTGCCGGTACCTCCTCTCCGCCTTCAGCAGGGTCCCAGCGCGGCAAGTCCAATGCGCCTCGCAGCAGGGTCAGGTCGGGGTCCCCCCTCCGCCTCAGCCCACCGCCAGCCACACAGCAGCGCCACTCACCGCTACCGGGTCCGGTCCTCAGGGGCGCGCCTCGGTGGCGGCCCTCTCCAAGCGATCCCGGCCGCCACCGGGCCCACGCCCGTCCTCAAAATGGCGGGCAGCCGGAGCAACAGAGAGGAGCCCCCGGCTAGTTCAGGAGACGCCGATGGCCGCCGCAGGCCGGCTCCGGAGCGGTCCGGCGCCTCTGCTGATGGGGCGCGGCACCAGGGGAGTCCAGGGGGGCCCGGGAGATTGTTTTCGGGCCGTAGGGGAGACCCGGATCGGGAGGCCACAAGATGGCGGCCGCAGAGCCAGGAGGCCGGCGCTAGGCCACAGTCCCACCGCCACCAGCGAGCCCCCGCTGTTGTCAGCTCGTCGGTGGGGGCTCCTCACCTTCCGCGACCAGTGCGCCCCGAAAAGTGGCGCCGATTGAGCCCCAGCTCCGCGATAATAGCTCAAAAGTGTGGCGGCCGGACGGAGCTCCTCGACGTGCGTCTCACGCCATTGACAGCGAGACCACGCCCCCAACACGTGTATTTTTATTGACGTGAAAAAGACATAGCAAACGCACTTGCTAAGATTTTTTTACCGGAAGGTATGGTATGACTATATATGTATAAACACACACATATATATGTGTGTATATACACACATACACATATATATGTGTATATACACACATACACATATATACATATATACATATACATACATATACATATATATATATACACATTTCCACACGCTGCAATTCTTCTATGTCCATGAATTTTTAATGTTACTAATGTATTTATGTATATCACTTTAAGCACTAAGTCACGTGTGCATTGACAAAAAAAGAAAAAAAAGAAAAAAATGGCAACTATTTTAACGAACTACTGTGCTATTAGCGCGTCATGTGATCAAGTCCC